>CM077089.1:143206657-143764215 GCA_039513925.1 Platanthera zijinensis
GCGTCGGAGCGAGGACGACGAGTGTAGACATGAAACAGAGATGGTTTGTTCGGTACGGGAACGAGGGTTGGAAGGAGTGGTGGGAGTGGAGAAGTAACAGGGACGGCGGGGCGTGGTAATAACGACAGTCGAAGAGGAGAGGAAGGAGGGGAGCAAAAAGGTTGATCTTCCAGAAAGATAACAACAACAGACACAACAACCTTGCGTTCAGTGGGAAAGTAGCACGCATATCCTTTCTGAGTATAGGAGTAGCCCACGAACATATATTTGATAGCCCGAGGAGTCAGCTTATTAGTGGAGGGACCATGATTATGGACATAACAGGTACACCCGAAGACCCGAGGTATGAGAGAGAAGGCCGGTGTGGAGGGGAAGAGAAGACTAAACAGAGTGGCATAGCTGAGAACGGAGGAGGGCAGACGATTGATAAGATATCATGTCATAGAGACTACAAAGTGTCAATAAGCCTTGAGAACCTGCATTTGAAACATGAGGGAGCGAGCAACATCAAGAAGATGTCTATTTTTACGTTCAGCTACACTATTCTATTGGGGAGTATAAGGACAGGAGGTCTGATGGATGATTCCAAACTCAAAACATAAATCAGTAAACACATGGCTGGTGTACTCACGAGCATTATCTGTACGGATATTTTACTTGTGCGGGAAAATTGAGTGTGATTCTCAATAATAAAGGCCTGAAACACACAAGAAAGTTCTGAGCGATCACGAAGTAAGTATAACCACGTCATACAAGAATAATCATCAATAAAAGTAAAGAAATAGCGATACCCAGAAAGACTAGTAATTTTATACGGGCCTCAAATATCTGAATGTACTAAATCAAAAGGAGAAACATTCCGAGTACAATGCGCAGAAAAAGAATAACGATGTTGTTTTCCAAAAATACATGATTCGCAGGTAAATGTGGGAAGAGAGAGAGGTCAGGAAGAGCCTTCTTAAGAATTTGAAGAGGAGCATGCCCAAGACGTTGGTGTCACTCTTCAGAGGTGGCGGATGAGAGAATGGTGGGAGACACATCGAGAAGGTAGAGCCTATTGCACAGTCATCCTTTACCAATGATTTTTGCATCTGTCGAACTTGCATCACAAAAGAAGAAGAGGTAAAAGTGACAGAGCAATCAAGATCTTCAATGAGGCGACTAACAGAAAGTAGATTGAAAGGAGAGCTCGGGACATGAAGGACCGAGCGAAGAGAAATAGCGAGGGTGAGGAGCATATCAGTAGAGCCGGAGATAGGAGCGGTGTCACCATTGGCTATTGTGATAAACTTGGGATGCAGAGATGCCAAGTACTGAGGTGGTTTCAGCAAAGTGATATGGTGAGTAGCACCAGAGTCCACCATCCATCGTGGACTATTGGAGAGACAATTGATACCTTCATTGGAGATTGAGGTGACGAAGCCAGGCGGGGGGTTGATTAACCCTTGGAGATGTTGTAGCTGGAGGCACATTGCTTCAATATCAGCACGAGTAGCCAAAGATGTGTCGGCAGCAATAGAGGCATTAGGCAGAGGGGAAGACCATGTTTACGATAACAAGTTGCCTCAAGATGTTCATCCTTACTACAGTAAGTACACTTGAACTTAGGACGGTTGTTACGACCCCTCCTTCGGGAGCTAGAGTGACCTCCGCGGGTAGAGGAAGGAGAGGGTTGAGAGACAACTGAGTGCTGGAGAAGAGTCGGAGAGGGAGGATCGGGAGCATCTGGAAGTAGTGTCACCTTCAACAGCATTGAGCAAACATCTGAGAGAGAGGGAATAGTGGAGAAAGAGAAAATCTGAGCCCGAACACTGAAGATGAGGCGAAACACGAGTCATCATCATGGCAATACAAACAACTTGTTTTTGAGCACGTTGCGCGGCAAGATCAGTAGTAGGAGGTTGAAGGTGAATCCAGGCTCAACCAAAGTCTTGGATCGTGCAACAAAGGAGGTTAAGTCGGCAGCACCTCTTGAATCGAGAGATTGAAGATCCGTGATGATGTCAAACAAATGTTGAATATTGTCCTTGTCGGAATAGAGGGAATGGAGTTCATATCACATAGCTTTGGTCGTCTCATGATACATGGTCATACAATAGGGTTCACCATCAGGGGAGTTGAGAAGCCACGTCTGGACACGACCATCATCACGAAGCCAGGCATCAGTGGGAGCAGGAGTGTCCTTAGTTAAATAATGCAAGAGACATTTCATCTGAAGAACCCGACGAATGGAATGCACCCACTGAACAAGTTTCTTCTTCCCACGAAGAGAAATAGTGGTGATCCACAACTCATCACTGACCTTAGGAACCGATATAGTGGCACGAGCAGGAAGGGAGGCGCATCAGCGGACGCCATGGACCTCACGGGCAGCTAGAGAGGACACTGGCAGTTAGAAGAAGAAGCAGGCGGCTCGAGAGGACACTAGCGGTTAGAAGCAGCTTGATAGGCGGCTAGACACGAGTTGTGGCAGGAGGTCAATGACAGTGAGCGGCAGCAAGCAGATACCAGCGGCGGCAAGCAATGATTAGCGGCAAGAAGCAATAAGCAAGCCGTGCAGCTAAGCAAATATTGTGGTGGCACGAAGCAAACAGCGGTCAGACAAGCAAGACGGCGAATGTGGCGATGCGGCAAGTCTGGCTGTAGCGATTAGCGACAAATGCGGCGATTAGCGGCGATGCGGCAAGAAGACGCAGCAGTTGGCAGACAAGCAGGCAAATAGTAAGCCTTGCGGTTAAGCAAATGCTGCTGTGGCAAGCAACAATCAGCGGCTAAGCAAGCAGACAATACCAGCAAGACGAAGTAGCAAACGGCAGGGGAGCACAGCAAACAGCAGCAAAACAAAGTCGTGCGGCTAGGCAAGTGTTGCGGTTAGGAGCCCACGATGCGACAAGAAGCAAGTCGCAAGCCTTGCGACTAGGCAAGCCGCGGCAAGGAGCAAACAGGAGAACAGGGCGCGAGCAGAACCGGCAACCAAAGCAACGAGGAGTTGCGATCAAGACGCTCGGCACGCAGGCGAATTGTGGATAGGAAGGTAAGACCGTGGTAAGAAGGGAATGGAGTTGGGCCCACTTATCAAGAGAAAGAGGCTATAAAAGCACAGGAATTGAAGAGAAGGGAGGAAGCCACGGGAGAGAAGAGGGGTTGCGTCTAGACAGCCAAGACCGCAGGCAACAACAGACCAGTGGTTAGAATAGTTCTAACCGCACAGAGAGCGGAACCTAAAAAATTAGGATCGGCGCTCTGGTACCATGTAGAGAAACACTAGAATATTGAGAAATAAATTGTAATTTTAATAAATTTCCCAAAGGTTTTTTAATACAAGAATTTGTACATTAATATAGGAAGAGAAAAGGGAAAGAAGTCCTAATCTAAGATGTGGGACTAAAACGCAAGGATAAGGAGAGCCCAAGATGGGCCTTTTTATGGGTCTTTATAGATCTTTCTTCTAACAATTATATATATATATGAAGATTAAGCTATGAAACTCCAGCTTTACAGAAGCAATAAATTCAAAAATAACAAGGTAATAAGCAAAGCAAAGAAAAAATTGTGTGCTAATAAAAAAAGGATAAAATAGGGATATTATATAAAGCTAAGGTAATAAACAGACAATCGAAAGACTTTAGTCAAATTATTAAGGAAGATAATACAATCTTACTGTCCAATCAAGATATGGACTCTAAGTGCACCGCACAAAGGCCTATTAGAAGGATAGAAAAGAGAATAAGATCATCGAGTTGAAAATGTCGAGCACCATGTAACATCAATTTATCTCCAAAAGAATCTTTATAAGCTCATTGGTGGACACCTTTGTATTTAAGAAAGAGTTACAAGAAGAAAGGAAAGAGAGTGAAAATGTGGAATCTTTCTATTATTTTTCCTCTTCTTAATTTATTTTAAGACTCTTCGACTTAACCATTTTCCATCTTGTTCTCTTAGGGATGATTGGTAGGAGGATCATCCCGATCGTAAGATGATTCCATCTGTCTGTACTACCGTACTACGTTCCCTTGGATCTCAGTTGCCTTGGTTAAGCTTCGTAACCTTTTTAATTATATATCAGTATTTTACCTACGACTGAGATACTTTTTCTCATTGGCCTCTTGTCTGGCATTACTTGTTCCCAAGTTTCCCCTGGGCACCATACGGATGCATAATTTTGGAGTAATGAATTTCTTAATCAATTCTTCTTACATTTGGATAGAGCTTACAAGCAATAATCCATCAGTGTGTTGTCAAGAGAACACACCTATGGATCATCTCTAGAGGTGCAAGACTTCCTTAGATTCTTTTCCTCCGAAGAGTAGGGGAAAGTGACTACTCCCTATTCATACAAATAAATTAAGAACAAGCGAGATACTTTCAGTGCACAAGTCATTGAGAAATACTTACAAATAAGGAGTGCAAAGTTTACACTAGATGCTCACAATCTTATAAGAGAAACTTTCATACTTAAACTCACTTTCGTTTCTTTTGTGTGTCCTTGAGGTTGTCTTCTACTTAGGTGCTAGGATTTCTTGATCAATGCTATTGGCGGGACCTTTTTCTTTAAAGTTATCACTATTGTATCTATATATTTGTTCTATTTTACTGGCGTACTTGTGGGGTTTACATTTGAGCACAACTCCACAGCAAGTTTCACAGCCATTTGTTTTTATGATCAAATATTTTGTATTTAATGGTAAACTAAGATCTGGGAGTGTCTTGACCATATCTTTTATTTTATCGATTTGTTTCATATCTTTGAGATTATAGTCTTTTTGCATCCCTCTAATTTTCCAAGATCGTACATATTTAACAAGACCAAGGAACTAATGGAGTTATTTAGTAGTTGGGATCGGGGGAAAGTTTAACACTTTTTACTAATATGTTCTTCGAGTTTGATTTTCGCTTGTCCCAATTCTACTCCTAATAATTTGATATTCCTTCGAAGGAACTGTGTTTTCTTTGTACTAATTACTAGACCGTGTTTCATGAATTCTGCTAAGACTAATTTTAAGTGACATATGTGCTCTTCTTTGGTGCCAGAGTGACCCAAGATATCATCTATGTAGACACTTGTAAATTCCCGATATTTGTTAAAAATGTCATCTATTTTACATTGGAGTATGTTAGGGGAATTTTTAAGTTCAAATGACATGACTAACCATTCAAAATGTCTCAGTGGACAAGCAATGGTTGTCCAAGGGATGCTATCAGTGTGCATACGAATTTGCTAAAATACAGATTTAAGGCCAAACTTACTAAAAATATAATGGTTTTGAATATTATTAAAGTAATTATATTTTATATGGGATGTCGTAGGTGTCATCAATGGTATTATCATTTAAACGAAGATAATCAATAACCATGCAAGATTTGCCACGAGCTTGTTCATTATGTTTATTGACAATAAAGATAGGACTTATATGGGGACTATTACTTCGCATAGTAACTTGGAGATTTAGGAGATCATATATGTGGATTTTAAACAAGGTTATATTATCATTGATAGCCTCAATTTTCTTTTATATAATGCGAAAACTAGATCTTTAAGGTCCAATTTTCAGACTAACTTATTACGCACCCAATGGCGTTGAGAATTTTCGCCAAAAATTTCACTTTTTTCTAAGGTGCTAATAAGTTGGTCAATGTCAATATTACCAGTTTCCAACAAGGTATACAACTGAATTGGTAGGACTGGTTAGCTAGAGGGGAAATTGGAGTGGCTAACTTAGGGCTGCAAGTTGAGTTGAGCTGGCTCGAAAGCTCAGCGAGCTAGCTCGAAAAAAACTCGACTCGAGCTCGAGCATATTGAGCTCGAGCTTGCTTTCGAGCCGAGCTCGAGCCCAGTAAGCCTTGTTCATGGGCTCGCAGGCCAACTCGCGAGCTTTTTTTGTATATATCTTTAAATAATATAATATATTAATATTAGTAAATATATTATATTAAAAAGTAAAGCCTGCAATTTCAGAGGTCTTGAGCGGATTCTGAGGTCTGCTAAGCCTGCTAAAAGTTAAATCTGCCGACCAACCTGCTACTCGTTTCAATACATAATAATAGTATTATATAATATATTATAATAATATCAGTATATTAAAAGTTAAAGTCTGTTATTCATTTCATCTCCTATCTTTCACGCCTCGTTTAGGTAGCATTAAGTTTTATAGCAAATAAAAAATAATTTTGATTGATTTTAAGTTTTTTCATGTTAAATAAATTTATATTAAAAACATAAAAAACAACTAATAAATATGTTGAAATTTTTAACACTTTGTAATATGAAATAAGAAAGATATTGCGTGAAATCACTATACAAAGGTGAATATAAATAAGACATTAAATAGAACAAAACAATAAGTTTGGTCAATTTAAATATCTATAATACAACATAGAGATAATTTAAACATATATATTACTAACACAACCTATCATAAAATAGCAGACGATATGTTTAAAAGTTGTGTCAATATATCGAAAAAATTGGATATATCAATCTACATTATACTAAATGACAATCTATTTATAAAAACATTTTGACCTAAAAAATGACATATCAGCAAGCATATCGCACAGGGCAAAGGACATTTAAAACAGTGCTTAAGAGGTCATTAATAATGGGTGATTGTTCCTTAGCCTTACAAATATGAAACAAAATGGATACCTTGGAGGGTAATGGAACCTAAGATATTGTATATCTACCTAAAGGGAAGAAGTTTGTTAGTTGTCGATGGGTTTAGGCAAACCTATAACAGATCATTTAGTTCCCACTTCCCAAGGAATACAAATAAACCTATGAGGTTTAACTATTTAGAGACATCTTCTTTAACTACCAAGATGACAAATGTACTGTTGACCATTCAATTTATTGCTTCTCCTTCGCTATTATGTCAACTAGATATATTAAAGGATTGCATGATGACTTTGATGAAGAAGTTTATAGGTAGCAACATTCAGGAATTTTTGCCCAAGAGAGTGATGGTGTGCAACTGGAAAAAAAACATTATATGGACAGAACCAATCTCCAGAGCATTGTTAGAAACATTATCCCGAATGTTAACCAAATTGGGGATGCTTCAATGTCAGTTGACCACTAGGTTTTCTATCACCACATATTTGTTCTAAGTTTACTTCATGTTGTATACACAAATGATACAGTTCCTACGAGAGACATTAGTAAGGGAATTCACGAGTTGGAGAAAAAAAAAATGGTCTCATGTTCATACATAGGATCTTAATAAATTGAATAGTTTTTGAGAATTAACGTTGGCAGAAGCCCAAAGGCTATATGTCTTTGGTAAAAAAAGTATGTTTTTTTTTAATTTGCTGACATAAACAGGGATGTTTAAGTTGAGACTATATAGATAACCCTATGGATCACAATGTAAAGTTGATGAAGGATAGGTGAAGTTGATCCTTAATGCAGGGAGATAACGAAGGTTAGCGCTAATATGAATTATCTCACGATCACTCAATCAAACATATCTGTTGAGTTGGCGTTATATTTTTATTATCTTTGTGTAACGAATTGCGATGTTTATGTTGTACGGGTTGGCTATATATACCCGAATCTTATGTATGGAAAGTAATCTTTTTCTCTCATTCCCACATTTCAACATGGTATCAGAGCCTTAGGGCTTCCCGATACCGCGCGCCTGCCTCCCGAGTTCGGCCGCCGCTCGATCCGCCTGCCTCGCGTGTTCCGCCTCGCCTCGCGCGATCCGCCCCGCTCAATCCTCCGCCGGATCGGCCGCAGCCCCCCGCTCGATCCGCTCGCTCCGCCTCGCGCGTTCCGCCCCGCAGCCCCCCGCTCGACCCGCTCGGCTGCCTGCTCTCCCGCCTCTTCCGGTTTCTTTCCTTCTTCCCCTCCATTCTTGGTCTCGATTCCTTGGCATCGGCGATGCAATGAAAAGGTCATTTCCGGTGTCTCTCTTTCTCTTCCTCTCCTTCCTCTTTCTATGAGGCAGCCCTAGTTTCTATCTAGGCTTTCTTTTCTTGATTCCGGTAACCTCGACTTGTATTCCTGGTTACCATGGCCGGGCCTGATGGATCTCCTACCGTGTCTTCCTCTACCGGTGTCCCCCCGGCCTCCGTGATATCCAGTGCTTTCTCCCGCCCTGGGCATGATCACAATACTCCTCAGATTACGACAATCCGTCTGGATGGTACTAATTATCTACCCTGGGCTCGGGCTATTACCCTTGCTTTGAAGAGCCGCTGATTGTTTGGGTATGTCATGGGCACCACACCTACCCCTACCTCGGATTCCCCCGATTGGGTGCAATGGGAATCGGAGAATTCTCTCGTCATGTCTTAGTTGACGAACTCCATGGTTGACTCCATCTCCCGCAACTATTTGTTCCTGGACACTGTTGCTGCTATTTGGCGAAGAGCCGAGACTACTTATTCGTGTCGGGGCAATGCTGCCCAGATATTTCAGCTGCGCCGAAAGATTTTCCTTCTCCGGCAAGACGATCGTCCTCCGTCGGCCTACTATCTCGAGTTCACTCAGTTATATCAGGAGTATGACCATTTTGATTCGCTCACTCTGGTGTCACCTGAGGATGAACTCCTGGTTCGCGCGCGGGAAGATCGGAATAGAGTTTTTGAGTTTCTTCATGTCTTGCATCGGGATTTCGACCAGATCAGTGTGCAGATTCTTGGCCGCTCCCCTTTGCCCTCTCTTCCCGAGGTGTTCAGTTTGGTTCAGCAGGAATTTGATCGCCGACAAACTTGGGCTCCTGATCTTCCTCCAGATGGTTCTGCTTTAGCGGCCCAGGTTGGTCCTCGGGGGCCTCGTGATTCTAGATCCAGGCCCAGTGACAAGGATCACCTGCTCTGCGACTATTGCGGGAAGACCCGCCATACACGGGAGACTTGTTTTCGCCTTCATGGGTTCCCTGCACCCCGCGGTGGATCTCCCTCTCGTGGAGGCCGCGGATCTGGACGCACTTCCGGTCGTTCGCCTCAGAATCGCTCCGCGCATCTATAAGATGGTTTCGAAGAGCCACAACTTCCACCTGCCTTGCCTGCCCCTACACTGACTTTGTCTGCTGATGAGGTTCTTGCCTTCCGTCGCTTGATGCAAGGACAGTCACCTGAGCCTCCTGCTCCCTCGTCTTCCTATGCCCATCAAGGGCCTCCAGGTGCTCATGCTGCTTCGACTCGTCCCTCTACTCATTGGATCATTGACTCTGGAGCTACGGATCATATGACCGGCTCCTCCTCAGGTTTTGTGTCCTACCTTCCATTGTCGGGTCGGGACAAGGTGAGCATCGCGGATGGATCCCTCTCTCCGATTGCCGGGAAGGGTTCCATACCATGCTCCTCCCTAACCCTCTCCTCGGTTCTTCATGTTCCAACCTTCACCCGAAATCTCCTTTCCATTAGTCATATTACTAATTCTATGAACTGTTCAGTAACTTTTTTTCCTTTTTCCTGCATTTTTTAGGACCTGAAGACGGGAACGGTGATTGGAACTGGTAAACTGGTGGATGGGCTTTATGTGTTCGATTCCTCCCCCCCGATTTCACCACCCCGGGCTCTTCATGCGGATCAGGCTGCTACTCTGGAGTCCTGGCACTGTCGGTTGGGTCATCCATCTATCTTTTCTATGAAACGTTTATTTCCTAGTTTTTCATCTGTTGTACTTGATAATTTTCATTGTGACGCTTGTGCTAGTGGTAAACATCATCGCACTTCTTTTCAGCATGTTTCTTCTCCCAGTTCTGCTCCTTTTCATTTGGTGCATAGTGATGTGTGGGGTCCTTGCAAAGTTGCGTCTATTTCTGGTTGTTGTTGGTTTGTGACGTTTATCGACTGTTTTTCGCGTACTACGTGGGTTTACCTGATGAAAGCTAAGAATGAAGTGTTTTCCTTGTTCCGCCGTTTTCACAATATGGTCTCCACCCAGTTCGCGACTCCTATCAAACTCCTCCGCACCGATAATGGTCAGGAATTCGTGGATTCTACTTTCAAGCAATACTTGGCTGATCACGGGATTATCCATCAAACATCCTGTGTCTACTCCCCTGCTCAGAATGGAGTGGCGGAAAGGAAAAATCGCCACCTCCTGGAGGTTGCCCGATGTCTTCTCCTTCATATGCGTCTCCCACAGTATTATTGGGGTGATGCTGTGCTCACCGCGGCGTATCTCATCAATCGTATGCCTTCCCGCTTCCTCGGTTTTAAAAATCCTCTTACCACGCTTGGTGTACCACCTACTACTCTACAGCCTCGTGTGTTTGGATGTGTTTGCTTTGTCCACATCTACCACCGCTCGAAACTTGATGCCCGTGCGCACAAGTGTGTCTTCATCGGATATTCTCCTACTCAGAAAGGGTATAAATGCTATAATCCTGTCCGCAAGAAGGTCTTCGTCACTATGGATGTCACTTTCCGTGAATCTGAGAGCTATTATGGGTCCTCACTTCAGGGGGCGCCTCCTTCTCCATCGGAAGTGAATCCCCTAGCATCTTCTCTGGACACCATCCCTCTACCTATCCCTCCAGCATACTATCCCACTCCGCTTGCTCAGCCTACTCCCACTACTTCATGTACCCCACCTGTAGAGACCCCGGTCCATATACCACTACAGGTTTACTCTCGTCGCCCAAAGGATTCGAACACGCGGCCCTCCATCTGGATATCTGACCACCCACCTGACCCGTCGGAAGGTACTTCTACTCAGCATCCTCTCTCCCAATTCGTGTCTTACACTTCTCTAACGGCCTCCCATGCAGTTTTTGTTTCCTCCTTGTCTTCTGTTTCTATCCCAACTTCGTGGCAGGATGCTATCTCCGACGACAGGTGGAAGTTAGCCATGTTTGAAGAAATGAATGCACTGGAGAAGAACAACACATGGGATCTGGTTCAATTACCTCCAGGAAAGAAAGTAGTTGGATGCAAATGGGTGTTTGCTGTCAAACAGAACCCATCAGGGGTTGTGGAACGATATAAGGCAAGATTAGTGGCGCGGGGCTACTCTCAGACTGAGGGCATTGATTATCAAGAGACATTTGCTTCGGTAGCAAAGATGAACTCGATCAGGATCCTTATGTCTTGCGCGGCATGCAAAGGATGGAAACTCTGCCAATTAGATGTGAAGAACGCCTACCTTCATGGCGATCTCTAAGAAGAGGTGTACATGGCTCTTCCTCCGGGGCTCACCCCACGTGGATCCACAGGGAAAGTGTGCAAACTACGGAGACCGTTATATGGCCTAAAGCAGTCAGCCAGAGCATGGTTCGGAAGGTTCCATAAAGCCATGCATAGTTTTGGATACACCCAGAGTAATGCAGATCATACGATGTTTGTTAGACTCAGCAAAGGGAAATTGGCAGCCCTAATAGTTTATGTGGACGATATTATCATAACTGGGGACGACGATGTAGAGATTCAAGTCCTTAAGGACAAATTAGCTAAGGAGTTTGATGTGAAAGATCTGGGGAACCTAAAATACTTTCTAGGCATTGAGGTTGCAAGGTCAAAGCATGGCATTTTCTTATCTCAAAGGAAATATACGCTCGACCTACTTGATGCCACCGGGATGAGTGGTTGCCGACCTGCAGATACTCCAATCGAGACCAACCACAAGTTGGGCAGGAATGATGGCGATATAATTGGGGATATACCTGGTTTCCAGAGGATTGTTGGCAAATTGATTTACTTATCGCACACCCGGCCTGACATTTCTTATGCAGTGGGGGTCCTCAGTCAGTTCATGCACTCTCCAAAGGCCCTCCATGTTGACGTTGCGCATCGTGTCCTCCGTTACCTCAAGGCCTCACCGGGGAAGGGCATCCTTTTTTCCCCAAATAAGGAGTTGAACATCGATGTTTATACTGATGCAGACTGGGCCGTATCACCATCTGATAGACGATCTAAATCAGGATATTGTTCTATGGTTGGAGGCAATTTGGTTAGCTGGAGAAGCAAAAAGCAACATGTAGTTGCTAGGTCGAGTGCTGAGGCCGAGTTTAGGGCAATGGCTCATGGCATCTGTGAAGGACTATGGATATCAACCATCCTGGGGGAGCTCGGTTTGAAGAAAAATGAGCCGATCAGGTTGTACTGTGATAATAAAGCGGCAATTTCTATCGCTCACAATCCAGTGCAACACGATCGCACAAAGCACATTGAGATTGACAGACATTTCATTAAGGAGAATATCGATAGGGGAACAGTGGTCATCCCGTTCGTTCCATCGGATCAACAGTTGGCAGATGTTCTTACGAAGGGTTTGAGCTTCAACATGTTCACTAATCTAATCGGCAAGTTCGGCATGGCTGATATCACACGCCCAACTTGAGGGGGGGTGTTGAGTTGGCGTTATATTTTTATTATCTTTGTGTAACGAATTGCGATGTTTATGTTGTACGGGTTGGCTATATATACCCGAATCTTATGTATGGAAAGTAATCTTTTTCTCCCATTCCCACATTTCAACAATATCATTTCTACTAAGGCTTCGCTTGGAGCGGAGGGGCGGTCGTGAATGCAGTGGTCATGAACCGTCGTTCATGAACATCCGATCTCACCTAAAAAAATTCATGCACTTTATGCTCAAAACTAGTTAATTTTCTTGGTAGCAGTCAAAACCTTTGTCTCGCCAAACATACATTCTATGACAATGGCGTTTTTGACCAAACTCATTGGAACAAATAAGCCACACCAAATGAAGCCTAAGTGTAGCTCGTTAGCTTATGGACTCATCGTGCACTTATCACAAGGATTTTGTAACACAAATATTGGAGAAGTAATTTCATGAATGGGGCTGGTATACCAAAACTGTCCCTGTCAAAGAAGAAAGCTTCTCTATGCAAATTGGGAAACTTCTACATTTGACCGGCAGACTACGACTAGATATCGTCTTTAACAGGAAAAAAAATTAGGTGTGTTTCTCCCACTTAGTTTTAGGTGAGGGATTAAATTCGGCCGTGTGATTCGATATCCAACAGTTGAGTTGTTTCCGCGGAATACTGCGTTATTAAAAAAATACTCTCAGTATTTCGATCAAAACCGTTGTTTTTACAAATATCAACGGTTTGATGCGCGCTCCCACCCTGATCTTAGGTGGGAGAAACGCACCTAAAATTTACTCCTTTAACAGTTATTTCGGCTCATAGCCGAGCGAGAAGTAGCATACAGTGGGAAGCAGTGTAGAATAGAAGTATCGAGTCATGGAACTATGATTTACAAACTACTATGCCTTTAGCAGTTTCTAAAAGAGGTCCAATATAAGGTAGAGCGGACCAATACAGCTGATTTGTGAGAAGAGTAGAAGTATCGAGTCATGGAACTATGATTTACTAACTACTATGCCTTAAGCAGTTTCTAAAAGAGGTCCAGTATAAGGTAGAGCGCACCAATACAGTTGACTTGTGGGACCAGAATAACAATGTATAGAGCTTCTAACATCATCTTTCATGAACATATCAAACACAGAAATGAATTGTTACTTTGTGTGGGAAAAGTTTGCAGATGAAACTATTGTGAATAAGCACAACAAATAACCAGGTAGCATATATCTTCATGATATCTCCAACAAAATTTTAAATAAAGTACATTTGTATTAAGTTGAGTTCTACAACATCCTCGTTGAGTATTATACTTTAAGCAAAGTATTTTTTTAATTATCACATTCAGTATATATCACTTGATGAGTTAATGCCCTAATGGCGAGGTTGCGTTCTGACATTCAACGGGAGTTAGTTGAACCGCCAATTTGAGTTCCGAGAATTGCACAAGAACGAGAAGGTGTGATCAATTTCTTTCAATAAATTTAAGTATGTGGAGAAAACCTCAAACTTGTATATACTTTCTCAATAATGAAATACAAGGTATGAATACACATTTATAGGAGGGAGAAAGAGAGAAGAGATCCCTATACATGATGTGGGATTAAAAAGGAGAAAAGAAGAAAACTAAATAAATGGGCTCCAACATGGGCCTCTTTACATGGGCTTTTCCAACACTCCCCCGCAAGCTGGAGCGTACAAGTCGTAGGCACCCAGCTTGGACAGGAACTGATAAAATAGGGTACTTGGTAGGGTCTTTGTGAGGATATCAGCAACTTGTTCAATACCCAGAACATGCTTCAATTCTATCTTCTTCATTTGAACTTTCTCCCGGATAAAGTGACAGTCCACTTCAATATGTTTCGTTCTTTCATGGAAGACCGGATTCTTTGTTATGTGTATAGCCGCTAGGCTGTCACATAACAGGATGACAGGTGAGGAAAGTTTTACTCCTAGATCGGCGAGGAGACTTTCAAGCCATGTAAGCTCAGAGACAACTGATGTCATCGATCGGTATTCTGCTTCAGCTGAGCATCGAGCAACCACGGCTTGTTTCTTACTCCGCCAGGTAACAAGATGACCTCCAAAATAGGTACAAAAACCACTGGTTGACCGCCGATCATCCAAGGAACCGGCATAATCTGCATCAGAATACGCAATCAACGTTGGAGTAGAGGATGAGGTTTTGTATACCAGCCCTTGACCCGGAGTTGTTTTAAGGTATCTTAGGATGCGCTCAACGGCTTGAAGGTGAGATATTCGAGGGGCATGCATAAACCGGCTGACCACCCCAACAGCAAAGGATATATCTGGTCTTGTGACCGTTAGGTAGATCAATTTCCCAACAAGTCGTCGATAGTATTCCGGATTTTGGAGAGGAAGATTTGTATCGGAAGCATGTGCACACAGCTTATGATTTGCATCCATTGGAGTAGTAGTGGGCTTGCATCCAGAGTAGTCAGCATCTTGAAGGAGATCCAGGCAGTACTTCCGTTGGGAGAGGACAAGTCCATCCGGACGTCTCGCGATCTCAAGACCAAGGAAGTATCGAAGATGCCCCAGATCTTTTGTTTTAAAGACGGAGCTAAGGTGTTGTTTGACCGCTTGGATTCTCTTTGAACCGTCTTCAGTAATTAAGATATCATCAACATATACTAACAGAAGAACCGTTCATGTTGCCCGATGACGAATGAACAGAGAGAAGTCTGCTGAGCTCCGAGTAAAGCCAACTTCCAGAACTGCCTTACTGAACTTGTTGAACCATGCCTGAGGGAAATATTTGATACCATAGATGGACTTCTTAAGATGACAAACTCAGGACTCCCCCGTGGTCTCAAACCCGCGAGGTTGCTGCATGTAGACTGTTTCCTGGAGGTCGCCGTTCAGAAATGCATTCTTGATATCCAGTTGATGTAAGGGTCATTGGCGATACACAGCCACAGAGAGGAGGACACGAATGGTGTTGAGCTTGGCTACTGGAGAGAATGTTTCCTCATAATCAGACCTTGTTATTGGGTGAAGCCACGAGCCACCAGTCGGGCCTTCAGACGGTCAATTGTCTCATTAGGAGCATGTTTGATGACAAAGACCCATTTATACCCAACAGGTGTCTGACCGGTAGGTAGAGGTACCAGGTTCCAGGTCTGGTTAGCCCAGAGAGCAGTCATTTCTTCTTCCATGGCCGCCCGCCAGCCAGGATGGAGAGCCTCCTGCACAGAGTTAGATATAGAAATCGAGGATAATGAAGTGGCAAAAGTTTGAAGCCGTGGGGATAGACAATGTAAGGATACATAATTCGTCATGGGATGAGCGATGGATTCTGGTGCCGGATCAGCAGGACGCGGAGCGTTAGAGGTCGAAGCCGACTGCATTGGGGCCACGGAGCCAGGATGGCGACGAGTGTAAACACGTATAAGAGGTGGATTGGAAATAGTAGGAGCCTGGTCAAGAATTTTTGGTGGTGGAGGAGTGGTAACAGGAATGACAGGTCGTAGGACGAGTGGTGGTAAAGGTGTTAGATCTAGATCAGAGAAGAAAGGAAGATCCTCCTGAAAGGTAACATCAGAAGAAACAGTCACCTTGTGGGTAGCAGGAGAGTAGCATACGTAGCCTTTCTGAGTTCGTGAATAGCCAACAAAGATGTGTTTGGCCGCCGGGGGATCCAACTTGTCCGTGGATGGACCAAGAATGTGAACGTATCAAGTACACCCAAAGATGCGGGGTATGAGAGAGAATGTTGGAGTAGAGGGGAACATGAGGCTGAACGGAGTGACATTGTGGAGTATGGGGGAAGGGAGACGGTTAATCAGATAGCAAGCCGTCGAAAGCGCAAAGTTCCAATAAGCTTTGGGAACCTGCGTGTGAAGCATGAGAGAGCGAGCAACATCGAGTAGATGTCGATTCTCACGTTCGGCGACTCCGTTTTGTTGGGGGGTATAAGCACACGATGTTTGGCGAATGACCTCAAATTCAGAACAAAGGTTCGCAAATTCGTGGCTAGTGTATTCGCGAGCATTATCAGTGCGAATAGTTTTGATGTTCGTGGAGAATTGCGTCCGGGTCTCAAGGAGGAATGCCTGAAAGACACGAGGAAGCTCGGAGCGATCACGAAGTAAATATAGTCACGTCATCCGAGAATAATCATCAATAAAAGTTAGAAAATAGCAATATCCAGAAATGCTAGTGATTTTGTACGGTCCCCAAATATCGGAGTGTACTAAAATAAAAAGAGCAGAGCTCCGAGTATAATGAGATGGAAAAGATGAACGAGGTTGCTTGTCGAAAATACAAGATTCGCACTGAAAAGGAGGAAGAGATACATCTGGTAGAGCCTTCAGAAGGACTGGTAAAGGGGCATGCCCAAGACGCCGATGCCAATCGACGGAGGAGACGGAAGAGAGGATAGTAGGAGAGTCATCAAGAAGGTAGAGCCCGTTCTGCAGTCGTCTCTTACCAATCATATTCCGCTCTGACGATCATGTATCAGAAAAGAAGAAGATGTAAAGGTTACAGAATAATTTAAATCAGCAGTGAGGCGACCAACAGAAAGTAAATTAAACGGGGAGCCCGGAACATGAAGAGCCGAGCATGGAGATAGAGAAGAAGTGAGAGGGATATCAGCAGAGCCGGAGACCGAAACAGTGTCCCCATTGGCCATTGTAATACACTTAGGATGAGGAGAATCCAGGTACTGATGTGGCCGCAGGGAGGTGATGTGATGAGTGGCACCTGAATCCACTATCCAGCGCGGACTAGTGGAGAGACAAGCGATACCTTCATGTGAGATGGAGGCAGCAGAGGCAACGAAGGAAGGTGGGCGACTGAGCAGACCATGAAGTTGTTGGAGCTGAAGCCGGACCTCTTCAAGGTCAGTATGAGTGACAGATGAGTCGTTGGCAGCAACAGCGGCCTGTGGATGAGGAGGAAGCTCATGCTTGCGACTAGTGGAGAGACAAGCGATACCTTCATGTGAGATGGAGGCAGCGTAGGCAATGGAGGCAAGTGGGCAACTGAGCAGACCATGAAGTTGCTGGAGCTGAAGTCGAACCTCTTCAAGGTCAGTATGAGTGACAGATGAGTCGTTGGCAGCAACAGCGGCCTGTGGACGAGGAGGAAGCCCATGCTTGCGATAGCAAGTGGCCTCAAGGTGGGCGTCCTTACCGCAGAAGGAACACTTTGGTCGTAGCCGGCCTCCCCGACCTTGGCCCCGAGAACCTGAACGCCCCCCACGAGCAGGAGGAGGGAGAGACAGTAAGGGCGCAGAAGTCTGCTGAAGGAGAGCCAGTGACGTAAGTCCAGAACTGTCAGGAGGTGGTAAGACCTTGAGCAACATGGAACACACATCTGATAGTGATAAAGTGGCAGCAGAGGAGAGGATCTGAGCCCGAACGTTCTGAAGATGAGGTGGTACACGAGCCATCATCATAGCAATACGGACGGCTTCTTTTTGAGCACGTTGTGCAGCAAGATCCATCGTAGGAAGTTGATGTTGAATCCAGGCTTCAACCAGAGTCTTGGCCCGAGCAACAAAGGAGGTGAGGTCGGCGGCCCCGCCAACATCAAGAGTCTGAAGATTAGTTATGATGGCATACAGGTGTTGGAGACTATCTTTGCCAAAATAGAGAGAATGGAGCTCATCCCACATCGCCTTGGCCATTTCGTGATACGGCCATGCGATAAGGTTCTCCATCAAGGGAGTTGAGGAGCCACGTCTGAACTCGACCATCGTTGCGCAACAGTCTTCAGTAGGAGCCGCGGGAACAGCTTGGGTCAAGTGATGTAGAAAGCCTTTGGACTGAAGAACGCGACGAACAGAGTGCACCCACTCCATAAAGTTCTTCTTCCCGGCTAAAAAAATTGTAGTGATCCGCAATTCATCCCGGAGTTAAGGGGCAAGGGTCGGGCGGTCTGCAAAAGAGGAAGTCGTCTGTCCGGTGAAATCAAGAGAAGACCCCATGTCCAGGCGGTCAGGAGGCTAGATTGACGGCAAGAAATTAGTGAATAGATCTTATCTTTACTCTAGAGGGGGGGTGAATAGAGTATTAAAATTTTATTAACTTGTTTTTACAACGGATTAAAAGTTAGTGATATATATAAGTACAAAGAAAAATATCACAACACAAACAAAAAGTAAGGCAAACCAAATGACACAAGGAGTTTATAGTGGTTCCCAAATAAACCTGGGTATATCCACTCTTCTACCACCCTGGTAGGAATCCACTACAGGTTTTTGATCAGGTGCCCTGCCACCCCATGTTTTTGCTCAGGTGCCCTGTCACCACAAGATCTATTTTTCTAAGGGAGATCTAGCAACCTTTTGAGCTTTTGATCAAGTGCCCAAAAACAAATCTCAAGTCTTTTGATCAGGTGACTTGTGAACCAAAAGGGGCTAACTTTTGAAGGGAGATAAAAACCCAGTACACAGGAAATAGAAAATAAAAATATGTTGTCTTCTTTGTATCAAAGCTCTGAGAAGACTAGTGGACTTGATAATGTCAAAGCTCCCCCTGAGTTATATGAATTTGATCAGGAGTGGAAGCTTTGCTTCAGGGTGTAGGCCTTCAAATGATGTTGCTCTTCAAGCTTTTAGACTGATTTTGATTGTGTCTCTTGAAAGCCTGAAGCGGATGAAGAACACTGAGTGTGTGGGAGCTGTATTGTTCTTCACTGTCTGCTAATACTTTTTCACTGATTCACTTCTCTTGTGATTGTTATTTTTGATCTGTGTATCTCTATATTTTTCTGAAAGAAAATCACTTTATATATGTTTTCAGATTCAACAACATTTAAATTTTAAATTGTTTCCTGAAATCCTCTGCAGAAATTCTAAAATTCTGAACGGCTAATATTTGTCTAGAATGCATTTCCCTAACTGTCCCAGTAAATATGGTAGAGCAATAACTCTGTGAAAACCATAATTAATGCTGCCCGGAACGGCTATATTCTTGAGAATATTGAGCATTAATTATCAGAGCATTACTGTCTTGATATAATAGAATTTGAAATCAAACTAATAGTCGAACTGAGAAACTACAGAGAAGAATAGTCGAACAAAACCTGGAAAGAGTTAGTCGAACTCAGCAATGATTTCGTCGACCTGAACTCCAAGTTCGTCGAGCTAAGAATTCTCCTTCGTCGAGCTGAGCTCCAAGATCGTCGAACTGAAAATATACTTGCCAATCTGAGCTCCAAGTTCGTCGAACTGAGATAGTCCTTCGTCGAGCTGAACTTCTGATATGAGATCATAGTTCGTCGATCTCAGCTAGACCTTCGTCGAGCTCAACTCAGAGAAGGAACTCTGAGTTCGTCGATCTGAGATCGACGATCGTCGAGCTGAGTTCAGCTATCGTCGAACGACTTTCCTGCAATCATTTTAACTGTTTTTCCTTTGAGGTCTTCTGTCTCTAAAGTCTTCTGAAAGGAGGGTACTGACAGTCTAAGTAGGTGTTGCTGACCTTGACCCTGGAAATAACATATGACCCTAGACTATACATGTTGGGCCATTCTAAGCAATCCTAATAGTAGTCTTTGCCCAAATCCAAACTGGGGTTCCAACAAACAGCTTGGGTCAAGTGATGTAGAAAGCCTTTGGACTGAAGAACGCGGCGAACAGAGTGCACCCACTCCATAAAGTTCTTCTTCCCGGCTAAAGAAATAGTAGTGATCCGCAATTCATCCCGGATTTCAGGGGCAAGGGTCGGGCGGTCTGCAAAAGAGGAAGTCGCATGTCCGGTGGAATCAAGAGAAGACCCCATGTCCAGACGGTCAGGAGGCTAGATCGGCAGCAAGAAGACCAGCGGATAGAGCGGAGACCGCGCGAGTAGATCGGGCGACCAGAACAGCGAGCAGAAAGAGGCCGCATGGTAAACCGCACGAGAAGACCACACGGTCTCGGTGACAACACACCAACGACAAGAAAAGAAGAGGTCACAAGATAAGGAAAAAAGCAACATGCAAAGTAGTATTAACACCTAATGCATCATATAATAGGAATAGATGGAGAATTAGTCATAAAGGTTCCTCAATGTTGGGTATTTGGCTGGTTCGGATCTGGATCCAGTTCACTTTCTTTTAGGTCTTGCAGAGACCTATCAGGAGCCACCCGATCCTTTTTTCCACGGGAGAATACCGCACACCTTGAAGATCGCGAAGGAGAAGCCTCTCCCTTCCTGTTCGACATCGTCTGCTTACAAGAGCCTATCTCGGGAGGAAAGGGACGCCGCCAGCCCTTCTACCATCATGGAGGAAGGAGGAGGTGTTGTCCCTTGCTGGTGTTGTTGCCGACCTTGGAGGAGGTGCAGTGGAGAGGTATTTTCTTGTATTTACAGCGGCGACCTCCAGCAATGGAGTTCAGAGGGTCGTGTGGACCTAGGCTCGACTAGGTGTTCAAGGAGGAGGAGAGGTGCGGGCTTGGTGTCGAAAGCGTGCACGATTGCAATTGGCCTCAACAGAGTTTCTCTCCAGTGGCGGTGTGGTTGAACGTCGTACATCGACATCGAAGGTTCTCAGTGAACCTTATGCGTCCACTAGGCGGATTGAAATCCAGATTTCATATTCTCCCGCATATCGGGTGTCTGGTGCATCCACGGTGTACTCATCGGATGGCCATTTCTTCCCTTACCTTTGTAGTTTCTCATGTTGTTTTGCTATTGTATTTTATTTGTTATAAAACTGCATGGTTAGTCATCGAAGTGTTTGTCGATTATTGTTTATTGCCTGTGTTGTTGTTTACCTGTATTTTCAGCTGCACCTATGGGTGTCATACTCATGCCTCCTTACACTCAAATAGTTAGATCAAGTAGCATGTTGATAGTGTTCTTTTAAACAAAGGAAACTTCCCCAATCTATGCAAAGGAGATGTTTTCACAACCTATGCATCAACAGAGGGGATTGTTTAGAAATCTATGCATCAAACATGAAAAGGAACAAATAATTTATAAAATGATTCTCTTTATGAGAAAGGCTTCTATTCAACAAAAACTGATCACATTAATTTCACAATTAATAAATATGCAACAAAATGCTGGACATTTCCATGATAAAAAATGGTAAAATCAAAGAACAAAAAAAAGTTTTACTTCCATATACCTTCTTCGCTGCCTCCAATACAGCATCTTTGCTCATCAGCCTCTGGGCCTTTAGTCCTGTGTCATACCTTGAGGATTGTGGGCAGTAGGAGCAATCTTCACTACACCCGCCTGTTTTAATAGAAAGAAGAGTGCATTGTTGAACTTCCCCAAATTTATGAACATGCCTATGGACTTGAGCCTGTAAGAAGCCATAAATCATGGCACATCTCATGATTAAAATGTTTGAGTTACTGCTTTTATTCTTTCTAGAATTCAGCGGCGAAAAATAGAAGACAAAATGTTATTTGATGACTAAAAGAGAAATGGAAAAGAAAACTACAAGAACTCGAACCTTAATAGGTCATATGCAATTAAATAGAACCCAATATTCCATGCAGCTACCTCGTCTCTCCACCGAATGACAACAAAAGAATATTTTAATAGAAACCTAAATAATTTGCAATCACGTCAAATTCAGTCTACCGATCATTACATAGAAGAAATTGCCATCACAATCTTCATTTTAGTTACACAATGCTCCATGCATCATCATATTCTAGCTGCAAGTTGCTCACACATACACTAATGAGAAGGTTATCAACATTTCCATGGATCAAAATATTTGAAGTCCATACAGCATGGAGTAAGAAATGCCAAGGACCACGTGATAATCTTGGATTGCAACTGATAATCTTGCCAAAGAGATAAAGCAAACCTAAACCGGAGAATCTTCTTAGTCAAACAAAATTTCAAAGTCTTTCTCATAGACGACGAGAGTGGCACTAGTTCAAATGCCTTCATGTTTGGTGATTGGTGATAGAAGGATTGTATATAGCAAGAGAGCAAGTGAATCGAGTGCATATGTGGCACAAATATCCTAATGGGCTGTCATACCTTCCTCCAATGCGACATTAAACTTAAATTAATCTTATTTTAATATTACATCTCTCGATTAGAATGATCCTTTTTTCTTTATTTAAAAAATACTTAATCATTCGAGCATACTTATCATGACTTAAAGCCAAAACAAAGTCATATTGCAACACTTCTCCAGAAGAAAAAAAAAACACCTAATGCAACACAAGTAAGAAATGTTGTTTGTAAACCTGAATCTCAAATTATTTTTTAAATAAACTACATCATCAATGTGATAACAATTCAATATAACCCAAGAACACACCACACCATCAAAATTTCCATACTGCTACATCGAAAAGTCAAACTTACTATTATTAAGAAGAAAAAAGTTCATTTGTCTTTTTTTTCACTGCAGGCATGGGCCTTTCAAATGTTCTTATTCAAATTTCCTTTGTAACCAAATATTCAGGGGAATTTAACTTCTATGTACCCGGTTCCAAATCATCATCTTCCATTTCTGTTCGATATCTCTCAAACAAAACAGAGTCAAAGGCTTGACCATATCTAAACGTAAAGCCACCAAAATCTTTATTTTAGGCATGTTTGGCAGTAAACTGAGTGCATGCATGCATATGCAATAGTCTGTATGTTATGAACAAGGCACCTTTTTAAGTTAAAAAAAATGTATAGTAAAGAAACAGAAATCGGACAAACTCCTATAATTGTCTGAGATCTACCAATAATCCATTTTTAAAACAATATTTCAACGCTAAAGGGCCAACTTCAGGATATACTCAAAAGCACAAAAATGAACTACTGAATTCTTATTATCAGCAAGAAAATGCAAACAAAAAGCCCTCCGCGCAATTGGGGAAGATCAACACAATGAAGCTACAAGAAAACCGATATTGCAATGAGTGGAAAAAGAACTGGCAAGGGACTTGCACTATGAAAGAGGAGATCGAGGACGGGAGAATCGTAGATGGATTTTATCTGCTCCCTGCTCCAATCATTGCGGCAGCCCTCGCGAATCGTCCTCTCCGCCTCGACGGCGGCGGCGGCGGACGTGGAGGAGAAGGAGGCGCAAACAGCCCGATGCCCCAGCCGGGCGCGAAGAGATCGAATAAGAAGCATCGCTTCGAGCCCGGAGAACAAAGTAATGGCCCCCCCGCACGGAGAGAGCTAGAGAAATAGAAGGAAACGAGAAGAAGAAGAGAATAGAAACTGGCCAGATACTCGGATCTGAGGTATGGGGAGAAATAGAAGGGCGAGATGCGCTTGCGGTGGTGCGCCTCCGTTAATAAAACTTCCCGCTATATCATTAACGTTAATATGAATTGGATTGTTATTGTCAAATGATTATAGAATAAATTTTTCGCGTTTAAAAATATCTATGTATTAGCGGATCAACTTTAAGGGCCTGTTTGGGAGGGTTTTTGAGCTCCTTTTCATTTTCTGGAAAATGCTATCACACATAAGAGATCGTTTGGATTGTCTATCGGTGGGAAAAGCTACCGCGAAAAACTCCATTTTTTCATCTTTTGGAAAAGTCACTTGTCAACTACTTTTCAACCTTTTCGAAAAGCACTTGTCCATCCAAAAACACCTCTCTTAAAAAAATCTACAACTTGATTTTTTTATCTTGCCGCGATTTTTTTCCCGGGAGTAATTTTTTGCCCGAGCATGTTTTTTTTTCCCGGCACAAATTTTTCACCCGGGCGCGAATTTTTCGCGCGAGCTAGCATTTTTCGCCCGGGCTGGCATTTTTCGCCCAGGCTGGCATTTTTCGCCCGGGCGCTGGGGTTTTGGCCCGGGTGAGTTTTTTTTCGTACGAGTGCGGTTTTTTTTGCCCGTGCATGTTTTTTCGCCCGAGTGTGTTTTTTTCGCCCGGGCCGATTTTTCGTCCGGACGTGATTTTTTCGCCCAAGTGCATTTTTTTCATCCGAGTACGATTTTTTTGCCGGTGCACGATTTTTTTTCGCCCGAGCCGATTTTTTTGCCCGGGCATGATTTTTTCGCACGGGCGCGCTTTATTCGCCCTGGCGTGATTTTTTTGCACAGGCGCGATATTTTCGCCCGGGCGCGATTTTTTTGCACCGGCGCGATTTTTTCGCCCTCGCGTGATTTTTTCGCCCGCGGACGATTTTTACGCCCGCGCGCGTTTTTTCGCACGGGGCATTTTTTTCGCCCAGGCGCGATTTTTTCGCCCAGGCGTGATTTTTTGTGCCCGGGCGCACTTTTTTTCCCCAGAAGCTTTTTTTCTCCTGAGTACTATTTTTTCGTCCGGGAGCAAATTTTTCGCACGAGAGTGATATTTGTCATCAGAGCTTGTTTTTTTCGCCGGAGAGCGGTTCTTTCGCTCGGGCACAATTTTTTCGCCTGAGCGCTGTTTTTTTGCGGGGAGAGAATTTTAGGCCTGGGCCCTGTTTTTTTCGACCGGTCGGTAATTTTTCGATCGGGCGCGAATTTTTTCCCGCTAACGATATTTTTTTGCCCTGACACGTTTTTTTCGCCCAGGCGCGATTTTGTCATTGAGCGCACCCGAGGGCGAATTTTTCTCTCAGACATAATTTTTGGCCTTGGCGTGATTTTTAAGTTCGTTCGTGATTTTTTCGGCTGGGGGCAATTTTTTTCGCCCGGGCGAGATTTTTCATCTGCTCTCGATTTTTTCAGCCGGACGCGAATTTTTCGCTCGTGAGCGATATTTTTTTGTCGGAGCACATTTTTTTGTTCCGACACGTTTTTCCACCCAGGCGTGATTTTTTCGAATGTGGACGAATATTTCGCTCGGACGCGAATTTTTCGCCTCGACGTGATTTTTTTGCTTGTTCGTTATTTTTTTGCCCGGTCGTGTAATTTTTTCGCCTGAACACTATTTTTTCTGCTCGAATGCAATTTTTTCGCTTTCGATCGAAAATATCGCGTCCGTGCGAAAAATTCTCGTTCGTGCAAAAAATTCGCACCAGGGCAAAATTTTCTCACTCAGTCGAAAAATTCGTGCCCGTCCGGAAAATTCGTGCCCGTTCGAAAAATTCACGCACGTCCGAAAAATTGGCCCCCGGCCAAAAAATTGGGGCCAGGGCGAAAAATTCGCGCCCGGACGAAAAACTGCGCCCGGGCGAAAAATTCGTGCCCGGGCGAAAAACTGCGCCCCGACAAAAAAATTCACTCCCGGGCGAAAAAAACCTGCCCCGGCGAAATAATTGCGCCTTCCCCCGGACGCACATTTTTAATAAAAAAATTTACCGCAACGGAGATTTGTCAAACGGTTTATAAAGTGCTTCTCCTTTTTGAAAAGTTGTACAAAAGAAGTTCACTCAAACAGTTCTCCTTTTCTAGTAGATATTTTCCAAAAGCTACTTTTCCTACCATCTTTTTGCTACCACTCATTCTCATTTCTGAAAAGCCTTCCCAAACAGACCCTAAATGTTGGATCTGTTTGGGGGGACTATCCTTGACAGATACTCTTTCTTCTAAGTTAGCCATCATATACTCTGATTAATGTGCATCAGTATGTACACCAGCAGCAGCATTGCCTTTGTTAGACACAGAGGAGTCAATGTTATACATTGTATCTTGAGCAGGGAGTTCAGAGTGAATCTCCCCCTCAACCTCAGCATTGTCCTTAAAGACAATTTGTTCTTCTGTAGAAATGTTCTGAAGCTTTTTTGTCACTATTACATAAGCTTGTTCATCCTCAACAGGAGTATATAGAACTTGCCATAGAGGCACATCAGGAATCTGATCTAATCTTTGCTAGAGAGTCTCTAGAGAAGAGTCAAGCTTATCCTGAATATCAGACTGAACTTGCTCCCCCTCAACAGGAGCATCTCTTTTCTTAGTCTATAACTCTTTTATTATCCTGTAGGGATTAATACTTCCTGCAACAAAAATGCATGAAGAGCTACTGAAGCTATACCAAGTTCATCATACCTAATTCAAATTTGAAGGTATTGAACTTAGTTTCATCTAGTGGCTTGGTAAAAATATCAACCACTTGCTTGTCTGTAGAGACAAACTCAAGACTGATGTCCTCACATTCTACACGCTCTCTAATGAAATGATACCTAATATCTATATGCTTAGTTCTGCTATGAGAAATAGGATTCCTAGAAATAGAGATTGTACTAGTAGAATCACAAAATAATGGAGTTCAACTTAGTTTGAGATTGTAATCCTGGAGCTGATGCTGGATCCACAGTAGCTGTGCACAATAACTTCCAGCTGAGATGTACTCTGATTCAGCTGTTTAAATAGCAACACTTGTTTGCTTCTTGCTGCTCCAAGAGACCAATCTTCCTCCTAAAAATTGGCAGGTACCAGAGGTGTTGTTCATGTCTTCTCTATAACCTGCAAAGTCTGCATCTGAATACCCAGTTAGTTCAAAGTCATTATTCCTAGGGTAACACAGACTAAGATCAAGTGTGCCCTGAAGATATCTTAAAATTCTTTTAGCTGCAGAATAATGAGATTCCTTAGGGCTATCCTGGTATCTAGCACAAACACATGTAACATACATAATGTCTGGCCTACTAGCAGTAAGGTAGAGGAGGGAGCTAATTATTCCTCTATACAAGATTGTATTAACATGTTTCCCAGTTTCATCCTTGTCTATTGACACACTTAACCCCATAGAAGTTTTCATTATGGAGGCACTCTCCACTCTAAAATTTTTAATCAACTCCTTGGTGAACTTAAACTGGGAGATGCATAGTCCATCCTCTGATTGTATAACTTGGAGGCCCAAGAAATACTTGAGTTCACCCATACTGCTCATCTTAAACTGCCCTTGCATAAGTTTGCCAAACTTTTTGCAGCGGTCATCATCAGTAGACCCAAATATTATGTCATCTAAATAAATTTGGACTAGAATGATCTTGCCCTTGACTTCCCTTAGGAATAATATCTTGTCTATCTTTTCCTTTGAGAATTTATTCTCAATGAGAAAACTAGACAGGGTTTCATACCATGCACTAGGGGCTTGCTTCAACCCGCTTTTCTAAGCTTAAAAAAATAATCAGGAAAGTTAGTATTAACAAAACTTGAGGGTTGCTCAACATAGACCTCTTCTTTTAGGTCACCATTTAGGAAGGCTGACTTCACATCCATTTGGTAGACTTTGAATCCTTTATGTGCATCATATGCAAGGAATAGTCTTATGACTTCCAATCTAGCTACTGGTGCAAAGGTTTGATCAAAATCAATACCTTCCGCTTGTCTGTGTCACTTGGCCACCAGTCTATCTTTATTCTTTATTATAACACCATTTTCATCAAGCTTATTCCTTTAGATCCACTTGGTTCTAATGATGTTATGTTCTTGTGGTATGAGAACCAGCTTCCAGACCTTGCATCTCTTGAACTGGTTCAGTTCTTTTTGCATTACCACAATCAAAAATGGGTCTATGTTGGCATCTTCAAACATTTTAGGTTCAACTTAAAACAGAAAGCTGGAGTACATAACAATGTTGAGGCTTCTGCTCCTTGTTGTAACTCCTTGGCTTACATCTCCTATGATCTGATTTCTGGGATGATCCCTCAAATGCCTGACTATAGGAGGCATTCTTACTTCAACATCATGAACTTTAGTGGCTAGATCCTTCTGGTCTTCAGCCATATCCTGTGTACTTTGTCCTTCTTCAGGAATGTACACACCATCATCTTCTTCTTTGGTAGTTAGAGAAGTGTACTTGATAGTTAGTTTATACATCTTCAATTTTACACATGTAGATCTAGAGGAGCAAGGCAGCTCACTGTTAATCATTGATGATTCATCAAAGACTACATTCACAGACTCTTCTACAACTTGATTTTCAAGTTATAGACCCTATATGCTTTGTTATGATTGATGTACCCAACAAATATCTCTTCATATGATTTGACAGTAAACTTAGTCAAGTAGGACTTCCCATTATTAAGCACAAAGCACTTACTACCAAAGATCCTGCAATTGGCTAGATTTGGTTTTCTGCCTTTCGTAATCTCATAGGGAGTCTTCTAGTGATACTTGTAGATAGAGGATCTATTCAAGACATGACAAGCAGTGTTCACTGCCTCAGCCCAGAAGTATTCTGGGAGAGAAGTTTCACTGAGTAGTGTCATGCCAGCCTCTATGAGAGTCTTATTTTTTCTCTCAGCTATCCTATTTTGTTGGGGTGTTCTTGGAGAATAAAACTCCTAACAAATCCCTTGTTCTTCACAGAACATTGTCATGCCTTCAAACTAAAATTTAGTACCTTGTTCACTTCGTATTTTGACCACATAACTGTCTTTTTCATTCTAAACTTGCCTAACAAAGGTCATAAAGATGTCTAGGGTTTCAAATTTTTCTTTAGAAAGATAACCCAAACATATCTGTAATAGTCATCAACTATCGCATGTGTATAGACTTTCCTATTTAAACTATGAACTGACATAAGACCAAACAAGTCCATATGCAGGAGGTACAAACACCTCACTAAATCCTTGGCCCAAATACACTTAAAGGATGCTTTGGTCTGCATTCCCTTTTGACAAGAAGAGCAAATTCCCTCCTTGGTGTATTTTAAATTGAGTCCATTTCTGACCAGCCCTTCACTGAAGAGCTTGCTAATTGACTTGTAGTCCAAGTGAGCAAGCATCTTATGCCTCTTATCCTTAATTTCTCCTTTGTGTTATTCCTCTTTAGCTTCCGGACCACTCTGCTATCTCTTTTGACAATACTAAAGGGGAGAATTTACTAAGGAAATCATTCATACTCATAGTTTAATCTTGCATTTTAATTAACTACAACCACCAGGTTCAATATGCTTAGATTTAGGGGGAGTACACCTGTAGGGGGAGTGTTACATCATAGAGAAGTTTGTGCATATACAAATGCTTAGTCTTGATACTCATAGTTTTTAACACTTCATATATCATTCATGATTTATTTCGCAGTGGATTTGTTATTATCAAAGGGAGGAGATTGTTAGAGCATGCGTTCCACGCTTCCTGGTTTGCTAATAACAAATCTCGTTTGTATTTGATCTTTGAGTATTTATGATGTGCAAAAATCACAGGTCTAACTCAAATGGCATTTGGATGTTATTTTGGGTCAGAACAGATGAGCTTAGGAGCTATCGCCGGGCGATATTGGCTATCACCCACAGGCGACAACGACGATCGATGAATCTACGATTGACGAATCCACGTTCGCGATCGACGAATCTGCAATGCAAAAATTAGGAGTTTATGGGACACGTGGCAGTCGTTATCGATATTGCCAAGTGGCGATACTCAGTGTTGCCAGGCGATAGTCCACGTTCGACGATCGACGGATCTGCGATGCGAAAATGATTAGTATGTGGGACACGTGGCAGCAGTTACCGATATCGCCATTTGCAAGGTTGTCAGGATCGAGATCCTAGATGAGATCATTTCGAGGTATGATCGGATCTAATAGTAGGGTCGGATTGAGGATCGCTTTACAAAATCAGGATCGATTTACAAAATCTGGATCGTAGGATCGTAAGATCCTATGATCTGGATCGCGATCCTGACAACCTTGGCCATGCGGCGATACCCAGTGTCGCCAGACGATATCGCCAAAGTATAAAAGCTAGTTCATTTTCTATGGGGATAACAAATTTCATTACCTGGAGTGCACCTTCCTGTTTAAACGAACCAGAGAGTTCCAGATTCCAGATTTACTCCATATTCTCAAGAAGGTCGAAGCGCAAAAGATTGACGGAACGTACGTAGCATTCAAAGTAACCCTGGCTAGGATTCGTCGTCATCTTCATCACATTGTTTTAAGGGAGTTTTAATTCTAATTTTTCAATTTGTTTTGTTCTTATTCCAATTGTAATCCAATTGTAATCGAGAGAGGAAATCGCTGTCTTGTGCGTGGCGTCTAATTCTTGCGTGGCTTAGGGGAAATTGCCGCCTTGTGCGTGGCGTCTAAGTCCTTGTATGACTTAGGGGAAATCGTTGCCTTATGCGTGGCATCAAAGTCCTTTTGTGGCTTAGGGAGAAATTGTTGCCTTGTGTGCAGCGACTAGATCATGGTAGATCTAGGGGAGGCTAGTAGCAAGATCTAGGGAGAAATACGCTTTACCTTGCCGGTTCTTGGTAGAAGGACCGGTGAAATCAAAAGTACTATATTTTTTCATAAGCCTTTGTCTCTAGCTCTATAGAGATACTCTGTATTCAGATTTAGCACGTATGAAATAAATCATCATTGTTTTGTTTTTATATATTTTAGAGTGTTCCAGTCTTCTTATGAAAAATAAGTCTCCATTTCTTAATTTCATTGTTTTTGTTCTCCAATTAAATTTTATTTAGTTGAAGAAAATTAATTAACCATTATTCACCCCCCCTAAGGGCGCCACACGATCCAACACTTGGTATCAGAGTGAGGTTACTCTGTAATCAGTTTCATCACCGGGAGTAATGGCACAAAATACTCACGTGTTTTCTGAGGGGCAAGGTATAAGTAGACCTTCCTTATTCACTGGCATAGACTAAAACTATTGGAAAGCTCAAATGCGATGCTTTCTAATAGCTCTAGATATTGACATTTGAGGCATGGTATAAACATGCTACACTGCCCCTATAACTGTAGTAGGAAGTGTCATAATGGAAAAACCCAAGGATAAATGGGATGAAGTTGATAAGCTTCGCTGTAAGAATAACGCTAAGGCAATGAACGCCTTATTCTGGGCATTAGATAGGACTGAATTTAATTGTGTTTGTGCATGTTAAACTACATATGTTATATAGAATCTCCTTGAAGTTATTCATGAAGGTACATCGCAGGTGAAAGACTCGAAGCTTTTCCAGTTAGAGTCAGAGTTTGAGAAGTTCAAGATGAAGGTTGATGAGGATGTAGACTCCATGCACACAAGGTTCAGCAAGATAGTGAACGACTCGAGGATTCTTGGAAAGTGTTTCTCAAACTGAGATTTGGTGAGAAAGATATTTATATCGCTTCCCCTAAAGTTTAATGCAAAGGTGATTGCCATCTCGGAGTCACACGATCTAAAGTCTCTCCAAATTGAGAATCTGATAGGCAATCTGAAAACCCACAAAGTAGAATTGAGGATTCAACAATAGGAGTATAGCCTGGAGCCAAGAAAGATAGCTTTGGAGTTGAAGTCCAAGAAGGAAGTGTAAAGTGAGTCTGATGAGAGTGACGATGGAGATGCAGAAAGTCTATTCGTGAAGAAGTTCAGGAAGTTCATGAGAAATCCTGAAAGAAGAAATTCTTTCAAGAAATTTTTCAAGAAGTAAGAATCTAGGTATAGAAAAGGAAAAGCCCAAGCTGATGGAGAGGATGATGAAGAGAGATCACCACATGAGTTATATCACTATAGGATAGTTGGCCACATTAAGAGCAAGTGCCCAAAATATCTGAAAGAGCAGAAGGAGAAGTGGCATAAGAAGAAGGATAAGAAGAAAGTTCTGAAGGCTGAAACCTGGGATGACGTCATATCTGAGGAGTCAAGTAGTTCGAGCTCAGAGACTGAAGAGGAGGACAACATGTGTTTGATTGGAAAGGATGTCTCATCATCTAATGACGAAAGCAGTGTCCAGAGCGACACTGAGGTAAATCCTCCTTCTTATGAAGATTTGTATAATGAATTTTTACAAACATGCAAGTATTTTGATAAAAGTTTGAATGAAATTAAATTACTGAAATCTGAAAATAAAAAGTTAAAAAATGATATAAAAATACTTGGGAAGGAGAAAGTGACTTGTCAAGAGAATTGTCCGTCTTCGAGAATGATACTAGAACTTGAGAAAGATCTCTCTAAGTCTCAGTCTTAGATTGAATCTCTTATAAGAGAGAAAGAGGACTTAGAGAGATCTCTAAAGCTTTCTTAATCTAAAGTGGAAGGCAGCAAAAAGTCCTTCGCAAGCCGATGCAGCACCATTGTTGCCGAAAACACTGCATTGAGAGGACAAGTCCGGGATTTAGAAATGGCCACTAATAAGTTTGGAATGGGCCAAAAGTCACTGAATATGATTTTGGCGAGCCAGTGCTATGGTTTGGCAAAATTCAAATATGGCTACTCTCCAGAACACTATCGCCCGGTGACATCCACTATCGCCGGTGATAAGGAAAAATCCAGAAAATCATTTTTTAAAATTAAAAATAATAAATCTACTGTCACTGCTGCTCCCAGCAAAAGTTCAAAACTTATCTTGAAAAACCCGTCAACTTCTTTCATCACATGTGCCAAATGTAATAAGTTTGGTCACACAACACACACTTGTAAGAAGACGGGACATTGTTCTGTTAGACAAATCTGGGTACCTAAGGCTTCCACCTATACTATGGGAGGAACCACTTGGGTAACCGATCTTTACTCTCATCCTCTTTTTAGGTATTTTGGCAGGCTAAAGACAAAGAAGATGTGTGGTACTTGGACTCAGGGTGTTCCAAGCACATGACGGGCAACAAATCAAAGTTCCTTAGCCTAGAGATGAAGAAAGTAGAAGTAGTTACATTTGTAGATAATGGAAAAGGAAAGATCATTGGCATTGAAGTAGTAGGTAACAAGTCATTTACTATCTTAAATGTTTTGTATGTTAAAAGTTTGAAGCATAATTTAATTTCTATAAGTCAATTATGTGATGTTGGTTTAAATGACTTATTTGAATCATCTTCAAACTTATGCAAAATTATTGATTCCAAAAAAATGATACTGTTCTTACTGCTCCTAGATTTCAAAATATTTACATGATTAAGTTTAATGATTTGTCATATTCTTCATTAAAATATTTTATGTCTAAAAATGATGAATTAGATTTGTGGCATAGGCATCTTGGACATTCTAGTTCCAAGCTAACTGTAAAATTATCACAAAATAAACTAGTTAAAGGTTTACCTATTTTACATGGAAATCTATCATCTTTATGTTCACCATGTCAAAAAGGAAAATTCTCAAAATCTTCATTTAAGAGCAAAAATGTCATTTCCACTACTAGACCTTTACAATTGATTCATATGGATTTGTTTGGTCCTGTTAATACACTAAGTCTAGGTGGTAGAAAATACACTTTTGTTTTGATTGATGATTATTCTCGTTTATATTAGAAAATTTTCTTAACGTCTAAATCTGATGCATTTTTAGAATTTTCCAAATTATGTATGTGTTCAAAATGAACTTGATTTAAAAATAAAGTGCATTCGTTCAGATCATGGAGGTGAATTTGATAATGAAAAATTTGTATCTTTTTGCAATGAGGTAGGAATTAAACATGAATTTTCCGCTCCACGCACACCGTAACAAAATGGTGTGGTAGAAAGGAAAAATAGAACATTACAAGAGCTAGCTCGTACTATGCTATCAAAATACAAATTACCTAGATCATTTTGGGCAGAATCCATTAGTACTGCTTGTTATGTTATTAATCGTATTATGTTTCGACCCTTCTTGAAATTAACATCTTGTGAATTATATTTTCAAAAGAACCCGAATGTATCTTATTTTAAAGTTTTAGGTTGTAAATGTTTTATTTTGAACACTAAAGATAAATTAGGCAAATTTGATGAAAAATGTGATGAAGACATTTTTATTGGATATTCTTCAACTAATAAAGCTTATAGAGTTTACAACAAAAGGACAAAATGGTTGAAGAATCTATTCATGTTAAATTTGATGAGCTTTTCCCTTGTGTAGAAACTAATAGTACAGGTCAAGATGAAGAGCCCTTCCCCCTACAAAGGTCGGATGATGATGAAATCCTTGGAGACAAAGAAGAAGAAAAAGAAAATGAACAAGAAGAAGAAGTGTAAGAATATGTGCCTCCAAGCGAGCTAAGATTCTCAAAAGATCATCCACAAGATTTTCTTATTGGAGAACCTTCAAGAGGGGTAAGTACTCGTTCATCGTTACATGATTTATTCTCAAATATGTGCTTTATTTATGACATAGAACCTAAAAATTTTGAAACCGCTTTAAATGATAATTCTTGATTTTTAGCTATGACTGATGAGCTTAATCAATTCGAACGTAATAAGGTTCGGAAATTAGTAGAAAGACCACCAAATCATCCTGTTGTAGGTGTTAAGTTGATCTTTAAGAATAAAATGGATAGTGAATCTAGGGTCATTAGGAACAAAGCTAGATTTGTAGCAAAAGGTTATTCACAAATTGAAGGAATAGATTTTGATGAAACCTTTGCACCCATAGCACGTTTAGAAGCAGTTAGAATATTTCTTGCATTTGTTATCTTTAAAAGATTTAAACTATTTCAAATGGACGTTAAAACTGTTTTTCTTAACGGGTATATTAAGGAAGAGGTTTATGTAAAACAACCTCCATACTTTGTTGATGTTAAATTTCTTGATCATGTTTTTAGATTAGAAAAAACCCTTTATGGTTTAAAGCAAGCACCCCGAGTATGGTATTATAGATTGATTGTTTATTTATTAAAGAATGATACAAAATGGGAAGTGCTGATTGTACTCTTTTTAATAAACATGTTCTTGATGACCTTATAGTTTTGCAAATATATGTTGATGATATTATATTTGGATCTACTAATGAAAAATTTTGTGATAATGTTATAAAAATTATGAAGAATGAATTTGAAATGAGCATGGTAGGCGAACTCACTTATTTTCTTGGTTTTCAAATTTCTTAAAGACTTGATGGAATTTTTATTTGTCAATCTAAATATATTCATGATGTTTTAAAAAGATTTGGATTTGAAAATATAAAACAAGCAAATACCCCCATTAGTGCCTCATTGAAATTAGGAAAGAATGAAAGTGGTATTTTTATAGATCAAACATTATATAGAGGAATGATAGGATCACTGTTATATTTGATTGCATCAAGACCTAATATTATGCTTGTTGTATGTTTATGTGCTAGATTTTAGGCTAATCCCAAAGAATCTCATTTAAAAGCGGTTAAATGTATTTTTAGATATCCTATTGGCACATCTAAGTAAGGTTTGTAGTATCCTCACAATGATACCTTTATTTTACATGGCTTTTCTGATTCTGATTATGTTAGATGTTCATTAGACCGTAAGAGCACAAGTGGCACCTATTATCTTCTAGGCCCTTCACTAATTTCGTGGTCGAGTAGGAAATAGAATTCTGTTGCCTAATCCACCACCGAGGCCGAGTACATTGCACTAGGTAGTTGTTGTGCACAGACTCTTTGGATGAAGCAAACATTAGAAGACTTTGGAATTATTCATGAAACAATTGAATTAAAATGTAATAATAAGAGTGCAATTGAATTAACATATAATCCAGTTCATCATTCTAGGTCCAAACACATTGATGTATGCCATTACTTCATTAGAGACCACATAAAGCAAAATACAATTAAAGTCATTTTTATTGGCACCAATTCACAGCTTGCCGATGTTTTCACAAAACCACTTCCCGATTCCCGTTTTTCATTATTAAGATTGGAACTAGAAATCCTGGACTTATCAAGCTAATGAGTCGACATAATTCAGGAGAAAATGCTGGGAATAGTGCAATTGACCAGATACGATGGCCTTTTATATTTTCGCACTATCGTCGATCGACGATATCCAGTATCGCCGGGCGATAGAGAAAATTCACTATTTCGCCTATTTTTCTTCATTTCTCAGGTTTAGACATAATTTAATGTATATTCTTTGATTTTTGGTTCCCAGTGGCATAGTTCAATTATTCAACCATCACATATCTTTTTCTACATACATAAATACTAGTGTTTTTATACTTGTGAAATTGTTTTTGTATGCCTCTAAGTATGAGAAATATTTTAGTTATGATAATGTTCTTTCACCCATATTTATGAAACTCTTCATATGGATTCACCTTACTGCATATGTGAATTGTGAATATTCTACCATAACCACTAGAACTGCATGTTACTGCTAACGCTTTATTCTAGTTTATTTTTTGCACTGCTCATATTTGATTATCTTGTATGCTCACAAGTGAATTCAGACTCCTTTGTCATGCCACACAAAAATATTCAAAAAAAAATATTTAAAAAGTTCAAAAAAAAATTCAACACCTTTATTGTTGTCGTTCAAAATTAAAATAAAAGAGACTGACAAGGTACCTACTCCAAGCACTACTTACCCTCGTGATAAGTCTTAATAAGCATTGTGAGGTTGAGCACATTGAAAAGAATTGTAAAGTATCTTGTGAAACTCTATATCTGGCTATTCTTTTATATGTGCTCTGAATTCTTGGGTACAAGCATAGCTAGTCATGTATACCTCTATGTTATGTTGTTTTTTCACATTCCATGTGTTCATATATTTGTAAGGCATTTCCATATGTGTTTTTCATCCAATTATCACATGTACACAACATTATCTTCTCTAAAATTTATTCTTATGAGAATTGGACCGAAAATATTTCCCACTTAGTCTTCACTGGTGTATGTGTCTGTGATATAAATGGATGAACGTTGCCACTGTTCGTGTTTACTCATTTTCTTCTTTACTATACATTGATTCATATGTTCTATCATTGATTTCTCCTTTGTGTTTTTCCTCTTTAGCTTACGCACCACTCTGCTATCTCTTTTGACAATACCAAAGGGGGAGAATTTACTAAAGAATTCATTCATACTCATGGTTTAATCCTGCATTTTAATTAACTACAACAACTAGGTTTAATATGCTTAGATTTAGGGGAAGTACACCTGTAGGGGGAGTGTTACATCCAAGAGAAGTTTGTGCACATACAAATAATTAGTCTTGATACTCATAGTTTCTAACACTTCATATATCGTTCATGATTTCTTTCTCAGTGGATTTGTTATTATCAAAAAGGTGAGATTGTTGGAGCATACGTTCCACGCTTCCTTGTTTGCTAATAACAAATCTCGTTTGTATTTGATCTTTGAGTGTTTATGATGTGTAGATATCAAGGGTCTAACTCAAATGGCATTTGGATGTTTTTTTGGGTCAGAATAGATGAGCTTAGGATCTATCGCTAGGTGATATTGGCCATCGCCCACAAACGACAGCGACGATTGATGAATCTGCGATCGACGAATCCACATTTGCGATCGACGAATCTGCAATGCGAAAATCAGGAGTTCGTGGGACACGTGTCAGCCGATATCAATATCGCCAGGTGGCGATACTCAGTGTCGCCAGGCGATAGTCCACGTTCGACGATCGACGTATTTGCGATGCGAAAATGATGAGTTCGTAGGACACGTGGCAGGAGTTACCGATATCGCCAGGTGGCGATACCCAGTGTCGCCGGGCAATATCGCCAAAGTATAAAAGCCAGTTCATTTTCTGTGGGGATAACCTATTTTATTACCTGGAGTGCACCTTCCTGTTTAGGCGAGCCAGAGAGCTTTAGATTCCAGATTTACTCCATACTCTCATGAAGGCCGAAGCGCAAATGATCGATGGAACGTACGTAACATTCAAAGCAACCCTGGCTAGGATTCTTCGTCATCTTCAGTGCATTGTTTGAAGGGAGTTTTAATTCTAAGTTTTCAGTTTGTTTTGTTCTTATTCCTATTGTAATCCAATTATAATCAAGAGAGGAAATCACAGCCTTGTGCGTGGCATCTAAGTCCTTGCGTTGCTTAGGGGAAATCACCGTCTTGTGTGTGGCGTCTAAGTCCTTGTATGAATTAGGGGAAAATGGCCGCTTTGTGCGTGACATCTAAGTACTTGTGGGCTTAAGGAGAAATCGTTGCCTTGTGTGCAGCGACTAGATCATGGTAGATCTAGGGGAGGCTAGTAGCAAGATCTAAGGAGTGATACGCTTTAGCCTATCGGTTCTTGGTAGAAGGACCGACGAAATCAAAAGTACTGTATTTTTCATAAGCCTTTTGTCTCTAGCTCTATAGACATACTTTGTATTCAGATTTAGTACATATGAAATAAATCGTTATTGTTTTGTTTTTATATATTTCAGAGTGTTCCAGTCTTCTTATGAAAAATAAGTCTCCATTTTTTAATTTCATTGTTTTTGCTCACCAAGTAAATTTTGTTTAGTTAAATAAAATTAATTAACCTTTATTCACTCCCCCTCTAAGGGCTTCACACGATCCAACAAGTAGATGTACTTGGCTTACTCTTAGTTCCTCCAACATAAGTCTTCTTTGCATTGGACATACTGTTGATGGCATCAGAGATGGCCAAGTTAGACTTGCTGACTGACTTACCTTTGGTCTGAGCTGTTGCTGGAAGAACATGAGAGTATGCCACTGCCTTATCCTTGAGTGTGGGGTCTAGAGAACCAAACATAAATGGTCCATGATGGGCCATCTAGATTTCCTCATGGGATCCTTAAAGGCACTCAAACCCATGCCCATTCCTTCCACTATAGTTGTGTGCATTTTTGTTCACACTATTAGGTCTTCCATTCAACAATTGACCATATATACTTTCTTGGTCATACTTATTGGATGCCAACAGAACTTTCTCAAAAGAGATAGCAGGCTGGATTGGTGTCTTTCCCTTAATCCTATTCCTTCTTCTAGTATTCCTCTCCATATACCCTAGTCCATTCTTATCAATTTGGGAGGTGAAGGTATCAATGAGTGGCAATACAGATTTAGGTTTTGAGTATTGAGCCACTAACATCCTCTTTGAGGAGCTTATCTTCCAACTCTTTAATTAAAGAGTTCTTACTGTTTATGTTTGAAACTTGGATAATAGTGATTGTTTTAAGTTGGGATATCTCTTTGCTCATCTGGATCAGCTATGAGGCTGACTCAATGTGCAGAGAGAGATCTTTTCTTAAAGAGGCAATCCCCTTAACATGTCTTTTGACAAGCAACTTGCTCTTCTTCAGAGCTTCCAAGATTAACCAATAATTATCAATCAATTGATTGACATTTTACTCAGATTCTGAGTCATCATCATCATAGGATGAAGGAGTATCAGAATTAGGACTTGTTTCATAATCAGGTTTAGAGGAGGAGATAGAGTGATTTAGTACCTCATGTAGATCGTACTGATCCTAGCTAGATTCACCAGCTGTCATGGCCATAAGTCCATAACAACCACTAACATCTTCATCCACCTCATTGTCACTATCTGAGTGTGATAGAGGGGCCCTGATTCCTATCCTTGTAGCTGGATAGTCCTCATCCTCTTTAGCAGCAGCAACAACAAACAACCCTATATAGGCATTATCTTCTTCTTCAGAGTCAGAAGATGCTGAGTCAGTTTTGCTCCAGCTCTTCTAATTCTTGGCAATGAAGGTCTTTTCCTTCTTGTCCTTGTGGTGGTGATTCTTCTTCTCACCTATCTCTTTTCTTTTGATTGGGCAATCAGCAATGACATGCCCAGGCTTGCTATAACAATAACAAACAACTTTAGAAGAATTATTTTTACTGGGTTTAGAATCATACCTGTCTTCTTTGGAGAACTTCTTCCCGGATTTGTTGTGATTCTTCTTGTAATATGAGGAGGAGGGAGGATTGTTCTTCCACTGCCTCCTTGTCATCATCTTCTGGAACCGCCTTGAGAAGGCAGCAAACTCTCCATCTGACATATTACTGCCAGATGAGCTAGACTTAGAGCTTTCTGAATCAGCTGGCCTCCTTGGGGGTGAGACAATCCTCTCCTTTCTCTTCTTAGACCTCTCAGCCTTGAAGGTTACTGTCCTCTCCTTGGCATGGGGCCTGATGGTGGTCTCTTCCTCCTTCCTGGCAGATAGTTGTATCTCATATGAAAGAAGCTTTCCAAACAAAGTGTGAGGAAGAGTTTTAATAAGCTTGACCACTTCTATGATAGCACAAATCTTTGTGTCCCAATCTCTAGTTAGAGATCTTAGAAATGTATCATTCAGCTCATAATTACTAAAGACCCTCCCATAGGTCCTCAGCTCAATGACCACTCTGAAAAATTTTCATAACAATCAGCTATGTTGTCCTTACTTCTTTTTCTGAAGGCCTCATATTCCTGATTAAGTAGATATTTCCTATCATCCCTAACTTCTTCAGTGCCCTCCTTGTATACAATTAGGGTGTCCCACATTTCCTTGGCTATCTTATAGTGGACAAGATTCTGGAATGTGGAGTCATCTATGGCACTAATAATTATGTTTTGTGCCCTCTTGTCCATGGTTGACAAGATGATCTCATCCTTGGTCATCTCAGTTTACTTCTTTGGGGTTTGGACACTGGCATCTAGGACAGAAATCTTCATGGGTATGAAGGGTCCTTCCTGAACTATGATGAAGATCCTAGGGTCTGAGGCCTCCATGAACAACCTGTCCCTCTCTTTCAAAATACCAAAATTTTGCATTCTACAGATTGGAAGCTTCATGGAGATCTCCTTTTGGTTCTCTCCTAAACTCATAAGGATAATCCTTACCTACCCTTAGAGATCTATTCAGATGGTTGAGTCCTTTTTGAACAACCTCCCTCTGATACCACTTGAAAGTCTTTATTTCAAGAGTAGCTAAACACCTAGAGGGGGTGAATTGGTTTTTATGGCTTTAGTGACAATCTTTTTTGTTTTGGTGTGATATGATTTTAGTTTTAAGTTAGCTTTCAAGAACACACAAGTATTTATAGTGGTTTCCCAAGGTATGAGTATATATACTTTCGCTCCCACCTTTCTAACAGTGTGTTAGACAAGTCAAACTTCTCCAATCTCAGCTCAATGAGCTTACAACACAGAACCCTTAGGATCTCTCAGACTCCTCCAAGTCCCACCTCAGGCCTAATGCCCTACACTCTGTGATTTAATCTCCTAAAACTCAGTAATCTGCACCAGATCACCTACCTCAGACTTAAACCAAAGTCCTAAACTCAGGCTAAGAGGATAGCCCTACACTCATATCCACCACAGGATCCTACCTCAGAGAATAAATCTCCTACAACTTAAGCATACAGGCCCTACCTTAGATCCACAATAGGATCCAACAACTCAATCTTTATATATCAGGATTACAGCTAAGATCTGTTAAGATCTTACAAAAAGGGTAAGTTGTTGATGATTATATGACTCCAGAGAAATGATTCTCTGAGTCTACCTTCCTAGACTAAGTGAACTCAGCCCTAACTTTGACTCCAGATAAATAGTCCTTTGAGTATTCTTCTTCCTGAATTAAGAAAGCTCAGTCCTATCTCCTTCACAGCAATAAGATGGTTGATCTTCAAGATTGTTCTGCTTGTGCTGAGAAGTGACCTACAGAGCACTGCTTCTTCAAGCCTTGAATGTAGTCGAGTTTATAGCAGAGGCCTTGAAGAGGAGTAACAGCTTTAAGCTTGCCCTGCTACTTCTTATATCTCAAAAAAAGATCTTTCAGATCCTACTGTTAAAGGCTTTCTTCAACCAACAACTTTTTCTAACTCAGAAAAAGATCTTTCAGATCCTGCTGTTGAAGACTTTCTTCAACCAGCAACTTTAGCTCTGCTTCACTTTGGAACTTAGAAATAAAACTCCTGAACTTGCTGTTGAATACAAAATTAATCTTCAGGGAGTTAGTCCTTCAACATCCAATACTATCTGTGAATCACAGACTAACTATAGAGTAAGTTCTTGGAAAATTTCTCCTTCGTCGAGAGGAAGAAGATGATCAGAAGGCTCTGTTTTTCTTTTCTCTCTCCAAGCTCTTTTTTCTTCTTTACCTTGTACTCTCCTTCTGTATCCCGCCGTACAACGACTCTTTGCGTAGTAGGATTGGTTGGAAATGGCAACTACTCCATCACTTTTGTATTTATAGTTGTACTAAGGGCAAGCAGCGCCTTTTGTCTTCTAGCAAGCAAATTCCATGATATTTGAATTTCTGCTGATGTTAATATGACTCAGCTCCTATAGACTTAGCAAATTCCAGATAAAATGCACATGCGTTGAGTGAAGCCTTATCAGTCAATGCAAAAGTACTTAGCTGAATTCTGCATCTTAGGCGTTGAGTGATCCTTCATCACTTAACATATATATACTTTTATAGTCTTACAGCTTAGGCGTCGAGTGAGCCTTCATCACTCGACACATCTTGACTTAGTTAAATTGTCTGTTGAGTAGGCGTTGAGTGAATTGCCTTCACTCAATGCTTCTGGACTTGGACAGATTTTCTATCTGCCCAGTAACAAGTCTTCTTGATTGAGTTGGCATTGAGTAAAGTGTTTTCACTCAATGCTTCTAGACTTAGCAAGATTTCTAGTCAGCAACATTGCGGCTTTGACTGTATGTAGTTCTCTTAACGCTTTTGCTCTTCTGGCGTCGAGTGAACTGCCTTCACTCGACACTTCTGGACTTAACTAGATTTCTGCTTTATCAGCAACTTGTCTTTAGTTTAACTAGTATTGTGACCCTGAAATCCTGTCTAATCATGGTATAGTGGACAACCTACATACACTGAACTTAGGGCATGCATCAAATACATTTATACACTTAGCAATGATGGTGATGCCTCTTCAAATTCAGAGAACATTGAAGGGCAATATTCCTAACACCAGACCTTGGGGAACCACTATAAAATTTCTGTGTGCTTTCTGTAATGATTAATTGAGACTAAACAGTAAAGTAAAAAAGAAGAATAATACAAACAACCTATTCACCCCACTCTAGGTGATTTAGAATACTACCAAATTAACTATTAGTTACGCATTAAAACTATAACACTCACGCACCCTAAGTCAGAGTGCATTCAAGCGAAAGTATTTATATTTTCTTAGAACCTAAACATAGAAATATCCAATAAAAACACCATAGGAATGACTTCAAAATACACAAAGTGTTTTGACCTTAAAGACTTACAATTGTTCTCTTCTCAAATGTATATTACATACACCGGCACACAGGCTGGCCACACATGAAAATAGTAAAATATTTGCCTTTGGGCCTTTGAGGGCCAGCCAACACAGCATAAGGGACTTCAGCCTACTACTTTCCACTTGGATCTCCAGCACCTGCTTAAGCACGATGTTGGAACACCCTATTACTAATTTGGATCAGGATCACTATGTCAATTGGATTGTTGCTTTGACCTTGTTGTATAGAGAAAAGGTCAACTAGTTAGGTCTAAGGCTTAGGACTTACGGTTGAAGATTTCCCCAAGACCTCCTAGTTCAAATGAAGAAGCCAAGAAGAAGAATTCAAGTTGTCGTCGAGCTCAGATCGACGAAGCGTCGAACTCAATTCGATTATGTGTGAGTTCAGGTTGACAGAACGTCGAACTCCGTTCGACGATCTCTGAGCTCAAGTTGACAAAGCGTCGAACTCAGTTCGACGATCTCTTAGCTCAGATCGATGATTTCTGTCCAAGTCAAATTCCAATATCTCTGAACTCAGTTCGACGATAGTTGAGCTCAGATCGGCGATTTCATTTTGAGATCGACGATTTCTGGAATTTTATCAGCTTGTTAAGAATTTCAAATCAGAGCATTTATTGCTGAAGATTTCTAGCCGTTATAATAAATCTTGAGCAAGTTTCAAGTAAACAAAGAAGGAATGTACTTAGATTATTTCCTCCAGAAACAGTTGATAATTAAGGAAATCATTTATGAATTTGCTAACGTCTATCAAGAAGATTGGACAACTGGATTTCAAATAGAGAGACAAAAAGAAAGAAACATATACAGAGCACCATACAATACAGAAGATATACAAAAAGAAAAAGGAGATCAAAAACACAAAAAATAGAATAAGTTTTCTTTCTGATTCCTGCTGATCAAAAAGTTTTCCCAAGTCTTCATCTTCCATACTCCAAACAACAAACATTTCAGTTTTTGCTGAAATCATCTAGTGCTGGAGCAATCTTTTCATAGAAGACCTATCACCCTTGCAAAGCTTCTAGTTCCTGAACTTCTGCTACATCTCAGGGGGAGATTTGACAACATCTCATCCACTAGTGCTTCTCTCAGATCATTGACAGAGAAGACAACATCTACTTTTTTTTTCCTTTTCTGTAAAAGGGTTTTTTTAACTCCCTTCAAAAGTTCTGCTTTGGTGGCAAGACACCTGATCAAAAAATCTAGTTTGGTTTTTGAGCACCTGATCAAAAGCTCATTAGTGCCCAGAACACCTGATCAACTCATCCTGCAGTGGACTCCTACCAAGGGTGGTAGAAGAGTGGATGTATCCAGGTTTTGGGGAACCACTATAGTTCCTTGTGTCTTCTGGATTGCTTGCTCTTTCTTGTATTGTGTGCTGTGAATTTTTCCTTGTGTAGTTGTTTTATTTCAGTTTCTGCTTAGCACTCTACACTTATTAAATCAAGTCTTCCACTGCTAGAATAATTTTTAAATTAGCAAAATTATTTTAAATCACTCTATTCACCCCCCTCTAGAGTGTAGGATTGGTCTTACCCTCATTTTCAATTGGTATCAGAGGGAGGTTGGTTACTCAGCCAAATTGGTTGTTAATATAGACTAACATCTGAACCAAAAGATCTATCTTAAGATCCATCCTTATAGAGGGTTATTTTTATTATATTTATTTTAGTTTAGATTCATGGCACAAAACAAGGATTATGCTAGCACCAGACCTCCAATGTGCAATCTCTCCAAGTTTGCACTTTGGAAGGCAAGGATTAGATTGTACATGAATTCTATTGATGAAGATATATTTAATTCTATTTTGACAGATTGCCCAAAGCCTCCTGCAAGCACAAGTATAAATGTTGTTCCACCTCCTTCAGGAACAGATGCTGATATAAAGAAATGGAAGGTTGCTGATGCCAAAGCTATGAGCATCCTGGCACAGAAAATGTCTGATGATATCTTTCAGAAGGTAGCTGAATGCAACTCAGCTAAGGAAATTTGGGACAAGCTATCTGAGCTTGTATCAGGATCAGCTGATGAGAGAAAAGACAAAAGATCTCATCTTATCACTCAGTATGAAAATTTCAAGAAAGCAGAAAGTGAATCAGTAGCTGACATGTACAACAGATTAAGTCTGATTGTCAGTGAACTTAAGACCTTGGACAAGGAGATCTCTCTCACAGAGATAAATGAAAAAAATTCTAATGTGCTTCCCCAGCACTTGGGATTCAAGGATCTGGCCAATCAAGGATGCCAGAAGTCTGAATGAGATTACCACAGAAGCTCTATTGGGCAAGCTCAAATCCTATGAGCAGCTTATCAAAAATAGAGAAGAAGAGCAGAAGACAACTTCTCCAGCAGTTAGGAAGGAGAACTCAATTGCTTTCAAGGCAACAAAAGAATAGCCTGAAGACAAAGTCACAGGAAATGAAGAACTGATGAGTGATGAAGATTTTCTATAGTTTTAAAATATTATCCAAATTAAAATCTCAAATAGGCAAGTGTACCTATCGAAATATAGTATAGGAAATGTCGTATTAGACTCGGGGCCTGTTAAGTACTCCTACTCACGCAAATTAATATTATTTTATCGAAGTATAAGAAAGAGGTTGAATTAACTATAGGAGGAAGGTAAACTAAAAAACAAGCACTTGATCTAGACTCCCTATGAATTCAAATAAACTTCTATAAAATGAAAACTCTAATTTACCTACTTCGACCGTGGAGGTTCCTTAAGTACGAAAGCGTCTCTCTCGAGCTCATGCTTTTGACTAACCTTAGGTTGATCGATTAAGACCTCTCGGCCAGTCGAAACCCCTAAGCTTGCTTTACGCGGTGAACCCCGCTATTGGATTTGACTCCAATCTGGAAGATCCATGTCATCCTCTCTCGAGGAGTGCATGCGGCTCCTTCTATCTTTGAGAGATCTACTCGTATCCGCAACCTCTCGGTCATTTAAGATACGGATCTAGGATCGAAAACGTATTCACGAAATATGAATTCGATACAAAATAATTCAAAGATAAATCGATAGCGATAAATAAAGAGTTTGATAAAAAGAGTTTATTCACTTTCAAAGTTTATCATGATCAAGTGCTTAGGAAAATTAGCTACTTGGCATGATATAAAAGATACAAGGAAAGAAGAAAAGGAAGAACATGGTTGCAAAGAGAAAGTACTTGAATTGAAATTGCAAAAGTAAAATTAAATTATGAAATAGAAATTACAAGAAAGAAATGCTGAGAAACAGAAAACTAAGCTACAAAATACTCCTAAAATTGGCTCCTAATCCTTCTCCTGAGCTTCTGGACTCAACTGCTATTTATAGCTTTTTCTGCTTGGGAGTCACGCCCATTGGTCACGCTCGTGACATGGGGCGTGTCAGGCTCGGAAACTGCAGTCTTGAAAGCCCGGGAACGTTGGAGAAAAACCGCCAAAAATCGCCGTTTTGCGGGTCACGCCCCTAGGTCACGCCCGTGACCTAGGGCGTGTCTAGTCTGTTATAGGAAACGGCGGGAAGGGGAAACGGCGCGAAATAATTTTGGCGTTTCTGAAGTGGTCACGCCCTTGGTCACGCCCGTGACCTAGGGCGTGTCTGACTGGGTCAGCAAAACGGTTGGAAACGGCGCAATCTGGGATTAATCTGGCAGTTTCGGGTAGGTCACGCCCTAGGTCACGCCCGTGATAGGGGGGCGTGTACTTGAGAAATGGTGCAGAATTGTCCCGGGATGATTTCAGGAGAAAAATATTTTTTTGAACTAGACACGCCCGTGTTCACGCCCTCGACACGCCCGTGTCTCGGGGGCATGTACTTTTGAAACTCTCCAGATTTGTAGAGGACGTCGTCCTCTTTCCGTTGACTGGTTGCACGTCCCGTAACTCTTCTTGGTTTGAAAGTTATGACCATTTGAAGTTCAGCTATCCGATACAAAAAATGTTCATTTTCTCCGTTTCAATTCTTGATTCGTCCTGCAAGCTCCAAATTATTATCCGCAGCCCAAATTGACCTGAAATATGAAAATAAAGCAATTAAAACCATAATTACTAAAATATAATTATAATCTTATTATTAATTAAATAAAAACTATATGAAAATAACTATAATTAGTGACTTATCAAATACCCCCATACTTAATCTTTTGCTATTCTAGAGCAAAACTATGAGAAGAACTTATAAGAAATTTATATTTTTTTAATTTAAACTAAAAATTCATTAAATCAAAAGAAAGTTAAAAATAAAATTTAGCTATTTAAATATTAAATCCTAAACTATGAAATTAAAATGTACAGAGAAAGGTATTTAGCAAAAATTTCTCATATAAATTAATTAGAATTCAAAATTAAGTAATTTAGCAAACAAAATTAGATTAGAATTATTCACATTATTACTAAAAAGAAACTTGTAAGAAATTTTTAACTACTACTTATGCTCTCCTAGTATTTTAATTTACTTCTAAAACCATTTTTTTAGGATTTGGGGAAAAGAAAAATGAAGAGTTTTTGGATTGGGGGTGATGAATTTTATCCTCTCACCCCACACATTTTTTTTGATATTTGCATATGTTTACCAAGAAAATGATGGATTTTATCCTCTCATTTTCCATGACATATGAACAAATATTTTTTCTCTTCAAATCAAAACAAAAATTAAATGGGAGTAATGAATTTTATTCTCTTACTCCTATTTTTTATTTGGGGATTGCATATGTGTACCAAGGAATTTATAAGTCCCATGATATATGATCTAACCAAAATAAAAAATTGTATATGTGTACCAAGGAATGATGAATTTTATCCTCTCATCCCTATGACATATGATCTAACAAGAAAATTTAAAACAAAGGGAAGGTTACACAAAATTTAGATTAAATTAAAATAATTAGAGAGCAACCATAGTAAATTTAGAATTTCCTATGAATCTTTAAGCATAAATGATTATAATTAAAATCAAAAGATTGTTAAACTAAACACTATAAAATTGAAACTAATTAGAATTAAGAGAAAAAGAAGTAAATAAGGTTCTTTAAACAAAATTAATTCATAAGTTTATTTATCAAAATTAAATCGCTAAAAATTAATTTAACTAACTATGATAAAATAAAAGAATAGCAATTTAAAAATTATAAAAATTCTATAAATAAACTCAATTAAATTGATGAAAATCACATAAAATTAAGAAGGGGTTTATTTATATTTTTTAGAATTTTTTTTTAAGATAACAATACTAAAACAAAGAAAAGATAAATTAAAATCCTAATTTTTTTTGTTATTTCTTGGACTTCCCAAGGACTACCTAGTGACGAGTTCGCAAGGTACTAGGCGGTTTTGTGGGATGAAAGCCCAACACGGCCCTTTCCAAGAAATTAATTTTTGATTTTCTATTTTTTTGTATTTTTGATAATAAAAAGAAAACAATTTTTTTTTGTATTTTTAAAGATTTTCTTCAATTTTTTTTTTTGAAATAAAAGCCTAAAATGGATTCCACCCCCATACTTAAAAATAAACATTGTCCCCAATGTTTTCAAGCCAAGTAGGAGGGGAAAAAATGCAATAAAAAAATGCAATAATTTAAAGATAATCAAGGGGTGTCTCCCAAGAGCGCTTTTCTTTTTCCCGTCTTTAAGCTAGACGGTTTGGGTTAGGAAAAAGGAAAATAAAAATGAAAGTGAACGGGCAACTCCCTTAATTCATGCTTTGGCGAAGATGCCAAAGTTGCTTGCCCGGCTACTCCTCCGCTTTCTTCTTGATTTTCCTTCTTGCAGTTGACTTGAATATTTAGATTCAAATCACCGATCCATACCTGAGGTGATTTGAATTTTTTTAGAGGAGCGGCAAATAGATCGTGGATGACGTTTAATTGCAACGGCTCCTATTCTACATGACAATTGTTAGTATAAGGAAAATCAAAAGTAAGCGTTTTAGAAAAATCTTCGCAAGGAGGAGGCTCTTGCGAAGGTATAAGATTAGGCTCTGGTTGTTTATTTTCTAAAATTAATTTTTTATCCAAAAATTTACTGGAAATAAAATCATTGGACGCATCAGGATCAAATATTTTTGCTCCTAAAAAGTCATAAATTGTGCATGGAGGAGAAAAATTGGAAGTCGTAGGAGGAGACACATGTTCTTCTTCTACTTCGTCCGGTGTGCCAATAAAATTAATAAATTTTTGATATAATAATTCTTCTTTCTCCTTTGAATAAGACACAAAGTGGGTACAAGAAGATTCATGTTCCACCATAGGTGAAATATTTAAAGAAGGAGAAAAATTAGTAGAACAAGTGATAATTTCTTCTAAATTTTGGGGAGTATCAACTTGAAATTGTGTAAAGTCCCCAAAATTAGAAGAAGAAGTGTGTGGTGTGATAAAAGAAGGATAAAAATTCGGATCTAAATAATTATTCTCATCACTCGGGAAGTTTCCCGATTGATCTTGCGAACAAGAAAAACCAACATCCGAGATGGAAGAAGAATTTTTTAAATCGAAATAATTATTCATATTTGAAGTCGAAAAAGTATTTTCATGAAAATTAGAAGGATTGGAAAAATTATTTTCATAAAAATTAGAAAAAGAATTATCATAAAAGTGAGAATAGTTATTTTCATAATTATTATAAAAATTATTTTCATAAGAAAGATTTTGATAAAAATTATAATGATAACAATATGTACTTTGATGAGAACCACCACAATAATAACAAACAATTTGGCGTTGTCTTGCGGCTTTCAAAAGATTTACTTTGTGTGTAAGCTCGGCAATTTTAGCGGCCAATTGTGATAACATTTTTTTTATAAAAGAAGAAAAAAAATAACCGTTAGCTAATTGAAATGAATTTGAAAAAGAAAATTAAAAAGAGAAATGGTGATAGAGAAAAAGAGGGATAAAAGTAATACAATTCGCGTTTTCAAAATATCAACAAAATAGTCCCCAGCAACGGCGCCAAAAACTTGATGAAGATTTTCTATAGTTTTAAAATATTATCCAAACTAAAATCTCAAATAGGCAAGTGTACCTATCGAAATATAGTATAGGAAATGTCGTATTAGACTCGGGGCCTGTTAAGTACTCCTACTCACGCAAATTAATATTATTTTATCGAAGTATAGGAAAGAGGTTGAATTAACTATAGGAGGAAGGTAAACTAAAAAACAAGCACTTGATCTAGACTCCCTTTGAATTCAAATAAACTTCTATAAAATGAAAACTCTAATTTACCTACTTCGACCGTGGAGGTTCCTTAAGTACGAAAGCGTCTCTCTCGAGCTCATGCTTTTGACTAACCTTAGGTTGATCGATTAAGACCTCTCGGCCAGTCGAAACCCCTAAGCTTGCTTTACGCGGTGGACCCCGCTATTGGATTTGACTCCAATCCGGAAGATCCATGTCATCCTCTCTCGAGGAGTGCATGCGGCTCCTTCTATCTTTGAAAGATCTACTCGTATCCACAACCTCTCGGTCATTTAAGATACGGATCTAGGATCGAAAACGTATTCGCGAAATATGAATTCGATACAAAATAATTCAAAGATAAATCGATAGCGATAAATAAAGAGTTTGATAAAAAGAGTTTATTCACTTTCAAAGTTTATCATGATCAAGTGATTAGGAAAATTAGCTACTTGGCATGATATAAAAGATACAAGGAAAGAAGAAAAGGAAGAACATGGTTGCAAAGAGAAAGTACTTGAATTGAAATTGCAAAAGTAAAATTAAATTATGAAATAGAAATTACAAGAAAGAAATGCTGAGAAACAGAAAACTAAGCTACAAAATACTCCTAAAATTGGCTCCTAATCCTCATCCTGAGCTTCTGGACTCAACTGCTATTTATAGCTTTTTCTGCTTGGGAGTCACGCCCATTGGTCACGCCCGTGACATGGGGCGTGTCAGGCTCGGAAACTGCAGTCTTGAAAGCCCGGGAACGTTGGAGAAAAACCGCCAAAAATCGCCGTTTTGCGGGTCACGCCCCTAGGTCACGCCCGTGACCTAGGGCGTGTCTAGTCTGTTATAGGAAATGGCGGGAAGGGGAAACGGCGCGAAATAATTTTGGCATTTCTGAAGTGGTCACGCCTTTGGTCACGCCCGTGACCTAGGGCGTGTCTGACTGGGTCAACAAAATGGTTGGAAACGGCGCAATCTGGGATTAATCTGGCAGTTTCGGGTAGGTCACGCCCTAGGTCACGCCCGTGACAGGGGGGCGTGTACTTGAGAAATGGTGCAGAATTGTCCCGGGATGATTTCTGGAGAAAAATATTTTTTTGAACTAGACACACCCGTGTTCACGCCCTCGACACGCCCATGTCTCGGGGGTGTGTACTTTTGAAACTCTCCAGATTTGTAGAGGACGTCGTCCTCTTTCCGTTGACTGGTTGCATGTCCCGTAACTCTTCTTGGTTTGAAAGTTATGACCATTTGAAGTTCAGCTATCCGATACAAAAAATGTTCATTTTCTCCGTTTCAATTCCTGATTCGTCCTGCAAGCTCCAAATTATTATCCGCAACCCAAATTGACCTGAAATATGAAAATAAAGCAATTAAAACCATAATTACTAAAATATAATTATAATCTTATTATTAATTAAATAAAAACTATATGAAAATAACTATAATTAGTGACTTATCAATGAGCCTCCTAGCCAAGAGGTTCTACAAAATGGCTAGGAAGGACTTCAGAAAAAGGTCATTCAGAGGCCAAGAAAAGCCAAGGTATGATAAATCAAATAATAAAGAGATTATTTGCTATGGTTGCAGGAAACCAGGCCACATACTGCCAGATTGTCCAGAAAGTCAAAACAAGGACAAGAAGGACAAGAGAAAAAAGAGAAAAGATAAAGACTCCAGAAGAAATCATTATGACAGATCCTCTTCCAGCAAGAATAAGCATACTATGAAGGGATTTGTTGCTGAAACATGGAGTGGAACTGAAGAAGAATCTGATGCAACATCAAGCACAAGTGATGATGAAGATGATGCACAAGAAAAGGATTTTTGCATGATGGCAATCAATGCATCACAAAAGAACACTGATTCAGAACATGAATCTGAATCTGAACCAGAGCTAGAAGAAGATCAGGTAATTGATTCATCTGATTTTAATTCTGAGGACTTCAAGTCTGAATTTAAAGCACTGTGTTTAGATCTACTCAATTCTGAGAAAGAAATTATCTCTCTCAGAAATCAACTATCTGAATACAGTACCTTAAGTTCAGATAACCTCAAACTCTCAGAAGAGTTAGAATGTTGTAGGGAACAGATAGCCTCACTGAAAAGTGAACTATATGAGGCCAAGAAGTTTAAAGAAACCCTCAATGGGAGAAGTATCAAACTGATGGACTTCACAAGCACAGTGAACTCAAGACTCAATAGTACACTGGGCTTGGGTGATTCATCCAGCCAAGCTATTGTGTTAACAACTCCCATTAAATTTATTTCTGATAAAGGAAAAGGAGTTATGGAGGTAGCTAGAAAGAATTCTGATCTATCCAAAAAGAACAAAGATCAACAGAAATCGTCGAACGGAGCTCGACGATCTTCGAACAGAGCTCAGCAGTTTCATGCTGAATCATCAAACTCAGGTCGACGATCTATGATCTCTGAACACAGGCAAGATCGATCGCTGAACGGATCTCGACGATCTGACCCAAGATCGTCAAACTAAGTTCCACGATCGTCGTACGGAGCTCAGAGATTTGACCAATTCTCAAAGGGTACATCAAAAGTTAATTCTAGATATACTACATCTCAAGGGTTCAACCCTTATACTGAATGGATAATTCCTCCTAGGAGATATCATCCTGAAGGATATAAGAGTGAACCAAAGGTGTCTTTCATTTCTGATTTCAAAGGTTATCAAGCTAGACCCAAGGTAAACTGGGTCAAAAACAAATGAAATGTTATTTGTGCAAGTGAAGACCTATCCAACCATGGACTAGAATTAGTATCTGGATAGTGGGTGCTCCAAGCACATGATAGGAAGCAAGGATAACCTGACATCATTCAAGGCTAAACATGGACCCAAAGTCATGTTTGTAGATTCAAACTTTGGACAGACCGAAGGATATGGTGCAGTCCAAATATGATCAGTAACATTCAAGAAGGTAGCATATGCGGAAGGATTGAAGCACAATCTTATCAGTATCAGTCAACTGTGTGATGAAGGCTACCAGGTCACATTCAACAAGTCTTCATACTTCATCAAATCAGAAGACAACATAACTGTGTTGACAGGTAACAGAAGAGGTAACATCTATCTAGTAGATTTTCATTCAACCAAGGTAGACATCTGTTTATTTAACTTTCTTAGCAAACCTAATGAATTATGGCATAAGATATTAGGACATATCAACCTTAGAACCATTGCTAGGCTATACAAGGATAACCTTATTAGAGGACTACCTTCTGGCCCCTACAAGAAGGAAGAACTCTGCAGGTCTTGTCAGTTAGGCAAGCAAACTAAAAACAGTTTTAAGTCACTTAATAAGAGTGATTCACCTAGGATTTTGTATTTATTACATATGGATCTGTTTGGAACCATTTCTGTACAAAGCCTTGGAGGGAAATCTTACACTTTAATAGTTATAGATGACTTCTCTAGATTCACATGGGTGTTCTTTCTGAGGAAGAAGTCTGATAACTTCAAGTGTCTGACAGAGTTTCTCAAATGTATATAGATTGAGTTCAATACTCATATAGCCCTGATCAGAAGTGATCATGGGACAGAGTTTGATTCTCTTCTTATGCAAGAGTTCTGTCAGAGGGAAGGGATCAGGCACACTTTCTCAGCTCCTAGAACTCCTCAACAGAATGGGGTAGCTGAAAGGAAGAATAGAACCCTTATTGAATCTGCCACAACATTGTTGACAGATGCTCACCTCCCTCTATCCTTTTGGGCAGAGGCTGTGAACACTTCAAACTATGTTTTGAATAGGAGTTTGATACATAATCTAAAAGGCAAGACTCCCTATGAATTACTCAAAGGGGAGAAACCTAAAGTTGATTATCTTAGAATCTTTGGTTGTATTTACTACATTCATAACAACAATAAAAAATACTTAGCAAAATTTGAAGCCAAAGCCGATGAAGGAGTGTTTCTGGGATACTCCATGATCAGTAAAGTCTATAGGATTTTTAATAAATCATCTCATAAAGTTGAAGAGACTGTGCATGTTTTTTTTGATGAAACTAACATATCTTATAAGGAGAAGAGCACTTCTACCATAGACCCTTTGCAGGTACATTCTATATCAGAAAATTTGAACAGGCTACATATCATTGAACAAGATCCATCACCTTCATCCATTCAACAAGAAGCTGAAAGCAATGAAAATGAAGATGACAGTCAGATCTTAGCAAGCCATGGTGACAATCTAAATGAAGAGCCAGTTGTTGTTCCACAAGAGAACACAACAACACAGGTTGGTGAACAATCAACACCCATTATTGATTTAGTAACATCAAGAGACCATCCAATCTCCTAAGTGATTGGAGACATCTCAGCTGGTGTGTAAACAAGAAACCAATTCAATCAAAATCTGATGTACACTTGCTTTCTTTCTCAAATTGAGCTTCAATCTATACAAGATGCAGAACAAGATCCAAACTGGATCATTGCAATGCAAGAGGAATTAAATCAATTTGAAAGAAACAAAGTCTGGGAGCTAGTGCCAAAGCCAAAGAATCATCCCATTGTTGGAACAAAATGAGTATTCAGGAACAAGCTAGATGATCAAGGAGTTATAGTAAGAAATAAAGCAAGGTTGGTTGCTAAAGGATATTCTCAAGAAGAAGGCATAGACTATGACCAAACTTTTGCACCAGTTGCAAGGTTGGAGGCCATAAGAATCTTCCTAGCATATGTAGCTCACAATAAGTTCAAAGTTTATCAAATGGATGTCAAAAGTGCATTCCTCAATGGTGACATCAAGGAAGAGGTTTATGTAAAACAACCCCCAGGTTTTATCTCTCTAACTCACCCTAATTTTGTTTATAAATTGCATAAAGCATTATATGGTCTCAAACAAGCTCCTAGAGCATGGTGTGAGACCCTAACTTGCTTTGTAATGACCCCATCCGTTAAATGACGTATAGTAGAAGGTCCGGCCGGGGCCCCACACTATATGCCACAAACAGACGGTGAGGTCACAAGATAATACCAAACCATACACGCATCCTAACTCAGAGCATGCTAGCGGAAGCTTTAAGTTGTAATTTGAACTCTAACCAGGAATGTCCAATATATATAAACCACAGTTATATATACAACCACGGAATGTACAACAAAGGTTTGGCCTTAAGGCCTTACAGTTCCTCTTTCCATCAACATGGATTACAAACCTCGGCGCGCAGGCCGGCCATACATGAGGAAAACCAAAACAAACAAAATCATTCGCTTAGACTTCAAGGGCTAGCCGCAGCAGCAGCAGCAACAGCAGTAGGGCTTCAGCCCTTCATTTACCACTTGGCTCTCCAGCACCTGCATAGGGACAATCCACCCAAACGGTGGCAAACAATGTAACGGTCAGCATTCAGCTGACCCAATTATAACAATCCTACCCCTTTCTCGGGGCATTAGCATTCTTTCCCTGCATAGCATGGCATCATCATATAGCAACTATGTGCGCATAGGCACATTCAAGCCATCACAACTATCGGCCACACGACCCGACAGTCCGTGCACTCAGGGCACATTCTTGGTGTACCGGAATACCAGGGTCAACACCACCGTCTACATGGTATCTGAGCATTCTAGTCTTTTCGGCGCGCGGGCCTAAGACTCTCATTAGGCGCTCCAACAAAACCTATAACCAGGCTTCCAAGTCGGAAGGACCTAACGCAGGTACGGATCAGCCACCCCCCGTTGCTCAAGTCGCCGTGCCACCTCGAATACGGAAGTATCCATGGCAATTTATAGGCGCGGGTCGGTTTCACCTTTCCTGTTCGGCAATCTGCCTTTTCATCGAGTTGCAGCCCAACGGCTCAACCGCTCATAAAGTGGCAACGCACGGCCACAAGAGTTGCATCCAACCCTCTTCATTTCCTGGACTTCATCCAGTACTTCCTGCTGCACCAAGCAACAGGTAGGCACAAGGCAACACAAGCCATAATCACAGAGCCTTCTCCGATATGCAAACAAGCATCACCAATCCAGACTAGCATGTCCAGATGGGCTTCACACAGCATGCCTAGATCCGTACTCCAATTCCGGACTCTAACAAGGGGGACTTCACATATCTACCCCAAGGGACACCACAACCCACCGCACACTCGCGGGGAAGGGTTTTCCCTATGCAATGCAGAAAAGAAGGACTTCACATGTCCAAGAAGGGAGATCGTTACCCTTGTCGATCTCTTGGGAGCCATCAAAAACTAGCTGGTGAGAAAGAACCGCAGCAGCTTTGCCTTCACAAAGCTGGCCTCGGATCACGAATCGGACCACGGGAGCTTCGCCGGTGGCTTGATCTCCTCCTCCTTCTTCTTCCTCCTCTCTCTTTCTCTCTTCCTATCAAATGAAGAATGACTTTCTTCATCAGCCTCTGCTGTTTAAATCCAGCCAGGAATCACCTGAGCCCTTGGATCCAAAGAGAGAAAATAAACGGCCACGATTTTCCCAAAAACCCACTTTTTTGGCTGACACGGCCTGTGACACGCCCGTGTCACAGGCCGTGTATCCTTAAGCGTCACACGCGGTATTCGTACCGACTGAACTTTACCAGAACACGGGCATCGACACGCCCGTGTCGAACCTGACACGCCCGTGTCAATCATGAGACACGCCCGTGTCACCCCTGCCTCATCGAGCTGCAAGCAGTACACGGGTAGGCACACGGCATCGGACACGCCCGTGTCAAACCTGACACGACCGTGTTCAAGGCTTGGTTCCGGGCCGTGTAATCGTCTGACTCAAAACGCCTATTATTTGAGTGACACGCCCTGGGACACGCCCGTGTCCCAGGCCGTGTACCCCCGACACGCCCTGGGACACGCCCGTATCCCAGGCCGTGTAAACCAACCTGCACCTCAAAACCATTTTTGAGACTTTTTGGGGTGTTACAATCCTCCCCCCCCCTAACAAAATTTCATCCCGAAATTTGTACGGTAAGGAAACAAGGAAAAACAATGCTATAACTTGATAACTCTGTTATAACAAAAGGTACACGGTCTACAGTTTATATAAACAGTTCGGGAAATTCAGCTCGCATGGTCTGCTCTCGCTCCCATGTTAGCTCTTCACGGCCACAATTGTCCCATCGGACTTTGACCATCCCGATCACTTTGTTCCGCAGCTGTTTCTCGGCTCGATCCTCGATCCGAATGGGTCGAACCCTCGTCGTTAGCCCATACTCGACCGGTACCCGATCATTCTCCACTACTTGAGCTGGATCCTTGACAGCCTTATGAAGTACTGAGATGTGAAATACATCATGTAATCCACCCAAGTCTGCTGAAAGTGCTAGTCGATAAGCAGCTTCCCCAACTCGCTCCACCACCTCAAATGGACCAAGATACCTCGGACTTAGCTTTTTAAACGCCGAATCCTGGACACGCCTTTGAAGGGTTTGATCTTCAAATATACCCAATCACCCACCGCGAACTTCACGTTCCGGTGTTTGGCATTGTAGTACTTTGCTTGACGATCTTGGGCTATCAATAGCCTCTCCCGAATAGAGCGTATGAGCGAGGTAGCTTCTTCGACTTCCTTTTTCCCACTCAGATTAGATTCGCCTGCTTCTGCCCAAGCTAACGGTGTACGACATTTACGACCATATAAAGCCTCAAATGGTGCCATACCAATGCTCGCTTGGTAGCTATTATTATAGGCAAATTCGACAAGAAATATATAATCTTCCCATCTCTTACCAAAGTCTAGGGCGCACATGCGGAGCATATCCTCCATCGTCCTGTTGGTTCGTTCAGTCTGGCCATCCGTTTGGGGATGAAAGGCCGTACTAAACGCTAACTTTGTACCCAACATTTGATGAACTATCCGCCAATCATTCGATGTGAATCGCCCATCACGGTCACTGACGATGCTCCGAGGAACACCGTGCAGTCGAACAATCTGCTCCACATACAGCTTGGCCAAGGTTTCCACTGAATCGTCTCTTCTATTTGGAAGGAAGTGCGCCACTTTTGTCAACCGGTCCACAATCACCCAGATTGAATCATGACCGCGTTGAGATCTCGGCAACCCGTGCACGAAATCCATCGAAATGTCATCGAACTTCCACTCCGGAATAGGTAACGACTTCAGGAACCCGCCAGGCTTCTGGCATTCCACTTTCACCAATGCACAAGTATGGCATTCCGCCACATAACGTGCTACATCTTTCTTTAGTCCGGGCCACCAGAACAGCTTTTTCAGATCTCTGTACATCTTTGTGCTTCCTGGGTGAACTGAGTACTTTGCAAAGTGAGCTTCGTACATCAACTCTTCCCTCAATTTACCCACACTCGGGACGCACACTCGACCATTTCTTCGCAACAAACCGTTATCCCAAGAAAATTGGTCATCCAGCCCATCTTTAGCATAGCGCTGGAGACTTTCATCAAGCTCCGTTGCTCGCCGAACTCTGTCCGTAAGGTCATATTGCACCTCCGTCCAGTTCAAGCATGCATCGGTCGACGAACCCTTGTCAACACAAGATATCTCCAATGCTTCCAATTCTTGGATTAATCGCTGATCATGCCTCTGCAACCAGCTTGCCCGTACCGGAGTCTTCCGACTCAACGCATCAGCGACCACATTTCCCTTCCAGGGAGTATAGTGAATCTCGAAGGTGTAGTCCCCAAGGAACTCCATCCATCTTCGTTGTCGCATATTCAGATCCTTCTGATCCAACAAGTACTTTAGGCTTTTGTCATCTGCATAGATATCCACTTTAACGCCATAAAGATAGTGCCGCCACAACTTGAGCGCAAAGATTACCGCCGCCAACTCCAAATCATGGACGGGGTAATTCCGCTCATGCACTTTCAACTAGCGCGAGCCATAAGCAATCACTTTACCAAACTGCAGAAGAACGCAGCCTAAGCCGCTCCCGGAAGCATCACTATAGATCTCATACCCATCTGTACCACATGGCGATGTCAACACAGGCGCCGTGGTCAAACGACTCTTCAAGTCTTCAAAAGCACGCGCACACTCCGGCGTCCAAATGAACTTTTGATCTTTTCTTGTCAGCGTGGTCAGAGGTAAAGCAATCTGTGAGAAGTTTTCCACAAACCGTCTATAGTAGCCCGCAAGTCCAAGGAAGCTCCTGACCTCGGCCACTGAAGACATCACTGGCCAATCTCGAATGGCACTTATCTTCAACGGATCCACCGCGATACCTTCTCCACTTACCACATGGCCTAAAAAGTCTACTGAAGAGAGCCAGAACTCACACTTTGAGAACTTGGCATAAAGCTTATTCCTCCGCAGGGTATGCAAGACCAACCGCAAATGGTTTGCATGATCCTCTTCCGACTGAGAGTATACTAAGATATCATCGATAAACACAATAACGAACAAATCCAAGTACTCTCGGAACGTTCGATGCATTAGGTCCATAAATACCGAAGGCGCATTACATAGGCCAAATGGCATTACCGTGAACTCATAATGACCGTAGCGTGTTCCAAACGCCGTCTTGGGAATGTCACCTTCCCGAATTCTCAGCTGATAATATCCCGATTTCAAATCCAACTTGGAATAGACTGTTGATCCTGCCAGCTGATCAAATAGGTCATCAATCCGTGGGATCGGATATTTGTTTTTCTCCGTCAGCTTATTCAATTCGCGGTAGTCAATACATAACCGCAAACTACCGTCTTTCTTTTTCACAAATAGAACAGGCGCGCTCCAAGGTGACATACTTGGGCGTATGTATCCCTGCTCCAACAACTCTTGCAATTGGACTTTCAACTCAGCCATCTCTTTTGGCGCGACGCGATATGGAGAGCGGGCCACAGGTTTAGCACCTGGCACCAACTCAATAGAGAAGTCAATCTCCCGCTGGGGTGGTAACCCAGGAAGATCTTTAGGAAACACATCGGCAAACTCTGACACAACCAGAACTTCACCGACACTAGCCTTTAGCTCAACAGCCTGAATTAGCGTGAAGAATAACTCCGCGCCCTTCCGAACAGCATTGACGACTTGGAGTGCAGACAACAACGTCCCGCCAACTCCTCGCATACCAGCGAACTTCGTCACAAGTCCGGTATTCTGGCCCAGTGTAATCTCCTTGGAGTTGCAATCAATAAAGGCACGCTGCTCCGAGAGCCAGTCCATACCAAAGATCACATCAAACTCCGATAACGGTAGCACAGCTGCACTCACACCGAAATCCCGACTTCCTATTTGCACATCCACATCGCAAGCCCTATCCACAAGCATCACACATCCATTCGGCAATAGCACCCTTGTACTATCCACCGTCACATGACTCGGTACCCCAATTCGAGATACGAAATCCTCAGACAGAAAAGAATGCGAAGCACCCGTATCAAACAGGGCTCTCGCCAGATTATTCCGAATCAGGACAAAGCCTGCAGCACACACATCATGCACAAGCTATACATAACCAAAAGCAATAGCACTTAAGCAAGTAAGCTATAATCAACTCGTACCTGTGACGACGTCACATTGCTTAATCGCCTCCTGCTGGCCAAGCTGATAGATTCGGGGCTATGCCTGGGACGCAGAGGAATCAACCACCGCTTTGCCCTTCTCAGCATCAGACGCACCCGTCTTCTTTTCCCCTTTGGGCTGAACAACCCGACAGTCACGGGCTATATGCCCCACCCGGCCACAGTTATAGCATGTACGAGAATCCGGCCTTGATGTCGCCCCCGACACAACGGTCGTAGTCACTTGCTCAGACGGCTTGGACCTCTTGCCCCCTCTCTTCTGGTAGAACGATTTGCTCGGGCGAGGTGCTTGAACCTCTGGCTTTGACACAACCAAGCCCTTGTTCCCTTGTACCCGCCGCATGTCCTTCTCCAACGCACATGCAGTATCAACCAATGCCTAAAACCCTTGGTTCACTGAACTCGAAAGCAGGAATCTCAACTCATCTCGCAATCCTTCATAGAACCTATTCGTTTTCCTTTGGTCATCATCGAAGATTGTTCCCGCATACCGTCCCAACCTAGTAAACTCATGCAAGTAGATATCCACGCTATCTTCTCCTTGCTTTAACCGTTGGAACTCATTTTCCATGGCAATGCGTTGCGCCGCTGGGACATGCTTTGCCAGAAATATTCGAGAGAACTCCTTAATCGATACTTGCGTTAATTGCCTGCCCGCCAAATGGTGTACCTCAACCTCGTCCCACCACAACCGCGCCTCTCCTTCAAGCATGAAGGATCCCAGTCCCGTAAACGTAGGCGGACTGAAGCTCATGAATTGCTTCAACTGTCGGTCAGCTGCTCGTGGATCTACAGCCTCAACCGGCTCGGGTCGTACAACAACACAAACTGGTTCTACTGCCGGCTGCGCTTGCCCGGTCGGCTGAATCATGGCAAATAGAGCCTCAACAACTAAGCGAACAGTTTCCGCAGATGGAGGAGGTGTTGGCACCTCGGCTGGTGCCGCACTCTCATCAGAGCGCTGGGGCTCAGACTGCCCAGCACCACTACACGTCACCTATAGGTGGACAAGACACACATTAGCGATCGCATGCAAGCAAAACAACACAAAAAGGAACGCGCAAATTCCTTCAACAAGATTTTATACATTCCTTAGTGGACATTCCAGAGTTCATTAGCGTTACAGCAGGGCGCATAAACATGCGCTCTCCACCCCATAAAAGAATTCGACCACGAATTCGAGAGAGGAAGACCGAACGAAGCTGATACCAAAATGTAACGACCCCATCCGTTAAATGACGTATAGTAGAAGGTCCGGCCGGGGCCCCACACTATATGCCACAAACAGACGGTGAGGTCACAGGATAATACCAAACCATACACGCATCCTAACTCAGAGCATGCTAGCGGAAGCTTTAAGTTGTAATTTGAACTCTAACCAGGAATGTCCAATATATATAAACCACAGTTATATATACAACCACGGAATGTACAACAAAGGTTTGGCCTTAAGGCCTTACAGTTCCTCTTTCCATCAACATGGATTACAAACCTCGGCGTGCAGGCCGGCCATACATGAGGAAAACCAAAACAAACAAAATCATTCGCTTAGCCTTCAAGGGCTAGCCGCAGCAGCAGCAGCAACAGCAGTAGGGCTTCAGCCCTTCATTTACCACTTAGCTCTCCAGCACCTGCATAGGGACAATCCACCCAAATGGTGGCAAACAATGCAACGGTCAGCATTCAGCTGACCCAATTATAACAATCCTACCCCTTTCTCGGGGCATTAGCATTCTTTCCCTGCATAGCATGGCATCATCATATAGCAACTATGTGCGCGCAGGCACATTCAAGCCATCATAACTATCGGCCACACGACCCGACAGTCCGTGCACTCAGGGCACATTCTTGGTGTACCGGAATACCAGGGTCAACACCACCGTCTACACGATATCTGAGCATTCTAGTCTTTTCGGTGCGCGGGCCTAAGACTCTCATTAGGCGCTCCAACAAAACCTATAACCAGGCTTCCAAGTCGGACGGACCTAACGTAGGTACGGATCAGCCACCCCCCGTTGCTCAAGTCGCCGTGCCACCTCGAATACGGAAGTATCCATGGCAATTTATAGGCGCGGGTCGGTTTCACCTTTCCTATTCAGCAATCTGCCTTTTCATCGAGTTGCAGCCCAACGGCTCAACCACTCATAAAATGGCAATGCACGGCCACAAGAGTTGCATCCAACCCTCTTCATTTCCTGGACTTCATCCAGTACTTCCTGCTGCACCAAGCAACAGGTAGGCACAAGGCAACACAAGCCATAATCACGGAGCCTTCTCCGATATGCAAACAAGCATCACCAATCCAGACTAGCATGTCCAGATGGGCTTCACACAACATGCCTAGATCCGTACTCCAATTCCGGACTCTAACAAGGGGGACTTCACATATCTACCCCAAGGGACACCACAACCCACCGCACACTCGCGGGGAAGGGTTTTCCCTATGTAATGCAGAAAAGAAGGACTTCACATGTCCAAGAAGGGAGATCGTTACCCTTGTCGATCTCTTGGGAGCCATCGAAAACTAGCCGGTGAGAAAGAACCGCAGCAGCTTTGCCTTCACAACGCTGGCCTCGGATCACGAATCGGACCACGGGAGCTCCGCCGGTGGCTTGATCTCCTCCTCCTTCTTCCTCCTCTCTCTTTCTCTCTTCCTATCAAATGAAGAATGACTTTCTTCATCAGCCTCTGCTGTTTAAATCTAGCCAGGAATCACCTGAGACCTTGGATCCAAAGAGAGAAAATAAACGGCCACGATTTTCCCAAAAACCCACTTTTTTGGCTGACACGGCCTGTGACACGCCCGTGTCACAGGCCGTGTATCCTTAAGCGTCACACGCGGTATTCGTACCGACTGAACTTTATCAGAACACGGGCATCGACACGCCCGTGTCGAACCTGACACGCCCGTGTCAATCATGAGACACGCCCGTGTCACCCCTGCCTCATCGAGCTGCAAGCAGTACACGGGTAGGCACACGGCATCGGACACGCCCGTGTCAAACCTGACACGACCGTGTTCAAGGCTTGGTTCCGGGCCGTGTAATCGTCTGACTCAAAACGCCTATTATTTGAGTGACACGCCCTGGTACACGCCCGTGTCCCAGGCCGTGTACCCCCGACACGCCCTGGGACACGCCCGTGTCCTAGGCCGTGTAAACCAACCTGCACCTCAAAACCATTTTTGAGACTTTTTGGGGTGTTACATGCTTTCTCTTGAAAAATGATTTTAAAAGGGGTAGAGTAGACCAAACTCTTTTTATTAGATCCCATAAGTCCAATATCCTACTAGTACAAATCTATGTAGATGACATTATTTTTGGTTCTACTGATTCAAATTTGTACAAAAGGTTCTCCAACCGAATGCATTCCAAATTTGAAATGAGTAGCATGGGTGAGCTATCCTTCTTTCTAGGATTGCAAGTCAAACAACATGCTGATGGCATACTTATTTCTCAAACCAAGTATGCAAAGGAATTGGTTAAGAAATTTGGTATGTCTGAAGCTTCCTCTATGAAAACACCTATGCCTACTAATGCTGTATTAGATGCTGATGAACATGGGAAACCAGTTGATCAGACAACATATAGAGCAATGATTGGCTCCTTATTGTATCTTACAGCTAGTAGACATGATATAATGTTTGCTATATGCATATGTGCTAAATTCCAAGTCAGCCCTAGAGAGTCACACCCTACATTAGTTAAGAGGATTCTTAGGTATGTGAAAAGTTGTCCAAATCTAGGTCTCTTGTATCCAACTGATTCAGGATTTGATCTAACTGGATTTTCAGATGCTGATTATGCTGGATGTAGAGTAGACAGGAAAAGCATCAGTGGAACTTGTCAGTTTCTTGGTGAAAACTTGTCTCCTGGTTTTGCAAGAAACAAACATCTGTGTCTACTTTAACTGCTGAAGCTGAATATATGGCAGCAGGTAGCTATTGCTCATAGATATTGTGGATTCAAATCAGCTCCTAGACTATGACTATAACTTAGAAAAGTCCAAAATATTTTGTGATAACACTAGTGTTATTTCAATAGCTCAAAATCCAGTCCTCCATAGTAGGACAAAACACATAGAGATTATGCATCATTTCTTAAGAGATAATGTAGAGAAGAATAAAATTGAATTGGAATATATCCCAACTGATTTACAAAGGGGAGATATTTTCACCAAACTCTTGGATGAAAATAAACACACCTTCTTCCTTAATCAGTTATGAATGATAGATGGAGGAAGTCTTAATTAAGTTCCAAGACCTTTAAACCTAAAAGGAGACAAAGACTAGGCTAAAAATTTGAATTTCCTAGTGTCTATAAGTTTTCTATGTCTCTGAACTGCGCTCGACGATTTTCCTGAATATCGTCGAACGGAGCTCGTCGTTTCCAGATAGTAGTAAACTAGCTTTTGTTTTCCGTCAAACGGAGATCGACGATGTTAGGAATCGTCGAACGGAGCTCGACATTTTCTAGATAGTGCTGGACTATCCTTTTCGGTCAGCGATCTCGATTATCGTCGAACGAAGATCGACGATGTTAAATATCGTTGAACGAAGATCGACGATGTTGAGACCCTTCAGTTTCCCCTAGAGTCGTCGATCGTCGAACGGAGTTCAACGATCTTTCCTTTTCAGCGTCGAACCCTAATATAAAATCATTTTTAAAGCATCGTTCTCCTTTGCGCTTTCATACTTTCTGCAAGAACCTTCTTTCCCTCCAAACTCCTCTACACTTGATCGTGTTTGTTTTTGCAGGAAACATGTCGGTTTCAGTCGCCGTTTTAGCAGCAATGAAGTTTGATACTGGTTTTGACATTGACATGGATTCGTTTGAAGGAACTGATCAAATGTTCAAGGATATTCTGGAATTGTTTAAGGAGCAACAACTTGTGAACATCATGACAACCAGAATCAAATTAGCAGCAGATGAAATTAAAGAGTGGGTCTATACTGTCCACAATCTGGATCAACACACAGTCATTGGAACCATCTCAGGAACTCAGGTATCCCTAACCCCGACCATTCTTACAGAAATTTTTGGGTTAAGCACTAGACATGATAGCATAGACCTATCAGAGGTAGAATTTACTGAGATGTTAGAAAGAATGGGTCACAATTCTGAAAACCCTAATAAGTTATTGAAGAAAAATTTGTCTATTGAGTATAGATTTTTATCAGACATTGTAGGCAAAGTAGTTTTGGCCAAACACTCAGCTCATGACACAATATCAAGACATCAGTTATGCTTAATGGCTGCCATAGTAGATAAGAAACACTTGGATTGGGGAGCCATCTTCTTTGATTTGATCAAGAAGAAAATCAATAAGAACTTTGTGAATTTTGGGAGAATTCTGGGCCTATTCCTGCAGAATAGGTGCCCTCAGCTGTTAGTGTCAAATGGAATTCATATCAATGCTTCCAAGAGACTTTCTTCTGCCCTTTTTGGCAAATGGGAGAGGCAGATTGTCAAACCAAGCAGGGGTCCTGCAACACAAACTTCTTCAGGCACAAGGACTGTTTCAGTCACTCTTCCTCAGACCACTACCCCAGCAGAAAGTGTTGGCATCCACCTCAATTTCCTCTCCTCTATCTTCCTATCCAGTTACATCTTCCATATCCTCTCCCCCTCTCCACCTCCAGTTACTTCATCCATTTCTCCATCTCAAATAGCTTCTTCACCTCCTCTAGCCACCCATCAAGAAGCATTTCATCCACTACATTACTTCTCATCCATTGACTTAGATTCATTCATGGATGATTCCCCTTCTTCACCCCAAGACATCCCATCCACCTCAACATCATTCCAACAAATACTTCATGACATCATATCTCAACCATCCTTTTCCCCTATCATCTCCTCCTCTCTACCAATAGTCACCAACCCAGCCCCATCTATTTCATCCATCCCCATCTCTCAACCATCCATACCACTTCACCCAGCATTCATTCCATCCATCTCTGCAGCACACCCATCTACCTCTACTCAAGTCAACCTTGAGCAAGTAGATCTTCTTCCTCTGGCAGATAGACTGTATGAGTTATTGGCCCCCAAGCTAACACTCTTACTGGATTTAGCCTTGGCTCCCTTAGTCAAGAATCTGACTGATTTATCTGTTAGACTATCTTCCTCCTTCTCCTTTCAGGCCACCCCTTCTTTTGGGGGCCTAGATTCAGTTTTCACTGAAACTAGGCAGGGGGAGATGCCATATGAAGAAGTGCTGCCTTCAGAGAATTTTGCTTCAGCAATGCAGATTTCAGAGAGTTCAGCTTCAGAACAAGTTGCAGTTCCAGCTTCAACTCCATCTCCAATCATCAGCCCTACAATAGATTTATATTCTTTATTATCATTGTTTGATTCTGTTTACAGCAGCTATCTTCCAGCACCTTTTCTTGCTAAAGATTTAACCAGGGCTATTGTTCCCCTCTCCTGCTGTGATCCAAACCTAATAGATATGTATATAAAATCTGTTCAATCTGTGGAGAGTGATTTTATGGTTCTTGAGTATGCTGTTGCTGCTGATGTTGATTCTTCAGAGGCTGTTGAAGAGCCAGTTTGTTCAGTTACTGAGACTACTGTTTCAGTTTGTGTTCCTGTTGTTACTACTGTTACTGCTATTTCTACTGCTGTTTCAAGTGCTGCTGTTGGTATTTCTTCTTCTGCTCCTCCTGCTTCTGCTCCTGTTTCCACCACCAAAGCAGCTTACAAGGAAATAGATGCTTTTTATGACGAGCCTCAGAGTTCTGATGAGGATGATGAATTCAAGACTGACTCAGATGATTCCTCTACAACTATTGTAAAGAAGAGGAAAGCCAGAAGCAAGGCTATGAATAAGATTCAATTGACCAAAGCTACAACTAATCATGACATACCATATTATATTATGCACAATTGTCTTATTACTGAGCATTGAATGAAATATTCTAAGAACCAGTTGAAAGCAATGAAGAAGAGAAGAAAGTATGACAAAGGAACTTCTCACCTCAATCCTCCTCCTCCTTCTCAAAGCATAGGATCTGGTGGAGACTCTGCTCCTCAAGCTTCCAACATTTCTCAACCCCAGCAAACCTATCAAGGAAGATCTTAATCCAGAGGTTATCAGCAAAGAGGAAATCAGCCTAGAGGAAGATAGTATAGAGGAAATCAAACAGACTTTCAAGTTTATTCAAGAGGACAGCCCAGACAGCAATCTTATCAAAGGAAAAGACAAGGCCCAATTGACTCAACTTCTGGTTCCTTTCCTTACAAGCTCAAAGAAATTTTTCACTCAAAAGCTCCTTCTACTAACACCATAAATAGGTATGAGCCACCAGTACCTTTTGAAGACCCAGAGAACAATCTAGTTTCCTGGACAGCCAGACTTAAAGAAATGGATGCTCTAGATCAAATTAAGAAAGCAAGAGAGAAGGGCCAAGACACTTCCAATATATCTACTCTATCAGAACAAAGAAGACAGGAACTTGAAAGATACAGCTCCAAGAGATTCTTCAATACTGAGGAGTACATGCAGCTACATCCTGAAGCTGTAGTTCCTAGAAGCAAAAGCCAAAAGACTCTTGGTGTTGCTGATGATTTCAGATCAAAGAAAGACTTAGAAAATCCAAACAGAGAAATCATCTTCAAGAAAAGAACTGATGACAAGCATTAATCTAGATGTAAGCTGAAAACTATATTATTTCTCTACTGAACTACTTTTGTGTTGTGATATAATCATATCTGTGGTTCTGCAATGTTGTTTTTGTATTTCTATTTTTCTTGTTGATTTCATTTCTTATAACTCATGTAAATAGTAATCCTAACCCTAATAGGAGGAGATTGTTGGAACACCCTATTACTAATTTGGGTCAGGATCACCATACCAATAGGATTGTTGCTTTGACCTTGTTGTATAGAGAAAAGGTTAACTAGTTAGGTCTAAGGCTTAGGACTTAGGGTTAAAGATTTCCCCAAGACCTCCTAGTTCAAATTAAGAAGCCAAGAAGAAGAATTCAAGTTGCCGTCTAGCTCAGATCGACGAAGCGTCAAACCCAGTTCAACTATCTGTGAGTTCAGGTTGACAGAATGTCGAACTTCGTTCGACGATCTCTGAGCTCAAGTCGACGAAGCGTCGAATTCAGTTCGACGATCTCTTAGCTCAGATCGATGATTTCTGTCCAAGTCAAATTCCAATATCTCTGAACTCAATTCGACGATAGTTGAGCTCAGATCGACGATTTCATTTTGAGATCAACGATTTCTGGGATTTTGTCAGCTTGTTAAGGATTTCAAATCAGAGCATTTATTGCTGAAGATTTCTAGCCGTTATAATAAATCTGGAGCAAGTTTCAAGGAAATAAAGAAGGAATGTACTTAGATTATTTCCTCCAGAGACAGTTGACAATTAAGGAAATCATTTATGAATTTGTTAACGGCTATCAAGAAGATTGGACAACTGGATTTCAAATAGAGAGACAAAAAGAAAGAAATATATATAGAGCACCATACAATACAGAAGATATACAGAAAGAAAAAGGAGATCAAAAACACAAAAAATAGAATAAGTTTTCTTTCTGATTCCTGCTAATCAAAAAGTTTTCTCAAGTCTTCATCTTCCATACTCCAGACAACAAACATTTCAGTTTTTGCTGAAATCATCTAGTGCTGGAGCAATCTTTTCATTGAAGACCTATCACCCTTGCAAAGCTTCCAGTTCCTGAACTCTTGCTACATCTCAGGGGGAGCTTTGAAAACATCTCATCCACTAGTGCTTCTCTCAGATCATTGAAAGAGAAGACAACATCTACTTCTTTTTCCTTTCCTGTAAAAGGGTTTTTGAACTCCCTTCAAAAGTTCTGCTTTGGTGGCAAGACACCTGATCAAAAAATCTAGTTTGGTTTTTGAGCACCTGATCAAAAGCTCATTGGTGCCCAGGACACCTGATCAACTCATCCTGCAGTGGATTCCTACATAGGGTGGTAGAAGAGTGGATGTACCCAGGTTTTGGGGAACCACTATAGTTCCTTGTGTCTTCTGGATTGCTTGCTCTTTCTTGTGCTGTGTGCTGTGAATTTATCCTTGTGTAGTTGTTTTATTTCAGTTTCTACTTAACACTCTACACTTATTAAATCAAGTCTTCTACTGCTAGAATAATTTTTAAATTAGCAAAATTATTTTAAATCACTCTATTCACCCCCTCTAGAGTGTAGGATTGGTCTTACCCTCACTTTCACACGACCCACCAAGTGTGATAAATAAGGCAAAAGTAGGTATTAGCTAACCAAATTATAATGACCCCACCCCTCAATCTTGGCGATGGTGCTCCTTCCCTGCAAACATCAGTATGTATCTATTTTGGCATCAGAACGTGCAATTTAAGCACCATTCACCACAAACATTGGTGCATATGGCCACACGCCCCGTATACTCAGGGCACATTTTCGGTGTTTTGGACTTTCCCAGGCCCACCACCATCCTAAGCATCAACTAATTAGACAGTAATATTTGAGCATCACTAGTCTTTCCAGCCAGTAACCTAAGATTCTCTTCCCCCTATACTAACACAAATTCAAAGGCGCTTTATTTCATTTAGATACATGCTAGTGACCCACTCCAAGTAGATCGCCATAGGGTGGTGTTGGAACCCTACTTGTTATTTGGGTTAGGTTCACTATTAGGATTGATTAGATGACCCAACATGTATAGTCTGGGGTCATAGGGTATTTCCAGGGTCAAGCTCAGCAACACATACTTAGATTGTCAGTACGCTCCTTCAGAAGACTTTAGATACAGAAGACTTCAGAAAAAAAAATAGTTAAAAAGAATGCAGAAAAGTCATTCGACGATAGCTGAACTCAGCTCGACGATCATCGATCTCAGATCGACGAACTCAGAATTCCTTCTCTGAGTTGAGCTCGACGAAAGTCTAGCTGAGATCGACGAACTGTGATCTCATATCAGAAGTTCATCTCGACGAAGGACTATCTCAGTTCGACAAACTTGGAGCTCAGGTCGACAAAATCCTTGGTGAGTTCGACAAACACCTTCTAGGTTCTGTTCGACTAATCTTCTCTGTAGTTTTTCAGTTCGACTATAGCAGTTTGATTTCAAATTATATTATATTAAGACAGTAATACTCTGATAATTAATGCTCAATATTCTTAAGAATATAGCCGTTACCTGACAACATTAATTATGGATTTCACAGAGTTATTACTCTACCAAATTTATTAGGACAGTTAGTGAAATGCATTCAAGACTAAATTAGCCATTCCAACTCCCAAAAATTATGCAGAGGATTTAAAGGAAAAAATTTAAAATTCAAATGTTTTTGATTATGCAATCAATATATAAAGTGATTTTCAGAAGATTGTAAGGATTAAAAAATCAGTAAATTAGAAAATCAGTAATTAGTCAACAAGATAGAATAGTGTATAGAAAAGTGAAGAACACAACACAACACTCATATATACCGAGTTCTTTATCTGCTTCAGGCTTTCAAGAGACAACAAATCAAAATCAGTCTAAAAGCTTGATGAAGAGCAACATCACTTTGAAGGCCTACACCCTGAAGCAAAGCTTCCACTCCTGATCAGATCCATACAACTCAGGGGGAGATTTGACATCAACAAATCCACTAGTCTTCTCAGAGCCTTGAGATAGAGAAGACAACATCTTTTTACATTTTCCTTTCACTATGTACAGGTTTTAACTCCCTTCAAAAGTTATCCTTTTTGGTTCACAAGTCACCTGATCAAAAGACTTGGGATTGGTTTTTGGCACCTGATCAAAAGCTCAAAAGGTTGCTAGATCTCCTTTAGAAAAATAGATCTTGTGGTGACAGGGCACCTGAGAAAAAACCTGTAGTGGAAGGGCACCTGAGCAAAAACCTGTAGTGGATTCCTACCAGGGTGATAGAAGAGTGGATGTTGGTGGATTAAATGACTATCAACCCGAAAAGGAAAGTGTACCTATCCAATTGTAGTACCAAGGTCGTATTTAAACACGGGGCTATCAAGTACTACTACTCACGTTTCTACTATTATCCTACCAAAAGATTGTTGGGTTTTGAGAATTTTTAAATTATACTGAAACGAAATTAAAACGAAACTATGGATTAAAATATAGCACTTGATCTATGATTCACCATGAAAAGAGATAAGAGAAATAAAAATATAATTTTATAATTGCGAATTAAACTCGACTGTGACGGATCCGAAAATAAGACAAAATCTCGTTAGAGCATTAAGTCTCCTAACTTATAGACGCTTTGATCGAAATCTCTTTACAAATCAAAAAGGCCTAAAGTTGCATTATCGAGGTGATCCGCACTATTGGATTTGACTCCAATCCGGAGGATTTACGTCGTCCTATCTCTAGGATTGCATGCAACTCCTTCCTTCTTTGAGTGATCTTTCAAATCAACGAGTCTCTTGACTACTATGAAATGAGATCAAAGGCCTACTACAGTATACCAGAAATACGGAGTCGGCACAAAATAAATCAAAGATGGATCGAGCGAAATTTAGCAATAATAAAATTATGAAGTAAAAAGAATTCTCATCTCAAATCATGGATCCTCATGATCAAATGCTAAAAGAAGATTAGCTATGCATATTGGAAAAGGAAACAACAATATAAAGAGAAGAAAATTTCATTTTTATTGATACTAAACGAAAGATTACACAATGCTAAAACAAAATGATACTATATTACTTAAACGAAATGAGATTGCAACAAGGTAAACTAGAAATAAAATTACAATGAAACAAAAGCTCTCTTGACTTGTACTCTCCACTTGCTCTCTCCAAAAATCTTCTCTAAAGCATGAGACCATGGTGCCTTTTATAGATGAGGAGGGAAGATTCTAGATGGGAATAAAATGAAATGACAAGGCAGGGGTGGGGGGGGGCATATAGGTGGAAGGGTTCATGCATGAAATTTAATGAAGGGGAGAGAGAGAGGGATACAATGCATTTTTTTTGGAAATGAAAAGAGATTTTTTTTCATGAGAGAAGGGGGATGAATGGGCTTTAAAGAGCATGAGAGAGGGAAAAAGAGGAGATGAATTTTGAATAAATGAAGAGGGAGGGGAGGGAGGTAGCCAGCCACATACATGAAGAATTGCATGCATGTGGTCGGGTTTGACATGAGGGGGCTTCTTGGGCTTCAATGGGCTGCTACATGGAGTGGGATTTGATGTTGTGGGCTGCATGGGGTTAGATTTGATGTTTGGGGGCTGCTTGTGGGAGGCCGGCTGCATCATGTAGAGGAGGGCTTCACCAATAGTGGCTGGGCTGCTCATGTAGAGGAGGGCTGCACCATCATGGGCTCGGGTTGGGCTATGATTGCATGTAGGGGCTGCTCTTATAGGCTTCATCATGCTTGGGCTTTGAACCGATAAATTAAACAAAACAAAACATTAGTTAATATAAATAAAACTAAGCATAACATATCATGTAACATAAAAACATAACACCATGCATGCAATAATATAACCAAACACACACACAAACATAAAATAAAACATAACATCAAAATAAAAATTAAAACTCAATGCAACATAACAAATTAGATCATATTATATAAATATTAAACTATAACATACATAAAATATATAAATTTAGTACATAATCCTAGGATAATTAAACTCAAATAACCCAAAAAGTGATGACTAAAATTAGTCATCAAAATCCCCCATGCTTAGACATTTGCTTTCCCTCAAGCAAATAGAAATAAAAACTAGGGAAAAACTAAAAAAAAGATAAGAAAGCAAAAGATATATTTTATTTTTTAAGTTCCATAGTTAAGAAAACCAAAACATGAAAAATTAAACTATCCTAATTTCTATGTTGACAACTAGTGGAGTGAGAAGTGCATAATAGAAAACTTGAAGATGGAGACCTAAAAATCTCATTAAAACATAAGAAAAATTTACACATTTCTAAATCTTAAAACAAAGCATCCATAACTTTAAGAAAATAAGAAAAGCAAAAGTAAACATTCTAATTAAACGATGCATTAAATGAACTACTAGGTTGCTAGAATAACAATTACCCCTAAGTCACCTCAAGATAACCTCCAAAGAAATCCATCAATGATGGTGGCTATAGGCTTGTCCGTTCACACTCTCTCCACTACGCAATTCACTTTCTAAAGATCAAAAGGACTTAAATAGGCGTAATGACTTAGCTTAGGCAAATGATTAGGAAGTGAAAAGCAAAGATAAAAATGAAGGCTAAGACACACACTAAACCAAGGTTGAGCTCAAAATAAATAAACCATAACCAAAAGGAGAAAAGACAAGTATGTCATTTCTCTAATTAAAACAAAGACACAAAACAAGGCCATATATATTTCTTTTATAGATTTGGCCACAAATAAACTTTTTCTCTTTTTTTTCGATTTCGATTTTTCATTTTTTTTTTCATTTTTTGAAACACAAATATTTTGGAAAGCTCTAATGTAAGATAAAAATTCCTTTTCATTTTTTAAAAAGAAACAACACATCACACAATGATTTTTAAAATGAAGCTCAAAGTTTAGTGTGCAATAGGAAGGGCATTTTTGGCTTTAGTAAAAAATAAAAAAAAGTGGAGCTAAACAAAGAAAAGGGAAAAGGCCCAAATAGTTTTAGCAACGATATTATTTTGGTTGGCAAAAAGGCTCAAATGGGTCAAAAGGTGGCCTAAATCATTTCTAAAGTTCATGAAAAAGGCGCAAATGCTTCGAAAGTAGCTAGGGATAAGTTCTAGACACCAAGAAAGTATTACCCCACAAATGAAAAAGTGATAATGTTTTCCTAGCGACCATTCATACGCAACTAACCGAATAAAAAGAAGACTACAAATTGCTAACCTATAATGTAAAAATGGATGCCTATATTTAAGAACTAGAAACTAGTAAACTAAGCTATGTTAGAATAGGAGATTTAGGAAACCGTTTCAAAGAAATCTACATAGAACTACAAAACAGCACGGGCCTACATATCACTAGAAGAAACATAAAAATAAAGATAGAAAATAATTTTTGATTTTGATTTTCAAATAGATTTTTTTGAAAGTTTTTTTTTATTTTTGATTTTTCTAATTTTTTTTGGTTTTGGATTTTCTAATATTTTTTGGATTTTTGATAAAGCTAAAGAAAAAGATTTTCAAAATTCCAAAAAGAAAAGAGGAAACAAGAAAATAACCTAAACCCCTCCCCCATGCTTAGCGTTTTCATTGCCCTCAATGAAAAAAAATGAGAAAGAGGAGGAGAAAGAGAAAAAGAGAAAGTGCAGGAAAGAGGAGAAAGAGAAAAAAGAGAAAGTGCAGGAAAGTAAAAACAATAATAATAAAAAAAGAACAGGACTTCCCCGGGGTTATGAGGCCGAATGTGGATGTCGCTCCCCCATGCTTTCGCTTTACATCACTTGATCATCAGTAGACTTTACTTGATCCATCTTGAAATCAACAACGTTGGAGCGGCGATCACGAACTTGCTTGGTTGGACATCGGAAGGAAGAGCAAAATAAAAGCAGAAAAAATAAAGTCCGTGGGCAGGTGCCCAAGATTGTTCTTTATTACAACAATTTTAAAGTTCGAAAAATAATAATAAAAGTCTTAAAATAAAACGAAATGTCCAACATAAAAGAAAGTTCCATAAAAGAAAACATTACGATATGAATAAAAGTTGTTCCGCAACAGGAGATACATAATCATTTGAAAAATATAACTTTAAGTGATGGCCATTTACTTTAAAATCACCCTTATCTGGGTGCGAGAGTAGCACAGTGCCATAAGGAAAAACCTGTTTGACCGTAAAAGGTCCAGACCAATGAGATTTCAGTTTTCCAGGAAAGAGACGTAAACGCGAATTAAAAAGAAGAACCTGATCGTCTGGTTCAAACGTTTTAGGGTGGTGCAGGTTCTTATCGTGATAAAGTTTCGTGTGTTCTTTATAAAGTTTATTATTTTCAAAAGCGTACGCTCTCCATTCATCGAGTTCATTCAATTGATTTTTCCTATGCTCGCCGACTGAGTGCGGATCAAAATTAAAAATTTTTATCGCCCAATACGCTCGGTGTTCTACTTCTACTGGAAGATGACACGATTTTCCATAGATCAATCGGAAAGGAGTACAACCGATGGCGGTCTTGTACGCTGTCCGATAGGCCCAAAGAGCATCGTCTAATTTTAAGGACCAATCTTTACGATAAGCAGAAACAGTTTTTTCCAAAATTCTCTTTAGTTCTCGATTGACTACCTCGACCTGACCGTTAGTTTGGGGGTGATAGGCGGTGGATAATTTATGCGTAACACCATATTTAGTTAAAACCTCAGCTAGTTGGGCGTTACAAAAGTGGCTCCCCCTATCACTAACGATCGCTCGAGGAAAACAAAAAACGAGAAAATAATTTTTTTAAGAAATTTATGACTACGCGAGCATCATTACTTGGTAAAGCTTGAGCCTCTTCCCACCTAGAGACATAATCTACGGCGACTAAAATGAATTTATTTCCTAAACTTGAGGGAAATGGGCCGACAAAGTCTATGCCCCACAAATCAAAAACTTCGCATTTGAGAAAATAATTTTGTTCCATTTCATTTTTATTAGAGAGGTTTCCAGTCCGCTGGCACCGATCGCACTCGCCCATAAAGATTTGTGCATCTTTAAATATGCTTGGCCAATAGAAGCCAGCACTAAGTAATTTGTGTGCGGTGCGGTTTGCTTGAAAGTGCCCGCCAGTCGGACCTTCATGAACGTGTTTTAAAATTTGTTGACCTTCTTCCCGGGAGACACATCTTCTTACCACCTGGTCCGCACAAATGCGAAATAGAAATGGATCCTCCCAAAAATAATACTTCAACTCAGAAAAGAATTTCTTTTTTTGATGAGAGGAGTATTCTTTTGGGAGCACGCGGGACACCAGATAATTGGCCAAATCGGCAAACCAGGGGGTAGAATAAGAAATGTTTAAAAATTTTTCATCCGGAAAAGAATCAATAGGTAAATTTTCATCAAAAATATCAATTTCAGGATTTTCTAGGCATGAAAGATGATCAGCCGCTAAATTTTCTGCTCCTTTCTTATCCCAGATCTCCAAGTAGAATTCTTGAAGTAAAGGATCCAACGAATAAGACGCGGCTTGGCATCCGATTTAGAATGGAGGTACTTCAAAGCGGAATGATCCGTAAAAACGATAATCTTAGAAAGAGCGATGTAGGGTCGGAATTTATCAAAAGCAAAAATGACAGCTAAGAGTTCCTTTTCAGTTATAGTGTAATTTTCTTGCGCTGAATTAAGCGTTTTGCTAGCGTAATAGATTGGGTGGAAATTCTTAGCTATACGTTGTCCTAGTACCGCACCGACCGCAAAACTACTTGCGTCGCACACAATTTTCAAAAGGTAAATCCCAAACTATGACGATCATAATCAGAGCATTTATAAGTTTGGATTTAATTAAGTCGAACGCCGCTAAACAATAATCGTCAAAAACAAAAGGAGCATCTTTCTCGAGAAGGTGGGTGAGAGGCTTAGTAATTTTTGAAAAGTTCTTAATAAATCTTCGATAAAAACCCGCATGCCCTAAAAAAATTCTTATCGCTTTGATATTCATAGGCGGCGGTAACTTTTCAATTACTTCGATTTTTGCCTTGTCCACTTCAATTCCCTTAGCGGAAATTTTGTGGCCAAGGACTAAGCCTTCACGTACCATAAAGTGGCACTTTTCCCAATTTAAAACTAGATTTGTTTCTTCGCAGCATTTTAAAACTTTTCCTAAATTCTTTAAACATAACTCAAACGAGTCGCCAAAAACCGAGAAGTCATCCATAAACACTTCCATAATGTTTTCTACATATTTATCGAAAATGGCCAGCATGCACCGCTGAAAGGTAGCTGGTGCGTTGCATAGCCCGAAAGGCATCCTACGGTAGGCAAAAGTTCCGAAAGGGCAAGTGAATGTTGTCTTCTCTTGGTCCTCGGGTGCAATAGGGATTTGGAAGTATCCCGAAAGACCGTCGAGAAAACAATAAAAACTATGCCCGGATAAGCGTTCTAAAATTTGATCGATAAAGGGAAGGGGAAGTGATATTTACGAGTGGCATCATTTAATTTACGGTAATCGATGAACATCCTCCATCCCGTTACCGTCCTAGTTGGAATTAAATCATTATTTTCATTTGTTACTACCATGATCCGACCCTTCTTAGGTACAACCTGAACCGGACTTACCCACTTACTATCAGAAATAAGATAGATTATCCCCGCATCTAATAACTTAAGAACCTCGCCCTTCACAACCTCTTTCATATTAGGATTAAGATGACGTTGAGGTTGGACTACACCCTTAGAATTATTTTCAAAAAATATTTTGTGGGTGCAAAAGGATGGGCTTATGCCAAGAATATCAGAAATTTGTCACGCTATAGCTCGGCGATGCTTTTGTAGTAGTTCGATCAATTGAACGTTTTCGGATTGAGAAAGCAAAGCCGAGATTATAACAAGCAATTTAGAATTTTGTTCAAGAAAGGCATATTTGAGATGTTCGGGAAGGGGTTTTAGTTCTAAGTTGGGTGGTTCATCGTAAGAGTTCTTTAAAACTTTTTCATTTTCAAAAACATTATTTTCATAATTTTTTGGTCTAAACACTGGTTTATTTGCAAAGTTGGCTTGTGCGGTCATAACTATGTCTTCAAAAACATTTGTAGAAAAATCAGAAAAAGAGGAAGAAAAATCATTGGAAGAAACATTTGAAAGAGAAAGAGAGGAGTCATTTAAAACATCAAGGAAGAAACATGAGTCGTCATTTTTTAAAGAATTTTTCATGGATTGATTTATTGAAAACGTCACCTCGTCATCTCCCACGCGAAGCAAAAGTTTCGCGTTACTCACATCGATGACCGCACGAGAGGTTGCTAGGAAGGACGACTAAGGATAAGGGGAACCTCGACGTCTTCTTCAATATCAAGAATGACAAAATCCACCGGGAAGATGAATTTGTTGACCTTCACTAGCACATCCTCAACGATACCTAACGGATACTTACTCGATCGATCAGCCAATTGAATACTCATACGCGTAGGGCTGAGAGTGCCCAATCCTAACTTTTTAAACAATGAAAAAAGCATCAAGTTGATGCTCACACCTAAATCCGCTAGCGCGTGCTTTACAAAAAGATCACCAAAAATGCAAGGAATCGAAAAACTGCCCAGATCATTTATCTTTTTAGGAAGATTGAAATTTTTTATGACTTCCGAGCATTCTTCATTTAACGTAACATGAGATAAGTTTTCTAATTTCTTTTTGTTCGTTAACAGGTCCTTAAGATATTTAGCATATTTTGGCATTTGGCAAATCACTCATGAAATGGCAAATTGATATGAATTTGTTTAAACATTTCAAGAAAGCGTTGGTATTGATCATCTAGCTTATCTTTCCTAAACTTAGCGGGGTAGGGAGGTGGCGGAAATTCTTTTAAAATCTCGAGATCATTATTTTTAAAACCATCTTTTTCTTTTTCCAAAATAGATGTTTCTTGTTCATTTTCAAAAATAGAGTTTTATTTTCCAAAATTTTTATTGGTTATTTCTTCATCACTAATTCATTCAGCAGTATGAGAGGCAATCACCTTTGGATCTTCCCTTGTGGTGGGCTCGTGAATTACTTTGCCGCACCAAAGGAAAATCGCTTTCGCGTGCTCCTTTGGGTTTGGCTCAGTATTTGAGGGAAGAGTCCCAGGTGGCCTCTCGGAAACCATCTTTGCTAATTGACCGACCGTATTATCTAAATTTTTCATTGAGCCTGTTAGATTTCTAATGGTCGCTTCATTGGTGCTTATGTATCTTGAAAGCATTTCCTCCAAAGAGGAAGGTTTTTGAAAATGTATATTTTATTGTGGTGGTGGTGGTGGTGGAGTGAAATCGTGTGGTGGACATGCGGCATTTGCGGGAATACTCCTAGAAAAATTTGGATGGTTACGCCATCCAGGGTGATATGAGTTTGAAGAAGAATTAAAACCAGGCAGAGCAGAAAAATTAGGAAAAGCAGAAAAGTTCGAAGCATTATTTTGAGTAGGCCTGGGTATGTTTCCCAGATAATCCACCTGCTCGGCAACAGCAGCATTTGCATTTTCATATATCTGAGGGGCGGAGGAAACAGTCATCTCCGATATCTTCTTATTCAGCATCTCCACTTGCAGCGCCAGTTGCAAAATAGAGTCCACTTCATAGATACCTGTAGGTTTATTTGGGAGATCCTAGACGAATTCCGCTGATACATGTTCATCTCCATGTCCTCTATAAGCTCAAGAGCGGCTTCCGGAGTTTTGTTGTCCAAAGAACCAGCGGAAGCGACATCTATCATTTGCTTAGTCTCTTGATTTAGCCCATTATAAAATGTGTGAACCTGTAACCATACAGGCAGAGCATGATGAGGGCATCTTCTCAAAAGTTCTTTGAACCTCTCCCAAGTGTCATAGAGGGTCTCAGAAGCAATTTGAGAGTAAGAAGTTATATCATTTCTTAATGTAGCAGTTTTGGCGGGAGGGAAATATCTAGCAAGGAATTTATCGACTAAAATGTTCCAAGTAGTGATTGATCGTCTAGGAAGAGAACTCAACCACTGTTTGTCTTTTGTCCTTAAGGAGAAGGGGAAGAGTCTTAGCCTAATAGCGTCATCTGAGACACCATTAATTTTAAAGGTGTCACAGATCTCGAGAAAACTAGCAATATGTAAGTTCGGATCTTCATCTTGTAATCCGTCAAACTGTACATATTGTTGCATCATTTGTATGATGCTAGGCTTAAGCTCGAAGTTATTGTTCGCAATTGCAGGTCGAACAATACTTGTTTCTGTACCCTCCAGGTTGGGTCGAGCATAATCAGACATGGTCCTTTGTTGAGCCATTCCTGGGTTGGGATCTCCCATTTCAGAATTAAAATTACAATCACCGTCAGAATCCTCAACTACTGTATGAGAAGTGGAAGCCCCAAATTGTAGTTATCTCCGAAAGGAGCGTTCGATTTCTGGGTCCAAATCAACAAGTATCGACGGATTCGTGCGGGTCATGCACTAAAATAACGAAAGAGAACGGAGGAAAGGAAATAGAAACTTGAAGAAGAAAACAATAAAGATAAATTTTTTTTGGTTTTTTTGCAGAAGTAATAGCGAAAGCGTTTTCAAAATATTGACGAAGAAGCTCCCCGGCAACGGCGCCAAAAACTTGGTGGATTAAATGACTATCAACCCAAAAAGGCTAGTGTACCTATCGAATTGTAGTACCAAGGTCGTATTTAAACACGGGGTTGTCAAGTACTTCTACTCACGCTTCTACTATTATCCTACCGAAAGATTGTTGGGTTTTGAGAATTTTTAAATTAAACTGAAACGAAATTAAAACGAAACTATGGATTAAAAGATAGCACTTGATCTATGATTCACCATGAAAAGAGATAAGAGAAATAAAAATATAATTTCATAATTACAAATTAAACTCGACCGTGACGGATTCGAAAATAAGACTAAATCTTGCTAGAGCATTAAGTCTCCTAACTTATAGACGCTTTGATCGAAATCTCTTTACAAATCAAAGAGTCCTAAAGTTGAATTATCGAGGTCATCCGCACTATTGGATTTGACTCCAATCCGGAGGATTTACGTCTTCCTATCTCTAGGATTGCGTGCAACTCCTTCCTTCTTTGAGTGATCTTTCAAATCAACGAGTCTCTCGACTACTATGAAATAAGATCAAAGGCCTACTACTGTATACCAGAAATACAGAGTCGGCACAAAATAAATCAAAGAGGGATCGAGCAAAATTTAGCAAAAAAAATTTACGAAGTAAAAAGAATTCTCATCTCAAATCATGGATCCTCATGATCAAATGCTAAAAGAAGATTAGCTATGCATATTGGAAAAGGAAACAACAATATAAAGAGAAGAAAATTTCATTTTTATTGATACTAAACGAAAGAGTACAAAATGCTAAAACAAAACGATACTATATTACTTAAATGAAACGAGATTACAACAAGGTAAACTAGAAATAAAATTCCAATGAAACAAAAGCTCTCTTGACTTGTACTCTCCACTTGCTCTCTCCAAAAATCTTCTCTAAAGCATGAGACCATGGTGCCTTTTATAGATGAGGAGGGAAGATTCTAGATGGGAATAAAATGAAATGGAAAGGGGGGGGGCATATAGGTGGAAGGGTTCATGCATGAAATTTAATGAAGGGGAGAGAGAGAGGGATACAATGCATTTTTTTTTGGAAATGAAAAGAGATTTTTTTTTCATGAGAGAAGGGGGATGAATGGGCTTTAAAGAGAATGAGAGAGGGAAAAAGAGGAGATGAATTTGGAATAAATGAAGAGGGAGGGGAGGGAGGTGGCCGACCACATGCATGAAGAATTGCATGCATGTGGTCGGGTTTGACATGAGGGGGGCTTCTTGGGCTTCAATGGGCTGCTACATGGAGTGGGATTTGATGTTGTGGGCTGCATGGGGTCGGATTTGATGTTTGGGGGCTTCTTGTGGGAGGCCGGGCTGCATCATGTAGAGGCGGGCTGCACCAATAGTGGCCGGGTTGCTCATGTAGAGGAGGGCTGCACCATCATAGGCTCGGGTTGGGCTAGGATTGCATGTAGGGGCTGCTCTTGTAGGCTTCATCATGCTTGGGCTTTGAACCTACAAATTAAACAAAACAAAACATTAGTTAATACAAATAAAACTAAACATAACATATCATGTAACATAAAAACATAACACCATGCATGTAATAATATAACCAAACACTCAAACAAATAAACACACACACAAACATAAAATAAAACATAACATCAAAATAAAAATTAAAACTCAATGCAACATAACAAATTAGATCATATTATATAAATATTAAACTATAACATACATAAAATATATAAATTTAGTACATAATCCAAGGATAATTAAACTCAAATAACCCAAAAAGTGATGACTAAAATTAGTCATCAGATGTACCCAGGTTTATTGGGGAATCACTATAAATTCCTTGTGTCGTCTGGATTGCCTTTTCTTGTTTTATTTTTTTGTGTTGTATTTCTCTTTTTGTCATACATATATATATATCACCTACTTTAATCCACTATAAAAATAACTTAAAGTTTTTAAAATACTCTATTCACCCCCTCTAGAGTTAAGTTTTTAAAATACTTTATCACCTACATGAATTCCATTGATGAAGATATATATAATTCCATTTTGACAGGTCCCCCACTACCAGTGGCAACAACAACAAGCACAAATGAAGTTCCTCCACCTGAGTGGACTGATGCTCAGAAGAAGGCCAAGATTGTTGATGCTAAAGCAATGAACATTCTGGCCCAAACTATGTCTGATGACATATTCCAGAAGGTTGTTGAATGTACTTCAATAAAGGCCATTTGGGACTCCCTAAATGTTATGGTGGGAGGATCTGCTGATGAAAGGAAAGATAAAAGATCACACTTGATCTCTCAGTATGAGAATTTCAAGAAGGAAGAGTCAAAATCAATTGTAGACATGTATAATAGACGCAGTCTCATAATAAATGAGCTGGAAACTCTGGACAAAAACATCTCATTGATAGAGATAAATGACAATGTTGGGCCTGGCGTTCTTTTATTTGACCCATGACGCTCTGCTACTTATTTAAGAAATTAAGTAGCACCCTTTCTAATGGTCCGGGCTTTTAGAACAGTTGGGTATGCGCTTGATCCTACATTTGGTATCAGAGGAGGTTGCGGGTTCAAGACCGGGGGGGGGGGGGCGCTATTAAATCCCGATTTTTCCCTTCTACCTGTATGGGTTTTGCGGGTCAGACAACCGCGGACATGTGGTAACCCCACCTCTGAGCTGTGTGGGCCATGTGGTACCCCACCTCTGAGCTGAAGGGTTTGCTGGATGTCGGGGGGCGATTGTTGGGTCCAGCGTTCCTTCACTTGACCCGTGGCGCTCTGCTACTTTTTTAAGAAATTAAGTAGCTCCATTTCCAATGGTCCAGGCTTTTGGAATAGTTAGGTATGCACTTGATCCTACAAATAATATCCTTATGTGCTTCCCTAGCATATGGGACTCTAGGATCTGGCCAATCAAGGAAGACAGAAGCCTAAATGAAATCTCTACTGAAACTTTATTGGGCAAACTCAAGTCTTATGAGCAGCTCATCAAGACCAGAGAAGCTGAGCAAAGGACTTAATCATCAGGAAGGAAAGAGCGAAGCATTGCTTTTAAAGCATCCGAGGAAGCAGAAGCTCTTCCTGATAATGAAGATTTAATGAGTCTCTTGGCTAAGAGATTCTATAAGATGGCTAGGAAAAATTTCAGGAGAAGATCTTCTAGAAAAAAAAGATAAGCCAAGGTATGACAAGACTCCAACTAAAGAAATAGTTTGCTATGGATGCAGGAAACCTGGACACATATTTCCAGAGTGCCAAGAAACTCAGAAGAAAGACAAAAGAAAGGATAAAGACTCCAAGAAATATTCCAACAAGCCCTCCTACAGTAAATACAAAAAGAAAGAGATAGGATTTGTTGTTGAAACCTGGAGTGACTCAGAGGAAGAGTCTCCATCCAACACTAGTGAGGATGAAAAAGAGGCTAAGGCCAGAGAGGTCTACTTGATGGCAATCAATTCATCTTGCAGCAACTCTAAAGCTGCTAATTCCAAAGCTGACAACTCAGAAGATGAATCTGTATCAGAAGAAGATCAGGTAATTTCTTCTTTTTATTTTACTTCAGATCAATTTAAAATTGAATTTAAATTGTTATACAATGATTTAATTAAATCTGAGAAAGAAATCAAACTCCTCAGAGAAAAGCTAATTGAATTTGATAACCTATTTTCTGAAAATATTAAACTCAAAGATGATCTAGATAATGCTCTAGAACAGATAATATCTTTGAAAAATGGGAGAAGTATTAAATTGATGAATATCACAAGTACAGTCAATGCCAGGCTTAATGGCAAACTAGGCTTGGGAGCTTCATCTAGTTAGCATCCTCTATTACAGAAAAACAACTATCAACTCATGTTAAATTCATTTCTGAAAAAGGAAAAGAAAAGGTAGAAGACACTAATAAAGAAACAGAAGTTTTATATAAGACTAAACAAAAGAAAAAGAAAATTTTTAATAAAAATTATGTTCAACATGTTTCATCAAACCAAGCTCGACGAAATGAATATGGTTCGTCGAACTCAGATCGATGAACTATGAACACAGACTTTCAGAATAATTATTCGTCTAACTGTGCTCGACGAACTCAATATAGTTCGTCGAACCGCGATCGACGAATGTGGGGCACAGAGAATGAATACTTTCATTCTGTGAACGGAGTTCGACAAACTCATCCCTATTCGTCGAACGCAGATCGATGAACTTATTGCAATTCTTTGAACCCGGTTTCTTATAATAGAAACTTTAATTCTTTTCAAAACTTTAATCAAAATCAAACCTTCATTTATCCATTTACTCAGTGGATTATTCCTCCTATGAGATATCATCCACTAGGTTATAAGGACCAACCTGAATTTTCTTATATCTTTAGCTATAAATATGAAAGAAATCAAGGTCCCAAGGTTACATGGGTCAAAAACACCTAACCAATTCTTATGCAAGATAAGAACTATCCTACCACAGAGGAACAGTGGTATCTGGATAGTGGTTGTTCAAAACACATGACAGGAAGTAAAGACAACCAAACTAATTTCAAAGCAAAGCTTGGACCAAAAGTGATATTTGGAGACTCTAACTATGGACAGACAGAAGGATATGGAAATGTCAAAGTTAGAGTAGTTATCTTCAGGAAGGTAGCCTATTTAAGTGGTCTCAAGCATAACCTAATATCCATAAGCCAATTATGTGATGAAGGTTATTAGGTATCATTCAATCAATCTTCTTTTATTATTACTTCTGATAAAATCAAAACTGTTTTAACTGGAATTAGACAAGGAAATATATATGTAGTTAATTTCAAATCTGCTAATTCAGAAATTTGTTTATTTAACCAAATCAGTAACTCTAATGATTTATGGCATAAGAGACTAGGTCATGTAAACCTTAGAAATATTGCTAAAATATATAGGGACAACCTTGTTAGAAGACTGTCTTCTGGTTCTTACAAGAAGGAAGGCCTCTGCAGGGCTTGTCAATTAAGCAAGCAAACTAAAAATAGTTTCAAATACATTAATAAAAGTGATTCACCCAGGATTTTGTACTTGCTACATATAGACCTTTTTGGCCCTATAGCTGTACAAAGTTTGGGAGGAAAGTCATACACTCTAGTTATTGTTGATGACTTCTCTAGATTCACTTGGGTGTTCTTTCTGAGAAACAAGTCAGATAACTTTAAGATTCTTACAGACTTTCTTAGGAACATCAAAATTGAGTACTCTACTCAGGTTCCATTAATAAGAAGTGATCATGGCACCGAGTTTGAATCTCTTCTGATGAAAGAATTCTGTGAGAAGGAAGGTATCAGACACTGTTTTTCTACTCCTAGAACTCCTCAACAAAATGGTGTAGCTAAAAGGAAAAATAAAACCCTTATTGAATCTGCTGGGGCATTGCTTGCAGATGCTTATTTGCCCCTATCCTTTGGGGCAGAGTCTGTAAGCACAGTAAATTATGTTCTTAATAGAAGTTTAATACATAAACTTAAGGGTAAGACTCCCTATGAATTACTTAAGGGGAAGCAACCTAAAGTAGATTATTTTAAAGTATTTGGCTGTAAATGCTATATTCATAATAATAACAAGAAACACTTAAGAAAGTTTGAAGCCAAAGCTGTAGAGGGAATTTCCCTTAGATATTCCCAAGTCAGCAAGGCTTATAGGGTATTTAACAAATAAACATTAAAAATGGAAGAATCTATACATGTATCCTTTGATAAAGCTAACTTATTTTACAAGGAGAAAGATTCTTCTACCAGATACACTTTGCAAGTACCCTATCTTGGTGAGAAGTTGGATGATTTAAACCTTACCCAAGAGGTTACATTGCATCCTTCTCCTTAGATTGATGAAGACATTGAAGAAGAAATTATTAAAGCATGTGAACCCACAACATCAAATATAATTCCACAAGAGGAATTAATTCCACAAGCTGTTGATGAACCAACTCCACCTACTGATCTTGTCACACTTAGAGAACATCCCATATCTCAAGTGATTGGGTACATATCAGCCGGTGTGCAAACACGGCATCAACTCAACCAAGATCTGATGCATGTTTGCTTCATTTCTCAAATTGAATCTCAATCCATAAAAGATGCAGAGCAAGATCCCCACTAGATTATTACAATGCAAGAGGAATTCAATCAATTTGAGAGGTGTAGAGTTTGGGATTTAGTTCCAAGACCTAAATACTACCCAGTCATTGGAACCAAATGGGTCTTTAGGAACAAATTGGATGCTCAAGGATTAATTGTAAGGAACAAAACAAGATTGGTAGCCCAAGGATATTCACAGGAGGAAGGCATAGATTATGACCAGACTTTTGCCTCTGTTGCAAGATTAGAGGCTATCAAGATATTTCTTGCATATGCATCATTCAAGAAGTTCAAGGTATATCAAATGGATGTCAAAAGTGCATTTATAAATGGAGAACTAAAAGAGGAAGTATATGTTGAACAACCACCAGGTTTTATCTCTTCAACTCATCCCTCTTATGTTTTTAAGCTTCATAAAGCTCTCTATGGTCTAAAGTAAGCTCCAAGAGTTTGGTATGAGACCTTATCTAGCTTTATTTTAGAGCATAAGTTCATTAGAGGCATTGTAGATAAGACTTTATTTATTAGACATTATAAGTCAAAAATTTTGCTAGTCCAAATATATGTTGATGATATAATATTTGGCTATACTGATTCCAAACTTTGCAAAAGGTTTCTGACCAGATGTATTCAAAGTTTGAAATGAGTAGCATAGGTGAACTATCTTACTTCCTTGGTCTTCAAGTGAAGCAAACCCCTGATGGTATCTGTAAGACCCCCTTTTTTTTCCTTTTCAACCACCAGGGTCTTAGCCCAGAATTGCCGCTTTGCGGTTGCACCGACTCACGGGAAGGCCGCCACTACAAAATGCCAATTCTGCCGGCCCTTTTCGATCATAAGAGAGAGAAGTAAGTGTACACTGATTGTAAACAAGTCCACAGAAACATATATGAATAGAAATCACAACCAGTCCATCAATAGATAATAATAGAAAGTACTGCAAAGATCAGCTCAGATGAAATATAGAAAAATGGGCTCGAGCCCGGTACATCAGAGTCCTCACTACAGATCACTCATCGCGAAAGCTATAAAAACACTAAACACTCATGGAGCTGGTCACAGGTTCTCCGGTGCTAGACTGGCCCACCTCCATGCGCACAGTACTCCGTTGGTGCTGGTCCCTGGGCTGCTGGTCCCTGTCTCCCATCCGGAGCTCCTGTAATGTTGTGGTTCGAAAACCATTAGTCATAAAGACTAAGCTCTATCATCCCCTACCCCTCCCCCCACAGCTCCTAAGCACCGAGCGGAGAGGAGGAAAGGGAAGCTACAAAGGTGGAGAATAATCAATCAGATGACAGTGGAACTAGTCTAATAATTATTCAGTGTGTATAAACAACTAATTGAAATAAATTACAACTAGCAATTCTATGATAGTGAGCAGTAAGGTAAACATATAGTAAGCAGTATATATATAAGAAGAAAAATAGAAAACAGATAAGTAAATAAGTAAGTAACCTTAACTTATATGAATGCCTATACAAACTTATAAGTTAAGGGGTATTCTGCAAGGCTCCCATCATATAAAAAGTCCCATACCAATTTATATGTTGAGGTGTCGGTTGTATGCAAATATGAGTGTAGTGATATGCTATGCCATGATTCATGCAAGTGCAACTCACGCACACGACTCTGTGCGCACAGACCTTTAGTTCCCCCTGTTCGGGCAGCTAGCTTCACTCCCAAGAACCTCCGTAGTGGCAAACGGAGACAGTGGGTTGGGCCCCCCACTCCTAGGCGGGTATCCACACTACTGGCCTAGCCCTCCCGTACGCCCCTAGAAGAACACAACCTAGAGTATCCGCGTACTAGTGCTGGCTATATCCACCAGACTTTCTTTGGCTAAGTGTCCCACACCGCCGAGTCAACGTACCGATGTCGGTGTGAACGACAATCAAATACCGAAGACCCACCACCTTATTCTGTACTCAAACCCTCGAGCCCTCGGCTCCCCGGACTGTCCTGTCCGTGCATCTACCTTCAGAGCTACCGTCCAATGGCAACCAAACCAACTTATTCTACCTCCCTAGCTATCGGGGTGTGAGAATGTGCAACCCTAGATATTCTAGTTGCTCTTTTAGTTTATTATTCCTACGGTTTACGTTAGCCCAGGACTGCCCCCGATATTCCCTGTGAAGGGCTCTCAAAGGGCACTAGGAACTATGATGGTAGCTGAAGCCCATCGTTCCCTTTCGCAAGGCACTTACTTTTATTGTTTATTACCCATTACCCGATCCCATTCAAATTACTTTGGATCTAACCTAGTGTATTGAGACTCTTCCTCTCCAACCAGGGTGGACGATCTTTCGTCGTTCCCGAACACCACTTAACACTAGCCAATCTCACACTCTACCCATCCTTACTTCCAATAATGAACTTAATTTAACTTGCCTTATCCAAACCAGCAAACTACCAAAATTCCATCTCCCCAAGTTCATTACCCACTCTAGTTCAGTTTCTGTGGTTTTACTATATGCAGACCATCATAAGCTATATGAGGTATACAAGGGGGAGGTACTCCAAATTGTCTTCAAAATCTCCTATAAAATTTACTGGAGGTCTATCATGACATAATTAGCCTAAATCCAGAAATTTATAATTTTCCTAATTAATCTAATATTTATTTAATTTTCCCAAAAGAATGGCCAAGGGTAATTTTAAACATAAACTACATGATCTTCTTAAGTAATGGCCACCCAAAAATTATGATCACTAAATAACAACAAGGTATCATCAAATACTATTTTTCAGGATTTTACAAAAAGTATTTAGCCTCTAATTAATTTATCCATTATAATCTCATTAATCCTATGTAAAGAAAGAAGTACTGAAATTGCTCATCATAAAATTTTAGAAAAATTACTGAATATTAATATGGTATAGAAAAAGTCATTGTGCAAAGATCATAATTTTACAGGCCTGCTAGACATCAAAATAGATTTAATTAAGTTTTCATGAAAAAAACCACTTAATGAAGAAAGCCTTAGAATTAAACTTCTAAAAATTCCATAAAAATTCACAGAGCTTTAACATCATAATACAAGTTCTCTGCCTAAAGTTCATCAATTTCCAGAAAGTATTTCCTCCATAATAAATTTCTAGGCAAATAATACAAACTACTACATTGTTAATGAAGTATCCAAAATAATGATCCTAAATTCATAATAAAATCTCCAAAGCTTGTACTAACCCTAAAAACCACTCTACCCAAATCTAATCACTGTTCAGTGAGTTTTAGTGACATTTTATATCTCTACAAGTTTTGTGCCCTAAACCAGGGTTAGGGTTTTGAGGGACTTATTTACCTTAAAATCCATTTAGATTTCTACCAGAGGAATCTTGCTACCCTAGAATTCTATCTACCAAGTTTATAATCATAACCAGGTCATTTGACCACTTACCCTTCACAACCCACCAAGAGCCATCCTTAGGGTTTGGCCTTGGGTCATAGGGCAAATCTACCCCAAACCACCTCAAAATCCATGAGGGGGTGCTAGAGGGAATTCCTAGTCAGTGGTAAAAATCTCAGCCTCTGTTGAGGTGATCTGACCACTCAAATCTCAAAGTTCACTTTTGACCTAAAAACCCCTTAATAGGGCAAAGCTTAGGTTTGTCCATTTCAAATCTAAAACATCTCAAAATGAGATGAAAAATTATACAGAGCCTCATGATGAACCCAGGGACCAATTACCAAAATTTGGGAGGGTTTGGAAGTCATTAAGCCATCTAACCAATTTTTCCTAAGATTATTAAATTTTTCTAAAAACTATAGAAAAACATTCTCCAAAAATTCCCATTTTTGGATAGGCCCGAGGTATAGCTAGGGTACTCTCCCTGCCCAAATTTTAGATCATTTGGTCAAGGGATGAAGGGTGGCCACACCTTTTAGTCTCTGCCTAGCTCTAGGTATAGATCCCACCAAAAGAGGTGCCCTGGTCAAACCAGTTGACCAAATTGACCCAAATAAATTTTAAAATAAATTAGACCCATAGGGATACAAAATATATGTTGACCATTTCTTCATATAGAGACACTAAGTATTTTTCATAAATTAACCAAAGTGGTTAATATTCTAGTACAGAAAATTCATATAAAGAAAAGATTAATTAACAACACTAATCTTGAAGCAGATCCAACTGAGCTGGGTCATCTTCTTCCTCTAGTCAAGGGCCGAGATTAGCCCTACCTGGAGTTCATTCCAGCCGCTGCCGCCGGCCATCCAGCCTCCTCCCTGGCCGGCCACCGCCACCACCACCTCGGTTGAGGTGGTGGCCATTGTCGGGCGGCGGTGCAGCCGCCGGAGAGGCGGAATCCGGCGAACCCGAGCACTAATTTTGCGGGAAAATTGGGAAGAGGAGCTCTTCCAATCGGGCTCAGTTGAGCCCGATTCTTAATCCTAAGAAGGCTAAGATCTACCCGTAGAGAGAGAGGAGGGGAGGACCTTGTTCGCGGGCTGGAGGCGTGCAGATCGACGGAAAACCATTGGCGCGGTGGTGGCGTCGCTCGGCTTCTACAATAGCATGGTGGGAGGACTCGAAAGCTTCGGGTAGAGGTTGTGAAGCCTTCCTCTTGGGCCTCTGATGCTGTTTAAGGGCTCGGTTAAGGAGGGGAAAGGTCAAAACTTCAATGGCCATTAATGGTCCATTAAAGCTTGGCTCGGCCATGGTGGTGGGGGGCTGAAACGGCTCTGTGACAGCAAGCTAACGGCTGGAAACTCCTCCTCTTCCCTAGAGGAGTTGAGCCCAGCCATTAAAGAGGAGGGGGGGGGGGGGGGAAGGTCACGACATCAAACGCCATTAACGGCTGTGATCGTCGGTTTCCGGCCATGGCCGTGGCCGCTCCTCATTGCAAAACCGACGGTCCAGGTGGCATAACTTCACTTGACCGGTCAACCTTTTTAAATTAAGACTTAACTGGGTCTTATTGAAATAAACGACCTAATAATGCATTTGGGCCCACCATCTAGGCCGGCCCGGTTCAGCTGAACCAGCACACAGCCAGAAATAAAATGCCAGAAAAATTCTAAGTACAATGGCGTTGAGTGAGCTCACCTCACTCAATGCCATCCAAGCTACAGCGTTGAGTGAGCTCTGCTCACTCAACGCCATCCATGCTGCGGCGTTGAGTGAGCTCTGCTCACTCAGCGCCATCCCGGATACGGCGTTGAGTGAGCACTACTCACTCAACGCCATCAAGAATGGCCCTCCCAAACTATGGTGTTGAGTGAGCTCAGCTCACTCAACGCCTTCCAGATTATAGTGTTGAGTGAGCTCTGCTCACTCAACGCCATCCCGCCTACTCAAGGTGGCGTTGAGTGTAGTCTATGCACTCAATGCCGTCTAGCTTATGGAGTTGAGTGAGGTAAGCTCTCTTGGAACACCCTATTACTAATTTGGGCAAGGATCACTATGTTTTTAGGAAATCAGTTTGACCTAGATGTATAGTTGAAAAGGTCAAGTTAGAATGAGTCTAGGGCTTAGAACTTAGGTTTGAAGCTGCCCCCAGGACTATTCAAGGATTCAGACTTAGAGCTGAGGCAAAGACAATTATCGTCGAGCTTTGGTCGACGAAACGTCGAACTCCGTTCGACGCTCTCTGAGCTCAACTCTGCTAAATCATCGAGCTCCGGTCGACGATCTTCGAGCTCAGATCGACGATCTGTCTTCAGCTTATTCTTCAGGTCGCTGAGCTCTGGTCGACGATCTTCGAGCTCAGGTCGACGTTTTCTGTCTGATGTTCTTTTCAATCTCTGAGCTCAGGTCGACGATCGTAGAGCTCAGATCGACGTTTTTCCTGAGAGATCGACGACTTTGAGGATTCAAATTCTGTCAGCTTTTGGAATGTTTTTCAAATTCTCTCAGCATTTATTTCAAGAGATCTGCTAGCCGTTTTCATTTATTCTGGAGCAAGTTTCAAGGGATTTATCAGAGAATGTTTATTGGACTTTCCTCTAGAAGACAATCTGACTCTAGGATAGTCGATCTTCGAACAGAGATCGACGATCTGACCCAAGGTCGTCGACCTCAGCTCGACGATCGTCGAACAGAGATCAGGACTTTGAACAATCCTTCAAAGGTACATCTAGATTCAATCCTAGAAGTCCTACATCCCAAGGTTTCAACCCCTATACTGAATGGATAGTACTTCCTAGGAGATACCATCCTGAAGGTTATAAGAGTCAACCTGGGATGTCTTTCATTTCTGAATTTAAGGGATATCAACCTAGGCCCAAGGTAAACTGGGTCAAAAACATATAAGCTGTTTATGTGCAGGTGAAGACCTATCCAACATCAAACCAGCCATGGTATCTGGATAGTGGGTGCTCAAAGCACATGACAGGGAACAAGGACAACTTCACATCCTTTAAAGCCAAGCTTGGACCCAAAGTAATCTTTGGTGATTCAAACTTTGGAACAACAAAAAGATATGGTGCAGTCCAAATTGGAACAGTCACCTTCAAGAAAGTAGCTTATATTGAAGGACTCAAGCACAACTTGATAAGTATCAGTCAACTTTATGATGAAGGATATCAAGTGACTTTCAACAAAGCTATATGCAAGGTCAAGTCAGAGGACAACACAACTGTGTTGACAGGTAACAGAAAAGGTAACATTTACTTAGTAGATTTTCATTCATCTAAAGTAGATATTTGTCTGTTCAATTCCATATCTAGACCTAATATTCTATGGCATAAGAGACTAGGACACATTAACCTTAGAACCATTGCTAGGCTATCCAAGGACAACCTTGTTAGAGGACTACCTTCTGGCCCCTACAAGAAGGAAGGACTTTGCAAGGCTTGTCAATTAGGCAAGCAAACTAAAAATAGTTTTAAATCACTTAACAAGAGTGACTCACCTAGGATTTTGTATCTGTTACACATGGATCTTTTTGGACCCATTATAGTACAAAGCCTAGGAGGGAAATCCTACACTTTAGTGGTTGTAGATGACTTCTCAAGATTCACATGGGTGTTCTTTCTGAGGAAGAAGTCTGATAACTTCAAGTGTTTGACAGAATTTCTCAAATGCATACAGATTGAGTTCAACACTCACATTGCCCTGATTAGAAGTGATCATGTGACAGAGTTTGATTCTCTTCTTATGCAAGAGTTCTGTCAGAGTAAAGGGATAAGACATACATTCTCAGCTCCTAGAACTCCTCAACAAAATGGGGTAGCAGAAAGGAAAAATAGAATCCTAATTGAATCTGCAACTACATTATTGACAGATGCTCACCTTCCTCTATCCTTTTGGGCTGAGGCAGTGAACACCTCCAATTATGTGTTGAATAGAAGTCTAATACATAAACTGAAGGGCAAGACTCCCTATGAATTGCTCAAAGGGAAGAAACCTAAAGTAGACTATTTTAAAATCTTTGGTTGCATTTGTTATATTCACAACAATGATAAGAGATATATAGCAAAATTTCAAGCAAAAGCTGATGAAGGAGTGTTTCTGGGATACTCCATGATCAGTAAAGCTTATAGGGTTTATAATAAAACTACTCTAAAAATAGAAGAATCTGTTCATATTTCTTTTGATGAAACTAACATGTCTTTCAAGGAGAAGAATGCTTCTACCATAGAACAATTGCAGGTACATTCTCTAGCTGAAGACTTGGACAGATTACAAGTTACCCAAAAGGATGAAAGTAGTGAAGATGAAGAAGCTGCTCCACATCTAGAAGAAAATCATCTTGAAGAGCCAGTTGCTGTTCCACAAGAGGAAACAGCAACACAGGTTGGTGAACAATCAACACCACCTGTTGATTGAGTAACATCAAGAGATCATCCAATCTCCCAAGTGATTGGAAACATCTCAGCTGGTGTGCAAACAAGAAATCAGGTGTAACACCCCTATCTGTCGCATATCATATAGCAGTAGGTCCGGCCGGGGCCCGACGCCATATACTACGGACAGACCGGTTGGTTACGCGTTGAAACCATTCAACCAATCACCACGTCCTACACAACACCTAGCGGAAGCAATTTTTATATAGTTACAAGAGAACAAGAACCCTGCTACAAAGCATGAATGTCCACTACAAACTCAGGAATGTAATATACACAAAAGAGAACTGGCCTTAAGGCCTTACATTGTTCACTTAACAAAATGAAGTGTTTTCCAAACTTCGGCACGCAGGCCGGCCATACATGAAAACGGGAAACAAACATAAGCAATTAGGCCTTCGAGGGCCGGCACAGCAACAAGGGCTTTAGCCCGCTATTTCCCGCTCTGCTCCGCAGCACCTGCAAGTCACAAACCACCGCCCGGTGGCAAACAATAGCAATGGTCAGCAATGCTGACCAAATTATAACGATCCCGCCCCCACATTCGGGGCGGCGATGCTCTTTCCCTGCACTTTATTAGCATAGGCATTTATATAAAGTATTTGCACTTCACCACAGGCGTAGGCTCGCACGGCCACACACCCCGTGCACTCAGGGCACATTCTCGGCGAACCGGCCAACGTCACGTCAATTCAAGCCATAGACGTTCCCAATCCACCACCGCCTCTTGGACGGTCATCCATATGAGCATTTTGTCTTATTGGCCTTGGTCACGGCAATTTAAGCCATAGACCGCCGAAGACCCTCATCCATGCCAACAGTCCTAACGAACGACATAGACTGGGTACGGTTCCGCCTGACCCGTGCTCATACCGCAACGACAATTTAAGCCATATGCGCAGGCCAAGACTCACCGAGTCCCGTTTCCACCACAATAATCACATAACCCGGTTATGTTCACGTTGGCCCCCGGCCACCGTGTTGGCAAAGCCCGCTTTTGCCCAGTTTTTCGGGTGCACCTTGGAGTTAATCTCCAAGGCTCCCTGATGCAATCTACCACGTAGAAAACCCGAAAACACCCAAACATCCGGATCCTTGCCCGGTTCAAATGCAATGCAACATCATCGATCCGGCTCTACATGTCCGGATAGGCTTCACACACAATGCCTACGTCCGTTTTCGCATACGGACTCTACACAAGGGGGACTTCACATATCTATCCCAAGGAACGCTCCAACTCTTCGCTCACTCGCGAGAGAGGGCTTCCTATGCAAAGGAAAAGAGGGCTTCACATGCCCAAGGATGAGAAATCATTACCCTTGCGTTCTTCCGCGGTGCCATCGAAAACTATACGGTTGGAAAGCATCGCAACGGCGTCGCCCCCGCGGATCTGGACTTGGATCGCGATTCGGAGCTCCGAAGCTCTTCCGGCGGCCGGATCTTGGACTCCTCCTTCCTCCTTGCTCTCCCTTCTCTCTAACCTTTAGAGAGAGATTGGCCAATGGAAAATGGGTTTCTAAACCCTATTTCCCGACCATAACCACCCAGGAGCAGCCCCCCACCGTCGGATCCAAAGCCAAGGAAACGAACGACCCGGATTAAATCCAAAATCATAAAATCTGGGCCGAACACGGGTTGGCACACGGCCGTGTGCCTGGCCGTGTAGCTCATTCGCCGTCTCGACCAAGATTGAAAACCAGCAACACGGCATGTGACACGGCCTCCGACATGCCCGTGTCGCCTGCGACACGCCCGTGTCGGGACCCGTGTCACGCCCCCCGTGTGCAATAAATCAACACTTCGCAGTCAGAGAGGTACACGGCTTGGTGACACGGCATCGGACACGCCCGTGTCAAACTAGACACGCCCGTGTTCGTGCCCGTGTCATTACCCATGTACCCAACCGCACAGCACAGGTGTGACACGGCCTGGGACACGCCCGTGTCCTAGGCCGTGTTCCACCACACGACCATCGTCGACCTGCGCTGGTCGACGACACGGCCAGCTCGACAGCCCGGGCTCGACACGCCCGACACGGCCTTCGACACGCCCGTGTCGGGGGCCGTGTCACCTGCACCAAAATCTTGTCTTGGCCAAAAACGATCCCCGTCGCTCCTACAACATTTTGGGGTGTTACATCAGGTCAACCAAAACCTGATGCACACTTGCTTTTTCTCTCAAATTGAACCTCAATCCATTCAAGATGTAGAGCAAGATCCACACTGGATCATTGCAATGCAAGAGGAGTTGCATCAATTTGAAAGAAACAAAGTCTGGGAACTAGTGCCTAAGCCAAAGGATCATTCCATTGTTGGAACAAAATGGGTGTTCAGAAACAAATTGGATGATCAAGGAATTATTGTAAGGAACAAGGCAAGACTAGTTGCTCAAGGATATTCTCAAGAAGAGGGGATAGACTATGACAAGACCTTTGCACCAGTTGCAAGGTTAGAGGCCATAAGAATCTTCCTGGCTTATGCTGCTCACAAGGGATTCAAAGTCTACCAAATGGATGTGAAGAGTGCTTTTCTCAATGGGGAGATCAAAGAAGAAGTCTATGTCAGACAACCCCCAGGTTTTGTCTCTCCAACTCATCCTGATTATGTTTTCAAACTGCATAAAGCATTACATGGTCTAAAGCAAGCTCCTAGAGCATGGTATGAGACCCTAGCATGCTTTCTTCTGGAAAATGATTTTATTAGGGGGAGAGTAGACCAAACTCTTTTTATTAGAACCCATAAGTCCCATACCCTACTAGTACAAATCTATGTAGATGATATTATATTTGGTTCTACTGACTCAAACTTATGCAAAAAGTTTTCCAAGCTTATGCACTCTAAATTTGAAATGAGTAGCATGGGTGAGCTATCCTTCTTCTTAGGATTGCAAGTCAAACAACATGCTGAAGGCATATTTATTTCCCAAACCAAGTATGCAAAAGAACTGGTTAAGAAATTTGGTATGTCTGATGCATCATGTATGAAAACACTCATGCCTACCAATGCTGTATTGGATGCTGATAAACATGGGAAACCAGTTGATCAGACAACATATAGAGCAATGATTGGTTCTCTATTGTACCTTACAGCTAGTAGGCCTGATATAATGTTTGCTACATGTATATGTGCTAGATTCCAAGTTAGCCCTAGAGAGTCACACTTAACTTCAGTAAAGAGGATTCTTAGGTATGTTAAAAGCTGTCCAAATCTAGGACTCTGGTATCCAAAAGATTCAGCATTTGACTTAACTGGATTTTCAGATGTTGATTATGCTGGATGCAGAATAGACAGGAAAAGCACAAGTGGAACTTGTCAGTTTCTTGGTGATAGACTTGTCTCATGGTATTGTAAGAAATAAACATCTGTGTCAACTTCAACTGCTGAAGCTGAATATATGGCTGTAGGCAGTTGTTGTTCACAAATATTGTGGATACAAAATCAACTCCTAGATTATGGTTACAACTTAGAGAAGTCTAAAATATTTTGTGACAACACCAGTGCAATTTCCATTGCACAAAATCCAGTCCTCCATAGTAGGACAAAACACATAGAAATTAGGCATCATTTTCTAAGGGATAATGTTGAGAAAAATAAAATTGAACTTCAATATATCCCAACTGATTTGCAAAGGGGAGATATTTTCACCAAGCCTTTGGATGAAAAGAAACACAACTTCTTCCTCAATCAGTTAGGCATGTTAGATGGAGGAAGCCTAAAATAAATTACAAGATTTTGAAAAACTAAAAACAGACCAAGATTAGGCTAAAAACTCATCTCTTTTTTGTGTCTGTAGGTTAGTTTCTGACTCTGAACTGCGCTCGACGTTTTCCTAGAAAGCGTCGAACGGAGATCGACGTTTTCCCAAAACGTCGACCTGAGTTCAGAGCTTGTCAGATAGTTGTATACTATCTCTTTCAGGCCTTCGATCGTCGAACTGAGCTCGACGTTCTCTCTAGATCGTCGAACTGAGATCTATGATATTGAAGACCTTTCAGCTTCCCTTAGGAGTCCTGATCGTCGAACGGAGATCGATGATCCTTCCTTTTTCGTGTCGAACCCTAATATAAAATCATTTTTCGGCCGCCGCTCGTCGTTTACGCTTTCATACTCTCTGCAAACTTTTCTCTTTCCCTCCAAACTCTCTATACTTGGTCGTATTTGTTGAATCTTTGCAGGTACATATGGCAATGTCGGTCGCCGCTCTCTCCAAAATAAAATTTGATACAGGCTTTGACATTGATATGAACTCCTTCGACGACACCGATCAGCGATTCAAAGACATTCTGAATTTGTTCCGCGAACAGCAGTTAGTTCAGTTGATGACCACAAGAATAAAAATTGCAACAGATGAAGTAAAAGAATGGGTTTTTACTGCCACCAATGAGAATGAAAACTCTATAGTCGGCACCATCTATGGAACTCAGGTACCAATATCCCCTGCTCTTTTGACAGAAGTATTCGCATTAAGTATTGGGAATGACTCCATCGATTTGTCTGGAGAGGAATATGATTCATTGTTAGATCGAATGGGTCACTCTGCTGTGAACCCTAATAAACTGTTGAAAAGAATTTATCTATTGAATTTCAATTCTTGGCTGATGTTGTTGGAAAAGTGCTTCTGGCAAAGCACTCCGCCCATGATACAATCTCAAGGTATCAGTTATGCTTAATGGGAGCTTTAGTTGATAAGAAACATCTGGATTGGGGATCAATCTTCTTTAATTTGATCAAGAAGAAAATTAGCAAAAGCTGTGTCAGTTTTGGGAGGATTATAGAGGTTTACCTACATCACAGGTGCCCTGATCTGCTGGTTTCAAGTGGAATGCACATCAATGCATCCAAAAGGCTCACCTATGCCCTCTTCAGCAGGTGGGACAGGCAGATTATAAACCCCAATAGGGCTGCTGCAACAACATCTGCTTCAGGCACAAGGACTGCCTCAGTCACTCCTCCTCAGGTCTCTGCCCTAGCAGAAGATTTGCCTGCTTCTCCTCCTCCTCCAGCTGTCTCTGTACCAGTCATATCAACCTCACCACTCATCTCAACCATAACCATATCTTCCCCCATTACAATCTCATCACCCATTTCACCTCCTCCAGCCACTACCTCAGAATCATTCCATCCCTTGTACTACTATCTACCTGTCACCACTCCATCATTTCATCTTCTGGATGACTCCTTCATGGATGATTCTCCTCCCTCTCCTCCTGAGATTCCATCTACATCTTCCTATCAACAACTTCTTCAGGACATAATCTCTCAACCATCCTTCACCCCATCCTTTTCCTCTCCCATATCATCCATCTCCACTTCAGTAACATCAATCTCAACAATTCCTTCTATTGAGTCATCCATCCCTATACCTCCTACCTCCACACCATCCATTCCATCAGTCCCAGCCAACATCCTTCCAGCTACATCAACTCCTACCTCTACTCAAGCCCCTCTTGAGCATGTAGATCTTTCAGCTTTGGCAGATAGGTTGTATGAGCTGCTAGCCCCCAGGCTAACCTCATTGCTGGAGACCACCTTGGCTTCACTTCTGAAAAATGTTCAAGAGCTGTCTACCAGGCTATCTACCTTCCTCTCCTCTCAGGCAATCCCTTCTTCTGGGTGCCTTGATCCAGTTTTCACTGAATCCAGGCAGGGGGAGATGCCTAATGAAGCTCTGGTTTTGCCTGAGGCTGCTGAAGTTTCAGAACCTGCTCCAGTATTTGCAGTAGATCTTCAAAGCATGCTGTCAGTTTTTGATTCTGTGTACTTTAATTCTCTGCCAGTTCTACAAGTTGAAGACCTTACTAAGGCCATTGTGCCTGTTTTAGAATGTGATCCCAGGCTGATTGCATCTTATGTAAACTCTTTCATGGCTTAGGATGTTGTTGCTTCTATTTTTACTGCTGCTACTGCTACTGCTGTTACATCTCTTGGATCCTCTGATATTGAAATGCTGTCTGTTGTTGCTGATGCTGCTGCTGTTGACGAACTTGCTACTTATCTAGAAGAACCTGAACCTGCTGCTCCAATTACTTCTGCTCCTATTGCTGCTTCCATAAGTTCTATTTCTGCTGCTGCTGCTGCTCCTGCTCTGACTTCTAAACAACTGAAACAACAAGAGAAGTACATCAAAAGCATTGATGATCTGTATGATAGACCCCAGAGCTCAGAAAGTGATCAGTTTCACACTGAATCTGATGACTCTTCTGGTACCATTGCAAAGAAAAGGAAGGCCAGAAGCAAGGCCATGATGAAGGTCCCTCCTATCAAGGCCAAGGATGCTAATGATATACCCTACTATATTCTGCATGATTGCCAAATTACTGAACCATGGATGCAATATTCTAAAAACCAACTAAAGGCCATGAAGAAGAAAAGAAAGTTTGATAAGTATGAGAAAGGTTCATCCCAATTTTAGCCTCCTCCTCCTCCTCCTCCTCCAGATTCAGGATCAGGTGGAGGCTCAGCTTCTCTAACCTCCGCTCCAAAGCAAAGTTCCTCCCAATCCTCTCAAAGATATCATCCCAGGGGGCAATATCAAAGGGGTTATCCGTCCAGAAGGGGACAATATAGAGGAAATCAAAGAGGACACAGATTTCAAGCAAGGGAAGGATAAAGACACTTGGACTCAACTCAAGGTCCTTTCCCCTATAAACTCAGAGAAATGGTTGATAAAGGAACTCCTACTGCTTCAGAAACTGTCAACAGATATGAGCCTGCAGTTCCTTTTGAAGATCCAGAGAACAATCCATTATCATGGACTGCTAGGATGAAAGAAATTGCTGCTTTAGATCAGCTGAAGAAGGCCAGAGAACAAGGGAAAGACACTTCCAACATTACTACTTTGTCAGATCAAAGAAAGGTAGAACTAGAAAGGTATACATCAAGGAAATTCTTTGACCCAGTGGACTACATGAAACTGCATCCTGAGGCTGTGGTTCCCAGGCCTAGATCTCAAACCTCCTTAGGTGCAGAGGATGATAGAAGGTCAAAGAAAGAAGCTCTAAATCCCAACAGGGAAATATTATTTAAGAAGGGAAGTGAAAAGAAATGACATTTGTAAGCAGACAGTATACTCATTTTGAACATTTGCTGATATTCCATCTGTTTGCTGCTATGTTGCATGATCTGCTCTTTGTGTTAAATTTTTGTTTTTCTGTATGTTGATTTTGTATTTATTACTGAGTTCTGTAAATAATAATCCTAACCCAAATAGGGGGAGATTGTTGGAACACCCTATTACTAATTTGGGCAAGGATCACTATGTTTTTAGGAAATCAGTTTGACCTAGATGTATAGTTGAAAAGGTCAAGTTAGAATGAGTCTAGGGCTTAGAACTTAGGTTTGAAGCTTCCCCCAGGACTATTCAAGGATTCAGACTTAGAGCTGAGGCAAAGAATATTATCGTCGAGCTTAGGTTCACGAAACGTCGAACTCCGTTCGACGCTCTCTGAGCTCAACTCTGCTAAATCGTCGAGCTCCGGTCGACGATCTTCGAGCTCAGATCGACGATCTGTCTTCAGCTTATTCTTCAGGTTGCTGAGCTCCGGTTATCAAAACTCCCTTCAAAAGTCTTGATTCTGGTTCTGAGAGCCTTGTCAAAACTCAGTGGTGGCAAGACACCTGATCAAAAAATCTAGTTTGGTATTTGAGCACCTTATCAAAAGCTCATTGGTGCCCAGGACACCTGATCAACTCATCCTGCAGTGGATTCCTACCAAGGGTGGTAGAAGAGTGGATGTACCCAGGTTTTTGGGGAACCACTATAGTTCCTTCTGTCTTCTGGTTTCTTGTGGATATTCTTTGCTGTGTGCTGTGGTTTTTATTTTACTGCTTTAGTTTTATTTTCTACATCAAAGCACCTTACACCTATACATAAATTAAGCCTTTACTACTGTGCATTTTTAAATTGTAAACTTACTTTAAAATACTCTATTCACCTCCCCCCTCTAGAGTTAAGATAGATCTTACCCTCACTTTCAATTGGTACTCAACGCCATCGAAACTACGGCGTTGAGTGAGCTCAGCTCACTCAACACCATTCCAGGCCTCAGCAGACGGCGTTAAGTGCAGTCCATGCACTCAACGCTGTCTAGTTTATGACATTGAGTGAGCTTAGCTCACTCAACGCCATCCAGTCTACGGCGTTGAGTGAGCTCAGCTCACTCAACGCCATCCAGACAACACCAGATGGCATTGAGTGCAGTGTGTGCACTCAACGCCGTCTAGCTTATGGCGTTGAGTGAGCTAAGCTCACTCAACGCCATACAGACTACGGCATTGAGTGAGCTTAGCTCACTCAACGCCATTCCAAGTTCACGGGCATGACGGATCGGTCACGGGCATATCAGGCCCATGTTGAAATTTCTGAGCTCGCCGATCGTCTTTCTGAGGTCGACGATCGTCGAAGGGGTCACACCCTAGGTCACGGGCGTGACGGGTCAGTCACGGGCGTGACCACCCCTTGACTCAAAATCTTCGTCGATAAACTTCAATTCCTGGGTTTCCTAGGGTTCTGTTATGATAAAACCACTTCCAAGGGTTGGAAATGGGATGTTACAAATCCCAATAAACAAAACAAAGATTTCGTCCCCGAAATCAAGGTTAAGCCTACGGGGGCTCCTATCGAGAGAAAAAGGCTTGTAATATCCCATGAGAGTTGAAAGATTTACATCTCTACGTTACGTTTGCTATGTGTGGTTTCAAATCTAAGACCAATTCGTCCAATTGACTAGGTATATACCCCAATAAACAAAAGATTAGCCCCTATTCTTGAAATTTCAGTCCTATTGGTTTAAAATAGGAAAGCAAATTGATTGTCCAGAGGGGTTGTGAGGTATACCTGACTGAAAAGCTCTGGATACTTTTGTCGCATCAAGTCCTGTGGCTCCCATGTATGCTCCTCCTGCCCATGATTGTTCCACAGGACCTTGACTAACGGAACCTTCTTACGTCGCAAGACCCGCACTGCCGTGTCAACGATCCTGATAGGCTCTAGGTTGACTGACCGATCCGAGGCCACCGGGCCGTCTACTGTGCAAATCAGCTGCTCTGGCCATAGCAGAGCCATCCGAAGTGAGGAGACGTGGAAGACATCATACAATCCCGCTAAATCCGGTGGTAGCTCCAGTCTATAAGCCAAGGGGCCGATCCGCTCCAGGATCCTGTAAGGCCCCATATATCTCGGACTGAGCTTCTTCCGCCTGCGAACCCGCGAGACTCCGTGCATCGGCCGTATCTTCAAGAAAACTTGGTCTCCCACCTGGAACTCCACTTGACGATGCCTCGCATAGTAATATTTGGCCTGCCTGCTCTGGGCTTCCAATATCCTGTCCCGGATCAATCTAATATGAGCATCTGTATCCCCCACAAACTCCGAGCCTAGTGCCTGCGGATCCTCATCCTGAACCCATGATAGTGGGGTCCTGCACCTCCTTCCATACAACGCCTCGTATGGAGCCATGCCTATGCTGGATTGATGGGTGTTGTTGTACGAAAACTCGACCAGTGGCAGCAATCTCTCCCAAGGCTCGCCGCGGTCCAAAATACACAGGCGCAAAAGATCTTCCAGTGTACGATTGGTGCGCTCTGTCTGCCCGTCGGTCTGAGGGTGAAAAGCTGTGTTGAATGTCAACCGAGAACCCAGATGGGTCTGGACTGACCTCCACTCCCTGGATGTAAACCACCCATCCCGATCCGAAATGATAGTCTTGGGCACCCCATGATAACGCACAAACTGCTCAATGAACCTCCGTACTAATACACTAATTGGAGCGTCCTTCGCTACTAGAATGAATCTGGCCACCTTTGTTAACCTGTCCACTATCACCAAGATCGAGTCATTTCCCGCACGGGATCGAGGTAGACCATGTATGAAGTCCATGGCTATATCCTCAAATTTCCACTCCGGCACCGGAAGTGCCTGCAGCAAGCCTGTCGGGTTCCTACACTCTGCCTTCACGAGTTGGCAAGCCTCGCAATGCGTCACAAAGTACGTAATGTCCTTCTTCATACCCGGCCAGTACATCGTCCTCTTCAAATCTTTTACCATCTTGGTGATCCCCGGGTGTACCGAGTATTGGCTGCAGTGAGCTTCCGTCATAATGTCCTCCCGGATCTGGCCTCCTGCCGGTATGTAGACTCTGCCTCTGAAACACAGGAGTCCATCCCTCAAAGAGTAATCTACTGTCGTGCCTTCCTCTAAGGCTCGGAATATCGGCCCAGCTCTCACATCCAGTATCTGCCCATCTTTGATGCGGTCCCGAATATCATCAGTAGTAACCATCGACCCCAGGTACTCCATGTATAATTTCGGGTCATCCTCGGACACTAGTGATATCTGCATCTCCTCGAATGATTTAACCAACTCCAAGGCCATCAGCTGCAGGCCTACTCCTGACGTACTCGCTCTCCGACTCAAAGCGTCTGCGACCACATTTGCCTTCCCTGTATGGTAGTGCATGGTATACTAGTAGTCCGACAGAAACTCCACCCAGCGTCTCTGTCTGATGTTTAACTCCTTCTGGGTGTCTACGTACTTCAAGTTCTTGTGCTCTGAGAAGATATCGCAATGTACTCCGTAGAGATAGTGTCGCCAGATCTTAAGAGCAAAAACGACTGCCCCCATCTCCAAATCGTGCATGGGGTAGTTCTGCTCATGTTGTTTCAGCTGACGGGAGGCGTAAGCTATTACGTGCCCATTCTGCATAAGAACGACACCCATCCCCTAATAGGAAGCATCTGTGTAGACCTGGAATCCTTCCTTCCCTGACGGAAGAGCAAGGATGGGAGCCGAGGTAAGACGATCCTTCAGCTCCAGAAAAGCAGATTCGCATCGTGGTGTCCAAATAAAAGGGGACTCCTTCGTCAGAGACGTAAGAGGGAGGGCAATCTGAGAGAACCCCTTTACGAACTTCCGGTAATAACCGGCAAGTCCTAAGAAACTTCGAACATCCGAGGCCGACTTTAGTGGTTGCCAATCCCGTACTGCCTGGACCTTCGCCAGATCCACTGCCAGGCCTGCTCCACTGATGACATGGCCCAAAAAGGCCACCTCCTTTAGCCAGAACTGGCACTTGCTGTATTTGGCATACATCTTATGCTCCCGCAGCTTCTCCAAGGTCAAGGCCAGATGTCTCGCGTGCTTCTTCTCTGTCCTTGAATAGATAAGGATGTCGTCGATGAATACAATAACGAAGACATCTAGATACTCTTCGAACACCCGATTCATCAAGGTCATGAATACGGAGGGTGCATTCGTGAGCCCAAAAGGCATCACGGTAAACTCGTACAAACCATATCTACTGCTGAAGTCCGTCTTCAGGATGTCCTCTGTAATACCCCCGAAACTCAAAAGAGGGACGGGTGACATTTTAAGCCAAGTCTGGGTTTTGGAGCAGGTGGCACGGGCGTGGCACGGGCGTTTCACGGGCGTGTTCGGCCACGGGTCATGTGGTCGACGTTTTGACGATCGACGATCGACGAGTTGAGGCACACGTCCTGGGACACGGGCGTGTCCCAGGGCGTGTCACGCTTGGGAGTTTTCTGAGTCATGTACACGGGTCATTACACGGGCACAGACACGGGCGTGTCACATGTGATACGGGCGTGTCGGGTGCCGTGTCGCAGGCCGTATCCTTCTCGGGAAAAGAATGTTGGTCGTTGCACACGGGGTGTGACACGGGTAATGACACGGCCGTGTCGCATGCGACACGGGCGTGTCGGAGGCCGTGTCGAATGCCGTGGGCTGGATATCGCGTCGATCGAGACGACGAATGGGTGACACGGCCATGCACACGGGCGTGTTGCAACCCGTGTTCGGCCCAGATTTTGTAAAATTGGGCTGAATCGCAGCCGTTCGATTTCTTGATTTGGGATCCGACGGTTCAGGGTTATTGCTGGCATGTTATATCCGGGAATAGGGTTTAGAATCCCTCATTTCACTTGGGCTTTATCTCTCTAAGATCTAGAGAGAAGGGAGAGCTAGGAGGAGGAAGAAGACCAAAGATCCTGTCACCGACGGAGCTTCGGAGCTCCAAATCACGATCCGAGTCCGGATCCGCGAAGGCGAGGCCGATACGGTGCTTTCCATCCGACTAGATCGTCATGGCGCCGAGGAAAAGCGCAAGGGTAACGATTCTCTTCTTGAGCATGTGAAGCTCTTCTTCCTTTGCATGGGAAAACCCCTCTCCCGTGAGTGTGCGGCGAGATTGTGGTATTCCTTGGGGTAGATATGTAAAGTCCCCCTTGTTAGAGTCCGGAATAGTAGTACGGACATAGGCATGATGTGTGAAGCCTACCCGGAGGTGTTGGTCTGGATCGGTGATGATTTCCTGTGCATTTTTTAGCCGGAGAAGACTCCGAGCATTTTGATTGTTTTCGGGTTGCTATGCGGTAGAATGCATCAGGGAATCTGGGAGATTAACCCCGAGGTGCACCCGAAAATCTCGACGGAAACGCATTTCTGTCATACCGGTGGCCTAGGAGCCAACCGGGTACATAGCGGGGCTATGTATTGTGTTTGAACGGTATTTGGGACTAGGGAAGCTTAGTCCGCGTCAAAGGCCAATTGGCAACTATCGAAGTATGAGACCGGGCAGTCTGGCGGTTTGAGCCTGGCGGGTTGTAGACCGGGCGGTCTGGCGGTTTGTGTCCGGTGGGTTGATATCCAGACTGTTGCTATGGCGTCTAGCGGTCTGACGGTTCATCTCCGGCGGCTTGGAAAACGGGCGGTCTAACGGTCTCCAACCGCATCTCTCTCCTGCTTCTGGTATTGCCGGGCGGTTAGAATATTGTCTAACCGCACGGCTTGTTCCGGTCTGTTGTTCTAGCCGCTCGGAACTGTTGTATAGCTTTAGTCCCATATTGTTAGTTTGTATTCTCTCCTCTCTCCTCCATTCTATAAAAGGGAGGTCATACCTTTGTAAATGATATCTTTTTGGATAATAAAAATTTCAATTATTCAAAGTTCTGGCTTGTTTTCTAGTCGTTTGTTCGCTACTCTAGTCGTTTGCTTGCTACTTTTAACATGGTATCAGAGGACTCGATCTTCTCCTGCTGATTCTCTGCGCCCTGTCCGCGCGGTTTTTCCCTTCTTCTCGCAACCTGTTCTCGCGGCTTGTCTCTTCCGCCTGCTTGCGCCCTGTCCTACCTGTCGGTCACAGCGGCCTGTTACTTTGATCGCTGCGACCTGCTGCCTTGTTCGCCTTGTTTGTTCCTCCCTTCTGTTCGCGCGGACTATCTTCTAGCCGTTCGACTTCTTTCCCTACTTGGATCTGCGGCTTGGTCGTGGCTTCTCTGGCCGCTGGTGTCTGACATCGTGACCGCCGCAACCCCTCTTCTTCCTATCCGCGCGGCTTATCTTTTAACCGCGCGGCTTCTCGTTGTTTTCTCCTATGGCTCTTTCTGAAACCTCCACTACCACTACTCCTATCGCCACTCCAACTCCGCATCCTACTTCCTCTGGCAACCTTGGCACGGTTTCTAAACTTGTTGGCTCCAATTATCCGGATTGGAGTGTTTCTTTCACCTTTCTTCTTCGCTCTCAGCGCAAACGTCATCATCTCACCGATGACCCTCCTCCTCCAGACTCTACTGAATTTGATGACTGGGATGCCAGTGATGCGCTTGTCCGCACGTGGTGGGCTAACAGCCTCTCTGATGAATGTCTTCCTGTCATACGCCATGATAAGACGGTTAAGACCGCGTGGCTTCACCTTGCTGCTCTCTACTAGAAGGGGGCTCAGACATCCCGCATTTATACTCTCTATGCGGATCTCTTCGCTCGCCCTTCCATGTCTCCTGCTGCGGTTTATCAGCAAGTTCAGGCTCTTGGAGCTGAAATCCTCCAGAATCGCCCTTTCTCCGCGGACTTGGCCGAGCAGCACAAACACTTCCAGGAACTCCTAGTTGTTTGTTATCTTCTATGACTCTCTGAGTCATTTGATATGATCCGCCAGCAGATCTTAGGCGAAGCAGACTCTCCCACCTTGGATGCCACCGCAGCTCGCATCGCCGCTGTAACTTCCCTGCTCCAGCGTCCTCTGTTGTCCTCCCCTCCTCCACAGGACTCCTATGCTCACCAGGCTCAGCGGGGTGGCAATAGTGGCCGCAACCAGTCTGGCATGCGTGGTCCGTCAAGGTTTCTCTGCTCTCACTGTGGTCGTACCGGCCACTCTGTTGACCGCTGCTGGCAGAAACATCCTCATCTTTGTCCTTCCGGTGATACTTCTTCCTCAACCTCCGCCTCCTCTCGGCCATCTGCTTCTGTGGCCACGACCTCAGGTAGTGCACATGTCGTTACCCAAGGTAAATGGCTGATTGACTCTGGTGCTACAAATCACATGACCGGAAACCCTCATTGCTTCTCTCTCCTAGAGACGCATGATCGGTTACCCCCGATTCTTGTTGCGGATGGTTCCCCTTCCCCGGTTCACGGGACGGGCATGGTTCAAGTCACTCCGTCGCTTCGCTTAGTGGACACTCTCTATGTCCCGAAGTTCCCTTGCAATTTTCTCTCGGTTACTACTTTATGCAAGCAACTTCAGTGCTCTGTATTATTTACTCCTACTTCTTGTTGTTTTCAGGACCCGAGGACCCAGCGGACGATTGCTACTAGGACTGAGAGTGGCGGCCTCTACTTCCTCGACAATGTTTCCGCTCTGTCTGCCTTCTCTTCCACGTCTACTGATCTGCTTCAATGACATCTTCGCCTTGGACATCCTCCTCCTCGGATTCTTCGTCAGCTTCTTCCCCACTTACCTCAAACCAGTCCTCCGCTCAACTGTGATGCGTGTCAGCTTGGCAAACATCATCGCTCCTCCTTCCCGCCGAAGCAAGGTCGTGGTTCCTCCCGCCCTTTTGATCTCATTCATTCTGATGTCTAGGGTCCTGCTCCTACTCTCACCATTGGTCGGGATAGTTCTTACTTTTTAACCTTTATTGATGATTTCTCTAGATGTACCTGGGTGTATCTTTTAAAAGATCGCTCTGAACTATTATCTGTATGGCAATCTTTTTACTATATGATTCAAACTCAGTTTTCTTTATCTATTAAAGTGCTGCGCTCTGATAATGCAAAAGAATATCTTAGTCATGAGTTTTCCTCTTTTTGTATGCAACATGGTCTTATTCATCAAACCAGCTGTGTTTACACCTCCCAACAAAATGGGGGTGGCGGAGCGTAAAAACCGTCACCTCCTTGATATTGCTCGCACTCTAATGACGCAGATGCAGGTGCCTCGCTCCTACTGGGGCTATGCGGTTCTTCTTGCCTGCTATCTCATCAATCACATTCCCTCTTCAGTTCTCCACGGCAAGACCCCCTTCTCCATTCTCTACCCGGGCAAGGAACCCTTTCCTCTTCCTCTCCGTATCTTTGGGTGTACGGCCTTTGTGCATGCTCCGTCTGCTACTCGTGACAAGCTTTCCCCCCGTTCCACAAAATGTGTCTTTTTGGGATATTCGACCACTCAAAAAGGCTATTGTTGTTTTGACCCCGTTCTGCGCAAATAGTTGTTTTCGCGGACGTCACTTTCTTCGAAAATGCATCCTACTTTTCTTCTCCATCCCCGCTTCCTCCTGCGGTCTCTTACTCTCCACCATCTCTCAGTGATCCTTCCACACAGATCGACGTCTCCCCTCCTCTATCATCTCCTCCTCCGTCTCCTTCTCTCTCTATTATACCCCCACCTTCTTCTCCGTAGCCGTCTCTCTCTAGTCCCGGGCCAGCTTTCTATGCCACGGATGCTCCGGTCCCTGAGGCACAAGACGACCTGGATCTTCCCATTGCTCTTCGCAAAGGGGTGCGGGCGTGTACCCAACACCCGCTTGCGGCTGTTGTTTCCTATGATCGGCTTACTCCCTCTCGCAGGTGCTTTGCTTTGGCTATCTCGGCTACTACAACTCCCCGCACTTACCAAGAGGCTCTTGTTATTCCTCATTGGAAATCTGCCATGGATGAGGAAATCGCCACTCTTAATGAAAGGGGTACCTGGACCCTTGTTCCTCCACCGATTGGTACTGATGTGGTTGGCTGCTGCTGGGTGTTCATTGTGAAGTTTTGCCCCGACGGCACTGTGGATCATTACAAAGCCCGGCTGGTGGCCAAAGGCTTTACTCAGACTTATGGAGTTGACTACTTTGATACTTTCTCCCCAGTTGCTCGCCTCAGCACCATCCGGGTTCTTCTTTCAGTGTCCCTCAACAGGGAGTGGGCTATTTCCCAACTTGATGTCAAGAATGCTTTTCTGTATGGGGATCTTCAAGAGGATGTCTATATGGAGCAACCTCCTGGGTATGTTGCTTAGGGGGAGACACGAGTGTGCCAGTTAAAGAAGGCCATCTACGGCATAAAGCAGAGCCCTCGGGCATGGTTCGACAAGTTTAGTGGCATTGTGGCTGCCATTGGCTTTACAAGAAGTTCAGCCGATCACTCATTGTTTATTCGCAAAACCGCATCGGGCCTTGTGGTTTTGGCGGTGTATGTGGATGATATTCTTCTTACCGGCGATGACCAGGCTGGGGTGGACTTGACAAAGAAACACCTCCGTCAACACTTAGTCACGAAGGATATGGGCTCCCCGAAATATTTTTTGGGGATAGAAATCTCTCGGAAGCCTGACTCGTTGGTTCTCTCTCAACGGAAGTATGCTCTTGATCTTCTACAAGAGGCAGGATTAACTGGTGCCAAACCGGTCAGGTATCCCATGGCCACTAGAGAGGACAAAACCTGGACAGATGACTCACCTCTTATATCCGATCCCACCAGGTATAGACGTCTGGTGGGCAAACTAATTTATCTCACGGTGACCAGACCCGACATCGCCTATGCTGTATGCAAGGTCAGTCAGTTCATGCAAGCTCCCAGGGAATGTCATCTTCAGTCTGCCTTGAAGATACTAGAGTATGTCAAAGCAGCACCAGGAAAAGGGCTACTCTTTCATAAGCGTGGTCATCTGAGAGTTGAAGCCTACTCAGACTCAAGCTATGCGGATGATAAAGGTGACCGTAAATCTACATCGGGTTTTTGCACATTTGTTGGAGGTAATCTTGTGAGCTGGAAGAGCAAGAAGCAGTCTGTTGTCTCAAGGTCTAGTGCAGAAGCCGAATACCGGAGTATGGCGTTAACCACGTGTGAGTTAAAATGGTTGCGGGCTCTCATGCTTGACCTAGGAGAGGTCTACGACTATCCTCTGCCTATGTTCTGTGACAACAAGGCCGCTATATACATATCCAAAAATCCGGTCTTCCATGAGAGAACGAAACATATAGAGGTCGACTGCCATTTCATCCAAGAAGAGGTCTTGAAGAGACAGATTTGCACTCCGTTCGTCACCTCCGACAAAGAGTTGGCAGATATCTTCACCAAGCCGGTTTCTACTTCCTTCTTCCATATCTGTGACAACCTGGGCATGATTGATATCTATGCTCCAGCTTGAGGGGGAGTGTCGAAGTATGAGACCGGGCGGTCTGGCGGTTTGAGCCTGGCGGGTTGTAGACTGGGCGGTCTGGCGGTTTGTGTCCGGCGGGTTGATATCCAGACTGTTGCTATGACGTCTAGCGGTCTGACGGTTCATCTCTGGCGGCTTGGAAACTGGGCGGTCTAACTGTCTCCAACCTCATCTCTCTCCTGCTTCTGGTATTGCCGGGCGGTTAGAATATTGTCTAACCGCACGGCTTATTTCGGTCTGTTGTTCTAGCCGCTCGGAACTGTTGTATAGCTTTAGTCCCATATTGTTAGTTTGTATTCTCTCCTCTCTCCTCCATTCTATAAAAGGGAGGCCATACCTTTGTAAATGATATCTTTTTGGATAATAAAAATTTCAATTATTCAAAGTTCTGGCTTGTTTTCTAGTCGTTTGTTCGCTACTCTATTCATTTGCTCGCTACTTTTAACAGCAACGGCGGGGTGAGCAACGGACTGGTTGACCCCTACCCGCTCCACCTGCTCGGTTAAAGCGACCTAAAGTTTTACGTGGCACTTACCGAGGTTTGGAGATCGAGTCTAGGCTACGGCTGAAAGGACTAAATGCTCACGAGGTTGCCACCCTGGGGGTGGTGGCGGAGTCAAGGACCGGACGGGGTTCGGACTGGCCCGCCGAGTAAGTGCCCTAAGATCACGGGGTGTACGGCCGTGTGAGCGTGCACCTGTGATGTGATGCTTATTTTGCTATGTTGCTTATTTTGCTAACAAGTGCAGGGAAGAAGCTTTGCCGCCCCGGTTTGGGGGCGGAATCGTTATAATTTGGTCAGCATAGCTGACCGTTGCCTTTGTTTACCACCGTGCGGTGGATTGTTGCTTGCAGGTGCTGCGGAGCCGAGAGGTATATAGCGGGCTAAAGCCCGAGTTGCTGTGCCGGCCCTTGAAGGCCAAGTTTTGAGTGTTTTCCTTTTTGTACTCATGTGTGACCAGCCTGCGTGCCGAGGTTTGGAAGACACTTTTTATTAAGCAAACTCTTGTAAGGCTTTAAGGCCAATATTCGTGTATTAAACATTCCTTGTTTTTAGTCGCGTGGACATTCATGTTGGCAGTGTTCTTAATTGTGCAACTTAATAATTGCTTCCGCTAGGTGCTGTGTAGGACGTTGTGATTGGTTGAATGGTTTCAATGCGTAACCAACCGGTCTGTCCGTAGTATATGGTGTTGGGCCCCGGCCGGACCTACTGTTATATACTATGCGACGGATAGGGGTGTTACAAATTGGTATCAGACTACTGGTTTCGGTCAAGTTTAAATGAATTCGTGGACGAATTCACTTTAAGGGGTGGTGAGCACATGTGTGTGCGTCATCGTTATAACATGAAAAGAACCCATGAATGTCCACTTAGGAATGAAAATACACATGTTTGAGGAACCTGCGTGTTCCTATAATTGCTTTTTGCAATTTTGTTCAGTCACTTATGGTGTTTTGAACGGCTATCGGTGTTCGGAAGTGGAGCGTGGCAGTCTGAACACGCGTTTGCTGAGCAAAGTTCTGCACCAAGTAACGTTCCTGAGACCCCTACGTCTTTGGAAACCATAAGAAGGGTGGTTGAAGCGGTGTTCATTGTGACCAATGCACAACATGGGAGTAATGTGCAACCCTTTGTCCCTGAGGTTGCCCCAACATCGGGCAGTATGTTGGAGCAAAGGGCATTTGGGGGTTCATTAAAGCAGCAGATGAGCATGACTGTGGTGCAGGGAGCGCATTCAGTTGACGCATATTTGCAGACGTTCCTTATGTTAAGGCGTTACCAAGGCTTTGAATGGGAAAGCGAGCAATCTATAGTTGATAGATTTTATAACGGTCTACGCAGCGAGTTGCGTATCCTACTACTTGGACCAAAGTTATTGGGATTCAGAGCTTTGGTGGAGTCGGCCAGAGCTTTGGAGGTGGAGTTGGGGAAAACTCACCAAGTACCAGTGAATAGGGTACCAAACCCTACAGATCGTATAAGGACTTTCTATCGTAAGACGCTGAGTAAAGAGGCTAAATCATCTACTAGCCAAACCAATTATAATTGTTATTCTTGTGGCAAGAAAGGGCACCTCGCCATAGATTGTTGGGAGAGTGCTCAGAAGACAAGGAAAGTTTTGGCAGGAGCAGTTGAAGCCTCTGGTGTAAAGGAAACGATGTTCAAAATGTCAACCTCAAAATCTGGGTACTGTAGGTGGCATAAGAAGGCTAGGAGGTCGGGGCTAGTCCCTTCCTCTAGCACATCCGGAGCGACTACAGTTCAAACCCCGGATGCATGCTTTGCTTGTGGAAAGCCGGGGCACTATGCCCGGGATTGTCGAAGTGGACACCTAATGTCCGAAAAGAAGCCAGGGGAGATATCTGTAGAGAAAGGCAAGGCGGTGGCGTCCACCGCATCGCTGTTTACTTCGGCCCAACCGGGAGTGAACATCCTTGGCAAGCAGGAGGCCATGTGGCCGACCATCGGGATGTCAGGTATGGTTCTTCTTGTTAGCAAACTAGTTCCTTATGCCGGATACCTTATGCGTGGTAACGTAGAACTGGAAGTTCTAGGCTTTGTTTTGGAATATTGGTAATCCGGAGAGAGCATAGTTTCGATACGGGAACTTCGCATTCCTGTTATCCGAAGAATCTGTATCGCGCATCGGAGTTTTCCCTTCGATGGTAAAGGATTAATTCGGATGGGTTATTGCCCAGTGGTCGTCCAATACGCGTGGAGATACAGTCTGGGCGGTAAGAGTCTTTTTGAAAGTCAAGGATTCGACTTGCTAGCGTCGCTATTGCTGCTAGTAGAGTTCGACGTCATAGTTGGTATTGACTGGCTTTCGGGGCAGAGGGCTTTTATTGTTTGCAACCGTAAAGAGACCTAGCTGGGTGTTGGGCAGGACCGAAAGGATCGAGCAGGACGCTGACGTATGCCCTCCCGGTTGCCAAAACAGTTTGTGCTGGTGCAAAGCAGTTCTTCACGTTAGTGGAGGCTGAAACGCCTAAGTCCACTCTGGGTAGTAGCCCAGCGGTTTGTGAGTATCCCGATGTGTTCTCGAACAATCTCCCTGGAGCCCCACCGTAGCGAGAGATCGATTTCATGATTGAGTTGTGCAAGATGCTAAACCTGTGTCACGCTCTCCTTATAGGCTGATGCCTAAAGTGATAGTGGAGTTAAAGGTTCAACTAGAAAATTTGATGGAGCAAGGGTATGTGCGTCCAAGCTCATTGCCTTGGAGCGCACCGGTCCTCTTTACCCAGAAGAAGGACGGGAGCTTGCAATTTTGTATCTGTTGCAGAGAGCTGTGTAAGTTTGCAGAAATAGGACAAGTAATCGATCCAAATGATCGATGATCTTCTGATCAGTTAGTCGGGTCTTCGGTGGACTCAGTAGTGGATCGTAAGTCCGGTTACCCTCATTTGAGAATAAGGGTAAGTGTTATCTCAAAGGCGGTGTTAAGCACGAGTGATGAGCAATCCGAGTCTACGATCGTGCTATCTTGGCAGTCAAGTGTGGCATCAGTGTTCATAGACCGGATGAATGGAACGTTCATGGAGTACCTAGTCCAGTTTGTGATCGTCTTCATCGACGACACATTGGGGGTAATTTTAGTACGAAGGGTATCGCTTCTGAATATCTACTCTTGGTTTTGTGGACGCTAAGAAGGAACCATGTATACACCAAGTTCTCCGAACACGAGTCTTGGGTTATCCTCGTAGCGCTTCTTGGTCCTTTAGTTGGTAGAGTGAGAGCGTGTGGGTCCAGTGTTGTTAGTCGCAATACGGGGGTGGTCTGTGTTGTCTCGGTAGCGGAAGTCCAGAGTTTCTGGTGTGGTCGGCTACTACAGGCGCTTCGTAGAGGACTTCTTGCGGATAGTATTACCCCTCGCATCGTTGTCAAGAAAAAGCTTAAAAGGATTGCTTAGATGCGCGAGTGCGCCCAAACTTTGAAGGGTTAAAGAGTTGGTCAACCACGACACCAATGTTAAGTTCGCCGAGTGGAACCAAAAGCCGTGAGATCTATGGCACTGCCTTGGGCAGTGGATTAGACTGCGTGCTGCTGCAGCATGGTAATGTTGTGAATTATGGCTCACATTAGTTGAAAGAGCATGAGGGGAATTGCCCGGTCTGCCATCTAGAGTTAGCGGCCGTGTAATTTGCGCTTAAGCTGTGGAGGCATTATTTGTACGACGCTTAAGTCGATGTTTGTACCGATCATAGGAGTCTGATATATCGGTTGGATCAAAAGGGTCTGAAATTGAGGCAGCAAAAATGGATGGAGTTCCTGGGGGACTATACGTTCGAAAGTTATTTTGTGCTTGTTGTACGGCAATGTGTTGCGGATGCGTTGAGACACAGGGCTTCCGCCCAAGCCAACCAGCTGTTAGTTCATGTTGAGGGCTTGACTTGGGAGTTGGAGATGTTAGCTATCTCTTGCGTTGACAAGCAGACTAGCGTCGAAGCGTAATGGAGTTGGTCGAAAGGCCAGTATGGCCTGGCTGATCGTAGTTGGCATGCTATGGTTTGTGTAGCTGCTTGAAGGAAATCATGGGTGCGGCTCGGTGGGTCAAAATCCCAAATTGACGGTTGTAGGTGGGCTACCGAGGAAAGACAATCGTTTGTGCGGCCCAAGCGTGGGCAATTGATGGGTGGAGTTGTGGTATGTTATACCAAGTACTCAATTAACTTAGGAAGCACGAGTTGTGCCATTATCCTAAGAAATTGCTTTGGTGGCCGGGGCTCAAGAGAGCCGTAGCGTTGTTTGTGGCTAAGCGCCAGCCTTGCGCCTTAGTGAAGGTAGAGTGCCAAGTGCCGGTGGATTCTTGAATCCTTGCCTAGTTTGGAATAGAAGTTCGACTGGACTGTGTGCATGGTTTGCCAAAGTCACAGTGAAGAAGCGACGCCGTGTGGGTGATCGTAATTGTGTTGACTTTAGTGTCGCACTTCATTCCGCATAGGAAGGATAATTCGGCGGAGTAACTGGCAAATGTTTTTGGATAACATAGTTAGACTGCATGGTGTGCCCCGCAACATCGTGAGCAATTGAGGTGTGCGTTATACGTCCAATGATTGGAGGTGGTTATAGAAAGTGCTGGAGACTAAGTTGTAGTTTAGTCCAATTTTACATTCGCGGATGGATGAGCAGACCGAGTGGGTCAACAGGACGTTGGAGGACGTACTTCGCATGTGCGTTCTAGACTTCGGGAAGCAGTGGGAAGATAATCTGTTTTGGTAAAGTTTGGGTACAACTTTAGCTACCAAACGAGCATGCAAATGGTGCCCTTCGGGGCCCTTCTTGGTAGAAGTCGTCGCATGCCGTTGTCGAGGCTAGAAACGGATGACATGAAGTTGTATTTAAAGTAAGAGGTGGTAAACACTACCCCTTTGGTGCGAACCATATGAGCACTGTTGCTAATCGCTCGGGGGAGGTAGACTAAGTACTTTAACGCCACGTATCGGAAGGTAGAAATATCAGATGGCACATGGGAAGTTTTAGTCATTCAGGAGTGTTTCACGGGAGCGACGCTTGGGGAAGCTGAGCCCAGTATACCTTGGACCACTTGAGGTTTTGGAGCGATTTGCTGAGGCGGCGCGATAGCCTTCGAACTTGATTGTGAGTGATCAAGTTTTGGTGGACAAAAGGTTGACGTTTAGGGTCAAACCCGTTCGTTTTGGAGACCGTGAAGTCGAGCGACTTTGTCTCAAGGAGATCAAGATAGTCGTGGTCCGGTGGGGCAATTGCGATAGCAAGGAGCTCTCTTAGGAATGAGAGCAATCTATGCTGGATGTGTACCCGGAGCTGTTCCGCCTAGGTACCGTTGAGAGTTTCTGTTTTCTCTCCTTTAGTAATTTCGTGGACGAAATTAATTTAAGGGGGGAGATTTGTAACACCCCCAAAACTCAAAAGAGGGATGGGTGACGTTTTAAGCCAAGTCTGGGTTTTGGAGCAGGTGTCACGGGCGTGACACGGGCGTGTCACGAGCGTGACACGGGCATGTCATGAGCGTGACACGGGCGTGTCACGGGCGTGTTCGGCCACGGGTCATGTGGTCGACGTTTTGACGATCAGCGATCGTCCAGTTGAGGCACACGGCCTGGGACACGGGCGTGTCCCAGGGCGTGTCCCAGGGCGTGTCACGCTTGGGAGTTTTCTGAGTCATGTACACGGGTCATGACACGGGCACAGACACGGGCGTGTCACATGTGACACGGGCGTGTCGGGTGCCGTGTCGCAGGCCGTGTCCTTCTCGGGAAAAGAATGTTGGTCGTTGCACACGGGGCGTGACATGGGTCATGACACGGCCATGTCGCATGCGACACGGGCGTGTCGGAGGCCATGTCGAATGTCGTGTGCTGGATATCGCGTCGGTCGAGACGGCGAATGGGTGACACGGCCGTGTTGCAACCCGTGTTCGGCCCAGATTTTGTAAAATTGGGCTGAATCGCAGCCGTTCGATTTCTTGATTTGGGATCCGACGGTTCAGGGCTGTTGCTGGCATGTTATATCCGGGAATAGGGTTTAGAAGCCCTCATTTCACTTGGGATTTATCTCTCTAAGATCTAGAGAGAAAGGAGAGCTAGGAGGAGGAGGAAGACCAAAGATCCGGTCACCGGCGGAGCTTCGGAGCTCCAAATCACGATCCGAGTCCGGATCCGCGAAGGCGAGGCCGATACGGTGCTTTCCATCTGACTAGATCGTCATGGCGCCGAGGAAAAGCGCAAGGGTAACGATTCTCTTCTTGAGCATGTGAAGCTCTTCTTCCTTTGCATGGGAAAACTCCTCTCCCGCGAGTGTGCGACGAGATTGTGGTATTCCTTGGGGTAGATATGTAAAGTCCCCCTTGTTACAGTCCAGAATCGTAGTACGGACATAGGCATGATGTGTGAAGCCTACCCGGACGTGTTGGTCTGGATCGGTGATGATTTGCTGTGCATTTTTTAGCCGGAGAAGACTCCGAGCGTTTTGATTGTTTTCGGGTTGTTATGCGGTAGAATGCATCAGGGAATCTGGGAGATTAACCACGAGGTGCACCCGGAAATCTTGACGGAAACGCATTTCTGTCATACCGGTGGCCTAAGAGACAACCGGGTACATAGCGGGGCTATGTATTGTGTTTGAACGGTATTTGGGACTGGGGAAGCTTAGTCCGCGTCAAAGGCCAATTGGCAACGGCGGGGTGAGCAACGGACTGGTGGACCCATACCTGCTCCACCTGCTCGGTTAAAGCGACCTAATGTTTTGTGTGGGACTTAACGAGGTTTGGAGATCGAGTCTAGGCTACGGCTGAAAGGACTAAATGCTCACGAGGTTGCCACCCTGGGGGTGGTGGCGGAGTCAAGGACCGGACGGGGTTCAGACTGGCCTGCCGAGTAAGTGCCCTGAGAGCACGGGGTGTACGGCCGTGTGAGCGTGCACCTGTGATGTGATGCTTATTTTGTTATGTTGCTTGTTTTGCTAACAAGTGCAGGGAAGAAGCTTTTCCGCCCCAGTTTGGGGGCGGAATCGTTATAATTTGGTCAGCATAGCTGACCGTTGCCTTTGTTTACCACCGTGCGGTGGATTGTTGCTTGCAGGTGCTGCGGAGCCGAGAGGTAATTAGCGGGCTAAAGCTCGAGTTGCTGTGCCGGCCCTCGAAGGCCAAGTTTTGAGTGTTTTCCTTTTTGTACTCATGTGTGACCGGTCTGCGTGCCGAGGTTTGGAAGACACTTTTTATTAAGCAAACTCTTGTAATGCTTTAAGGCCAATATTCGTGTATTAAACATTCCTTGTTTTTAGTCGCGTGGACATTCATGTTGGCAGGGTTCTTAATTGTGCAACTTAATAATTGCTTCCGCTAGGTGATGTGTAGGACGTTGTGATTGGTTGAAGGGTTTCAATGCGTAACCAACCGGTCTGTCTGTAGTATATGGCGTCGGGCCCCGGTCGGACCTACTGTAATATACTATGCGACGGATAGGGGTGTTACATCCTCCTCCCGAATGCGAAGCTGGTAGTACCCCGACCTCAGATCCAGCTTTGAGAACCAATAGGCTCCCTCCAGCTGGTCAAATAGCTCGTCTATCCTTGGCAAGGGGTAAGTATTCTGGACCGTCAACTTGTTCAGGGCCCAGTAATCTATACACAGCCGAAGGGTTCCATCCTTCTTCTTGACGAATAATACCGGAGCTCCCCATGGTGAAGAGCTAGGTCAAACGAACCCGGCCTCCACTAACTCCTGAAGCTGGCTTCGAAATTCAACCAACTCCTTTTGGGCCATTCGATAGGGAGCTCTGGATACTGGCTTAGCCCCCGGTATAAGCTGAATCTGGAAGTCCTTCTCTCGGTGCGGGGGTAGCCCTGGTAGCTTCTCCGGAAATACGTCGGCGAAGTCTCGCACTACTAGAATATCTGAAATGGAATCCTTGACCATGACCGCCTCAAAAAGGACCTGATAAACCTCTTCCCCCTGCAGATGGGCCTTAATGGCCTGCACAGGTGACAATAATATGCGTGGTGCTGGTATAATACCTTCGATAACAATAAAGGAGTCCCTGTGCCTCACGGTGATCCTCTTCGCCACGCAGTCAATCTGGGCATGGTTCCAGTACATCCAAGTCATGCCTAGGATTAGATCGTAATCTGGCATCTTCAGAATCATCGCTGGTGCCTCAAATGCCTTCCCGCCGATCTTCGCTTCCATATTGCAATGAGTAGAGGTCATTAGCTCTGATCCATCGGGTAGGCGCACCCTCATCATCTTTCCGATGAATAGCTCCACACTTGCCAATCCTTTCACGAAATCTTCCGACACAAACGAGTGCGAAGCACCGGTGTCGAAGAGCGTGTGAGCGGGCTTGCCGCTAATGAAGACAATGCATGAGATAATTAAATGTCTTAGTATTCTTGTTATAGTTGTCTTCTCTTAATTTCTAACTAGGTTATGTCTAGAAAACTAGTTTTTAGGAAGAAAACTTTTAAAATACTGGCATACCTGCGATAACCTGCTCCGGGTTCTGGGGTTGTGTCATGTCTAGAGCATACACTTGCTCCCTCTCTGGCCTGTGGCCTCGGTCCTGAAATCCTTGTCCTCGATCATGTCCTCGTCCGCCAAACTGTAGGGGAGGTGGGGCGCCCTGATGTGCTGGTGGGGGTGCTCGCCTCATAGGGCAGTTCCTCTTGATATGCCCCGACTGATTGCACTGAAAGCGTACCGGTGCCTGCTCTACTGTCCTTGGCATCTCCAGCATCTGTAAAGGCTGGGGAGCCAATACCCCCTGACTCCTCTGCTCCTGCCCAATCTCTTAATGAGGTTGATCCCCATTCCTTCTCTCCCCAATAACCTGGCCTCGAGGTTGGTCTCTACGACCTCCAATCACTGTATCATCAGCCGGTCTCTTCCGGCTCTTAACTGCAAGCTGATCTGCTTCTCTCTTCTTAGCCATCTCTAGAATCCTGGCCAAACTCCCCTCTGAGACGAAGAGGAGGGCCTGTCTCATATCGTCTTGCAGCCCCTTGTAAAACCTCCGGGCATAGCCAGCGTCGTCCAACTGATAAGCGTTCGCATAGCGGGCCAGGTGAGTAAACTCTTGATAATACTCCACCACAGTCCTGTTCCCCTGCCTTAACCGCAGGAACCTATCCTCCAGCTCGTCCCTCGCCGACTGAGGTACAAAATGTCCCAAGAGCGCTGCTCTAAACTTCTCCCAAGTAATATCTGCGCAATCCATACCCGCAAAGGTGGTGTCCAGCTGTGACTTCCACCACCTCTTTCCATGTGACTCAAGGCAGGAGACCGCCAATGCAGCTGCCTCCTCAGTGGGGCATCGGATCCCCGCAAGCATCTCGTAAATGGTATCTAACCACTCCTCAGTACGTACTGCCGACTCCATCCCCAGGTAGGATGGAGGGGAAAGTCCCCGGAAGACGCTCATCCAGTTGGCCCCGGGGTTTGGCTGTGGAGCTGGGTCTTGTTGAGCTCTGAAGGCCTCCAGAATGGCTGTTAGTGTTTGCCCCATCTCCGTCTGCTGGAATGGAGCTGGAGCCGGCGGAGGTGGGACCACATTCAGAGCCTGAGGTGTCCCCTGCTGTGATGTAGGGTTCGTCGGAGGCTACAAGAAAAAATTTCATTTGTTAGAGAATGTATGAATGGAATATAAGGAAGGGGTAGGATGGACTTTCATATGTGATTTCCCCTTATGGGCACACCACTACTTTCGCTGCTAGTTTGTCCGTAAACTAAGCTCGCATGGGGGTGGCCCAGGGTTGGTGGACTACTTCTCTTTCGATCGAGGTCTTCTCTGATACCACTTGTAAGACCCCTTTTTTTTCTTTTTCAACCACCGGGGTCTTAGCCCAGAATTGCCGCTTTACGGTGGCACCGACTCACGGGAGGCCGCCACTACAAAATGCCAATTCTGCCAGCCCTTTTCGATCACAAGAGAGAGAAGTAAGTGTACACTGAATGTAAACAAGTCCACAAAAACATATATGAATAGAAATCACAACTAGTCCATCAATAGATAATAATAGAAAGTACTGCAGAGATCAGCTCAGATGAAATATAGAAAAACGGGCTCGAGCCCGGCACATCAGAGTCCTCACTACAGATCACTCATCGCGGAAGTTATAGAAACACTAAAAACTCACGGAGCTGGTCACAGGTGCTCCGGTGCTAGACTGGCCCACCTCCATGCGCACCGTACTCCGCTGGTGCTGGTCCCTGGGATGCTGGTCCTTGTCTCCCATTCGCAGCTCCTGTAATGTTGTGGTTCGAAAACCATTAGTCATAAAGACTAAGACCTATCATCCCCTACCCCTCCCCCCACGTCTCCTAAGCACCGGGCGGAGAGGAGGAAAGGGAAGCTACAAAGGTGGAGAATAATCAATCGGATGACAGTGGAACTAGTCTAACAATTATTCATGGTGTATAAACAACTAATTGAAATAAATTACAACTAGCAGTTCTACGATAGTGAGCAGTAAGGTAAACATATAGTAAGCAGTATATATATAAGAAGACAAATAGAAAACAGATAAGTAAATAAGTAAGTAACCTTAACTTATATGAATGCCCATACAAACTTATAAGTTAAGGGGTCTTCTGCAAGGCTCCCACCGTATAAAAAGTCTCATACCGATTTATACGTTGGGTTGTCGATTGTATGCAAATATGAGTATAGTGATATGCTATGTCATGATTCATGCAAGTGCAACTCACGCACACGACTCTATGCGCACAGAACTTTAGTTTCCCTTGTTCGGGCAGCTAGCTTCACTCCCAGGAACCTCTGTAGTGGCAAACAGAGACAGTGGGTCGGGCCCCCCACTCCTAGGCGGGTATCCACGCTACCGGCCTAGCCCTCCCGTACGCCCCTAGAAGAACACAACCTAGAGTATCCGTGTACTAGTGCTGGCTATATCCACCAGACTTTCTTTGGCTCACACCTCCGAGTCAACGTACCGATGTCAGTGTGAACGACAATCAAATACCGAAGACCTACCACCTTATTCTGTACTCAAACCCTCGAGCCCTCGGCTCCCCGGACTGTCCCGTCCGTGCATCTACCTTCAGAGCTACCGTCTAAATGGCAACCAAACCAACTTATTCTACCTACCTAGCTACCGGGGTGTGAGAATGTGCAACCCTAGATATTCTAGTTCCTCTTTTAGTTTATTATTCCTACGGTTTACGTTAGCCCAGGACTGCCCCCGGTATTCCCTGTGAAGGGCTCTCAAAGGGTACTAGGAACTATGATGGTAGTTGAAGCCCATCGTTCCCTTTCGCAAGGCACTTACTTTTATTGGTTATTACCCATTACCCGATCCCATTCAAATTACTTTGGATCTAACCTAGTGTATTGAGACTCTTCCTCTCCAACCGGGGTGGATGATCTTTCGTCGTTCCCGAAAACCACTTAACACTAGCCAATCTCACACTCTACCCATCCTGACTTCCAATAATGAACTTAATTTAACTTGCCCTATCCAAACCAGCAAACTACCAAAATTCCATCTCCCCAAGTTCATTACCCACTCTAGTTCAGTTTCTGTGGTTTTACTATATGCAGACCATCCTAAGCTATATGAGGTATACAAGGGGGAGGTACTCCAAATTGTCTTCAAAATCTCCTATAAAATTTACTGGAGGTCTATCATGACATAATTAGCCTAAATCCAGAAATTTATAATTTTCCTAATTAATCTGATATTTATTTAATTTTCCCAAAAGAATGGCCAAGGGTAATTTTAAACATAAACTACATGATCTTCTTAAGTAATGGCCACCCAAAAATTATGATCACTAAATAACAGCAAGGTATCTTCAAATACTATTTTTTAGGATTTTACAAAAAGTATTTAGCCTCTAATTAATTTATCCATTATAATCTCATTAATCCTATGTAAAGAAGGAAGTACTAAAATTGTTCAATATAAAATTATAGAAAAATTACTGAATATTAATATGGTATAGAAAAAGTCATTGTGCAAAGATCATAATTTTACAGGCCTGCTAGACATCAAAATAGATTTAATTAAGTTTTCATGGAAAAAACCACTTAATGAAGAAAGCCTTAGAATTAAACTTCTAAAAATTCCATAAAAATTCACAAAGCTTTAACATCATAATTCAAGTTCTCTGCCTAATGTTCATCAATTTTCAGAAAGTATTTCCTCCATAATAAATTTCTAGGTAAATAATACAAACTACTACATTGTTAATGAAGTATCCAAAATAATGATCCTAAATTCATAATAAAATCTCCAAAGCTTGTACTAACCCTAAAAACCACTCTACACAAATCTAATAACTGTTCAGTGAGTTTTAGTGACATTTTATATCTCTACAAGTTTTGTGCCATAAACTAGGGTTAGGATTTTGAGGGACTTATTTACCTTAAAATCCATTTAGATTTCTACCAGAGAATTCTAGCTACCCTAGAATTCTATCTACCAAGTTTCAAATCATAACCAGGTCATTTGATTACTTGCCCTTCACAACCCACCAAGAGCCATCATTAGGGTTTGGCCTTGGGTCCTAGGAAAAATCTACCCCAAACCACCTCAAAATCCATGAGGGGGTGCTAGAGGGCATTCCTAGTTAGTGGTAAAAATCTCAGCCTCTATTGAGGTGATCTGACCACTCAAATCTCAAAGTTCACTTTTGACCTAAAAACCCCTTAATAGGGAAAAGCTTAGGTTTGTCCATTTCCAATCTAAAACATCTCAAAATGAGATGAAAATTATACAGAGTCTCATGATAAACCCAGGGACCACTTACCAAAATTTGGGAGGGTTTGGAAGTCATTAAGCCATCTAACTAATTTTTCCTAAGATTATTAAAATTTTCTAAAAACTATAGAAAAACATTCTCCAAAAATTCCCATTTTTGGACAGGCCCTAGGTATAGCTAGGGTATACTCCATGCCTAAATTTCAGATAATTTGGTCAAGGGATGAAGGGTGGGCACACCTTTTAGCCTCTGCCTAACTCTAGGTATAGATCCCACCAAAAGAGGTGCCCTGGTAAAACCAGTTGACCAAATTGACCCAAATCAATTTTAAAATAAAGTAGCCCTATAGGGCTACAAAATATATGTTGACCATTTCTTCATATAGAGACTCTAAGTATTTTTCATAAATTAACCAAAGTGGCTGATATTCTAGTACAGAAAATTCATATAAAGAAAAGATTAATTAACAACACTAATCTTGAAGCAGATCCAACTGAGCTGGGTCATCTTCTTCCTCCAGTCAAGGGCCGAGATTAGCCCGACCTGGAATGCATTCCAGCCGCTGCCGCCGGCCATCCAGCCTCCTCCCTGGCCGGCCACCGCCACCACCACCTCGGTTGAGGTGGTGGCCATCGCCGGGCGGCGGCGCAGCCGCCGGAGAGGCGGAATCCGGCGAACCCGAGCACTAATTTTGCGGGAAAATTGGGAAGAGGAGCTCTTCCGATCGGGCTAAGATGAGCCCAATTCTTAATCCTAAGAAGGCTAAGATCTACCCGTAGAGAGAGAGAGGAGGGGAGGACCTTGTTCGCGGGCTGGAGGCGTGCAGATCGACGGAAAGCCATTGGCGCGGTGGTGGCGTCGCTCGACTTCTGCAATAGCACGGTGGGAGGACTCAAAAGCTTCAGGGAGAGGCTGGGAAACCTTCCTCTTGGGCCTCTGATGCTGTTTAAGGGCTCAGTTAAGGAGGGGAAAGGTCAAAACTTCAATGGCCATTAATGGTCCATTAAAGCTTGGCTCGGCCATGGTGGTGGGGGGCTGAAACGGCTCTGTGACAGCAAGCTAACAGCTGGAAACTCCTCCTCTTCCCTAAGGGAGTTGAGTCCAGCCATTAAAGAGGAGGGGGGGGGAAGGTCACGGCATCAAACGCCATTAACGGCTGTGATCGTCGGTTTCCGGCCATGGCCGTGGCCGCTCCTCATTGCAAAACCGACGGTCCAGGTGGGCACAACTTCACTTGACCGGTCAACCTTTTTAAATTAAGACTTAACTGGGTCTTATTAAAAGAAACGGCCTAATAATGCATTTGGGCCCACCATCTAGACCGGCCCGGTTCAGCTGAACCAGCACACAGCCAGAAATAAAATGCCAGAAAAATTCTAAGTACAATTGCGTTGAGTGAGCTCAGCTCACTCAATGCCATCCAAGCTACGACGTTGAGTGAGCTCTGCTCACTCAACGCCATCCATGCTACGGCGTTGAGTGAGCTCTGCTCACTCAACGCCATCCCAGATACGGCGTTGAGTGAGCTCTGCTCACTCAACGCCATCCAGAATGGCCCTCCCAGACTATGGCGTTGAGTGAGCTCAGCTCACTCAACGCCTTCCAGATTATGGCGTTGAGTGAGCTCTGCTCACTCAATGCCATCCAGCCTACTCAAGGTGGCGTTGAGTGCAGTCTATGCACTCAACGACATCTAGCTTATGGCGTTGAGTGAGGTAAGCTCACTCAACGCCATCCAAACTACGGCGTTGAGTGAGCTCAGCTCACTCAACGCCATTCCAGGACTCAGCAGACGGCATTGAGTGCAGTCCATGCACTCAATGCTGTCTAGTTTATGGCATTGAGTGAGCTTAGCTCACTCAACGCCATCCAGTCTACGGCGTTGAGTGAGCTCAGCTCACTCAACGCTATCCAGACAATACCAGATGGCGTTGAGTGCAGTCTGTGCACTTAACTCCGTCTAGCTTATGGCGTTGAGTGAGCTAAGCTCACTCAACGCCATCCAGACAATGGCGTTGAGTGAGCTTAGCTCACTCAACGCCATTCCAAGGTCACGGGCGTGACGGATCGGTCACGGGTGTGTCAGGCCCATGTTGAAATTTTTTAGCTCGCCGATCGTCTTTCTGAGGTCGACGATCGTCGAAGGGGTCACGCCCTAGGTCACGGGCGTGACGGATCGTTCACGGGCGTGACCACCCCTTGACTCGAAATCTTGGTCGATAAACTTCAATTCCTGGGTTTCCTAGGGTTTTGTTATGACAAAACCACTTCCAGGGGTCTAGTTGTAAATGGGATATTACAGTATCTTTATATCCTAGTCTTAATATGCTAAAGAGCTTATCAAAAGATTTGGGATGTCAGATGCCTCAGCCATGAAAACACCCATGCCATCCAATGTTGTAGTTGATTCTGATGAACAGGGCAAGCCAGTTGATCAAAAAACATATAGAGCTATTGTTGGGTCCTTATTGTATCTTACAGCTAGTAGGCCTGATGTTATGTTTGATACTTGTATTTATACTAGATTTCAAGTCAACCCTAAAGAATCACACCTTATTTTACTAAAAAGGATTTTAAGATATATAAAGGGTTGTCCTAATCTAGGACTTTGATATCCTACTGAGTCAGGATTTGAATTATCTAGATTCTCAGATGATGACTTTACTGGATGTAGAGTTGACAGGAAAAGGACATCAGGAACTTGTCAGTTCCTTGGTGATAGGCTTGTGTCCAGGTTTTGCAAAAAGAAAACTTCTGTGTCCACATCAACTGCTGAAGCTGAATACATTGCAGTCGGTAGTTGCTGCTCACAGATTTTGTGGATTCAAAATCAGCTCCTGGATTATGATTTCAACTTAAATAATACAACTATCTTTTGTTATAATACCAGTGCAATTTCTATTGTATAAAATCCAGTACATCATAGTAGGACCAAGCATATAGAGATTAGACATCATTTCATTAGAGATTGTGTGGACAAAAATAAAATTAATCTTGTCTTTATCTCTACTGATTTACAAAGAGCAGACATTTTCACCAAACCATTAGATGAAAAGAAACATCTGTTCTTCCTAAATCGGCTAGGTATGATTAATGGAGAAGCCTTAATTTGATTTTTTTTGTGGTCGATGAATTGACTATTTTTCGTCGAATGGAGATCGACGAACTATGAACTCTTCGTAGAGTGTTCATCGAATGGAGATCGGCGAAACCTTCTTTGCGAAACTTTTTGTCGAACCGAGATCGACGAATTTGTTTCAAAAAAATTTTTCGTCGAACGGAGAACGACGAATGGTTTTCCCCCTCTTAAACTTAGATCGACGCTTTAATTTCTTTATGAAATTTTTCGTCGAACTTGGTTCGAAGTGTTTCATTTTCGTTGGATGGAGTTCGCCGCTTCATCTTCTGAAAACTTATAATTAGGTTTTCATCGAACTCCATCCCGCGCTTTCCAGTTCTTTTGCACTTGATCTCTTGTTTTTGCAGGAAATATCGATTTCAGCGGCGACACATTCTGGAATGAAATTTGATGCAGGCTTCGACATCGATATGGATTCATTCAGCCATTCTGATCAAGTTTTTAAGAACATCTTACAGTTTTTTGAGGCTCAACAGTTAAGTAAGTTCATGACCACATGGATTAAACTTCCGGTGTAGGAGATAAAGGAATGGGTATTCTCATCATCGTCTCCAGATTCCATAACTCTCATTGGCTCCATATCTGGACAACAGGTTCCTCTCACACCTATTATTTTAACTGAAGTTTTTGGTTTTATCAATGGGGAATATGATATAGAATTATCTAGTGCTGAGTTTATGTAAAAATAGAGAAGAACGACTAGAAAAATAGGCCGGAAGCTTGAATAACTGAAATTTTTATTATCCAAAAAGGTATCATTTACAAAGGTATGACCTCCCTTTTATAGAATGGAGGAGATAGAGGAGAGTACAAACTAACAATGTGGGACTAAATAAATGTACAAAGACTGGGCGGTTTGACATGTACAGACCGCACAGTCCGCGCGGTTAGATAACAGGCTAACCGCCCGGACAGACTAGAAGAAGATGCCGTAGGAGACCGCAAGACTGCCAGACCGCCAGACCGCCAGATATACAAGCCGCTGGCGACAACCCGCAAGACCGCCGAACCATAGCCGCCACCAACTGGATATTTAGCCTGTCAGCCCCAGACCGCTAGACCGCGCGGTCTCCAGACCGCCATATTCAGACCGCCAGACCGCCTACTTTAACACTCCCCCTCAAGCTGGAGCATAGATATCGATCATGCCCAGCTTGTCACAATTGTGGAAGAATGAAGTAGACACAGGCTTGGTAAAGATGTCTGCCAACTCTTTGTCGGAGGTGACGAACGGAGTGCAAATCTGTTTCTTCAAGATTTCTTCCCGGATGAAATGGCAGTCGACTTCAATATGTTTGGTTCTCTCATGGAAGACCGGATTTTTGGATATATATATATAGCGGCCTTGTTGTCACAGAACATAGGAAGAGGATAGTCGTAGACCTCTCCTAGATCAAGCATGAGAGCCCGCAACCATTTTAGTTTGCAAGTGGTGGACGCCATGCTCCGATATTCAGCTTCAGCACTAGACCTTGAAACTACAGACTGCTTCTTGCTCTTCCAGCTCACAAAATTACCTCCAACAAATGTGCAGAAACCAGATGTAGATTTGCGGTCATCTTTATCATCAGCATAGCTAGAATCTGAGTAGGCTTCAACTCTCAAATGACCATTATTCTGAAAGAGTAGTCCTTTGCCCGGTGCTGCTTTAACATACTCTAATATCTTCAAGGCAGACTGAAGATGACATTCCCTGGGAGCTTTCATGAACTGACTTACCTTGCCAACAGCATAGGCAATGTCAGGTCTGGTCACCGTGAGATAAATGAGTTTACCCACCAGACGTCTATACTTTGTGGCATCAGATATAAGAGGAGAGTCATCTGTCCACGTTTTGTCTTATCCAGTAGCCATGGGATACCGTGCCGGTTTGGCACCGGTCAATCCTGCATCCCGTAGAAGATCAAGTGCATACTTCCGTTGGGAGAGAACCAGAGAGTCGGGCTTCCGACAGATCTCTATCCCCAAAAAGTATTTCGGGGAGCCCATATCCTTTGTGACAAGATGTTGACGGAGGTGCTTCTTTGTCAAGTCCACCCCAGCTTGATCATCACCGGTAAGAAGAATGTCATCAACATAAATCGCCAAAACTACAAGGCCCGATGCGGTTTTGCGAATAAACAGGGAATGATCAGCCGTACTTCTTGTAAAGCCAACAGCAGCCACGATGCTGCTGAACTTGTCGAACCATGCCCGAGGGCTCTGCTTGAGGCCATAGATAGCCTTCTTTAGCTTGCATACACGGGTCTCCCCCTGAGCAACATACCCCGGAGGTTGCTCCATGTAAACGTCCTCATGAAGATCCCCATAAAGAAAGGCATTCTTGACATCAAGCTGGGAGATAGTCCAATCGCGGTTGACAGCCACAGAGAGAATAACCCGGATGGTGCTGAGACGAGCAACCGGGGAGAAAGTATCAAAGTAGTCAACCCCATAAGTCTGAGTGAAGCCTTTGGCCACCAGTCGGGCCTTGTAGCGGTCCACAGTCCCGTCTGGGCGAAACTTCACAACAAACTCCCATCGACAGCCAACCACATCAGTACCCACTGGAGGAGAAATAAGGGTCCAGGTGCCCCGTTCAGTAAGAGTAGCGATTTCCTCATCCATGGCAGACTTCCAATGAGGAATCACAAGTGCCTCCTGGTAGGTACGGGGAGTAGTAGTAGCTGAAATAGCTAAAGCAAAATGCCTGCGAGAAGAAGTAAGCCGATCATAGGACACAACTGCCGCAAGCGGGTGTTGAGTGCATGCCCGCACCCCTTTGCGAAGAGCAATGGGGAGATCTAGGTCGTCGGGGGCTTCAGGGACCGGAGCGTCCGTAGCGGAGAAAGCTGGCCCGGGACTAGAGAGAGACGGCTCCGGAGACGGGGGGGAAGAGAGGGGAGAGGAATAGACGGAGGAGGGGATGAGGAGGAGGGAGGAGAAACGTGGATAGGCTGAGAGGGAACAGACAGGGAGGGTGAGGAGTCAAGAATAGGAGGAAGAAGGGGTGGAGAGGAGAAGTAGGCTGCATTTTCGAAGAAGGTGACATCTGCAGAAACAAACTGTTTTCGCAGAACGGGGTCAAAGCAACAGTAGCCTTTCTGAGTGACCGAGTAGCCCAAAAAGACACATTTGGTGGCACGGGGAGAAAGTTTGTCACGGGTAGCAGACGGGGCATGCACAAAGGCTGTACAGCCAAAGATTCGAAGAGGGAGGGGAAAAGGTTCCTTGCCGGGGTAGAGAATGGAGAAGGGAGTCTTACCCTGAAGAACAGTAGAAGGAATACGATTGATGAGATAACAGGCGAGGAGAACAGCATAGCCCCAATAAGAGCGAGGCACATGCATCTGCGTTAGGAGAGTGCGAGCGACATCGAGGAGATGACGGTTTTTACGTTCCGCCACCCCATTCTGCTGGGAGGTGTAAACGCATGTGGTCTGATGAATAAGACCATGTTGCATACAGAAAGATGAAAAATCACGACTAAGATATTCTTTAGTATTATCAGAGCGAAGACATTTAATAGAGACATGAAACTGAGTTTTAATCATATTATAAAAGCATTCCCAAACAGAGAAGAGTTCAGAGCGATCTCGTAACAGATACACCCAGGTACAACGAGAAAAGTCATCAATAAAAGTTACAAAATACAAACTACCCCGACCAATGGTTGGAGTAGGAGCCGGACCCCATACATCAGAATGGATGAGATCAAACGGGCTAGAGGAACTGCGAGCATGCTTGGGCGGGAAGGAGGAGCGGTGATGTTTGCCAAGTTGGCAGGCATCACAGTTGAGCAGAGGACTGGTTGGCGGTAAGTGGGGTAGAAGCTGTCGAAGAATGCGAGCAGGAGGATGTCCAAGGCGAAGATGCCATTGAAGCAGATCAGTAGAGGAGGAAGTGAAAGCGGACAGAGCGGAAACGTTGTCGAGGAAGTAGAGGCCGCCGCTCTCAGTCCCAGTAGCAATCGTCCGTTGGGTTCTCGGGTCCTGAAAGCAACAAGAAGTAGGAGTGAATACAACAGAGCACTGAAGTTGCTTGCATAAAGTAGTAACAGATAGAAGGTTGCAAGGAAACTTCGGGACATAGAGAGTGTCCACCAAGCGCAGCGATGGGGTGACTTGAACCATGCCTGTCCCACGAACCGGGGAAGGAGAACCATCCGCAACAAGGACAGGAGGCAACCGATCATGCGTTTCGAGAAGCGAAAAACATTGAGGATTGCCTGTCATATGATTTGTAGCACCAGAATCAATCAACCATTTACCTTGGATAGCGACATGAGCACTACCTGAGGTCGTTGCCACCGAAGCAGACGACCGAGAGGAGGGGTTCGGGGAGGTCGAAGTATCACCAGATGGGCGCAGATGAGGATGTTTCTGCCAACAGCGGTCAATGGTATGACCGGTACGACCACAGTGAGAACAGAGGAACCTGGACGGACCGCGCGCCCCAGAGTGGCTGCGGCCACTGTTGCTGCCGCGCTGAGTGTACTGAGCATAAGAGTCCTGCGGAGGAGGGGAGGATAACAGAGGGCGCTGGAGCAGAGAAGTAACAGCGGCTACGCGAGCGGCGGTGGCATCCAAGGTGGGAGACTCAGCTTCACCCAAGATCTGCTGGCGGATGAGATCAAAAGACTCGGGAAGTCGCAGAAGATAACAAACAACCAGGAGTTCCTGGAAGTGTTTGTGTTGCTGAGCCAAGTCCGCAGAGAAGGGGCGATTCTGGAGGATCTCAGCGCCAAGAGCCTGAACTTGCTGATAGGCTGCAGCGGGAGTCATGGACGAACGGGCGAAGAGATCCGCATAAAGAGTATAGATCCGGGAGGTCTGCGTCCCCTTGGAGTAAAGAGCAGCCAGATGAAGCCACGCGGCCTTTACCGTCTCATCATGACGGATGACGGAAAGGCACTCATCAGAGAGGCTATTAGCCAGCCATGTGCGGACAAGCGCATCACTCGCATCCCATTCGTCAAAGAGAGGAGAATTAGGAGGAGGCGGATCATCGGTAAGATGATGACGTTTGCACTGAGAACGAAGGAGGAAAGTGAAAGAGACGCTCCAATCCGGATAGTTGGAGCCAACGAGTTTGGAAACAGTGCCCAGATTTCCGGAAGGAGTAGGGATAGAAGGCGGAGCCGGAGTGGCTGCAGGAGTGATGGCAGTGGAATTGTCAGAGATATCCATAGAAGAAGACCGAAACCGGATGGTTAGGAATCAAGCCGGGCGGTTAAGAGAGAAGGGAAAAACTGCAGCAGTCACGATGTCAGACACCAGCGGCTAGAGAAGCCACGACCAAGCCGCAGAGCCAAAACAGAGGGTAAGAGGTCGGGCGGTTGGAAGACAGACCGCACGAACGGGAGAGAAAGAGGAACAGGCCGCGCAGACAGGGCGCAGGCAAACAAGACAGGCCGCGGGAAGAAGAAGCAGGTCGCACGGCTAGAAAGGAGCACAGAATCAGGAGGCAGAGATCGAGTCCCTCTGATACCATGTAAAAATAGAGAAGAACGACTAGAAAAACAGGCCGGAAGCTTGAATAACTGAAATTTTTATTATCCAAAAAGGTATCATTTACAAAGGTATGGCCTCCCTTTTATAGAATGGAGGAGATAGAGGAGAGTACAAACTAACAATGTGGGACTAAATAAATGTACAAAGACTGGGCGGTTTGACATGTACAGACCGCACAGTCCGCGCGGTTAGATAACAGGCTAACCGCCCGGACAGACTAGAAGAAGATGCCGTAGGAGACCGCAAGACTGCCAGACCGCCAGACCGCCAGACCGCCAGATATACAAGCCGCTGGCGACAACCCGCAAGACCGCCGAACCATAGCCGCCACCAACTGGATATTTAGCCTGTCAGCCCCAGACCGCTAGACCGCGCGGTCTCCAGACCGCCATATTCAGACCGCCAGACCGCCTACTTTAACAGTTTAATGATATGCTAGTTAGAATGGGTCACTCCCCGGAAAACCCTAACAAAATGCTGAAAAAGAACTTGTCTGTTGAATACAAGTTCTTAGCAGATGTTGTTGGAAAATTAATCTTGGGCAAGCACGCTGCCCATGACTACATAACCAGGCACCAATTTCTTCTGATGAGTGCCCTGGTAAATCAAAAATCAGTGAACTGGGGAGTTATCTTGTTTGATTCTATTAAGAAGTAGGTAAATAAGAAGGATGTTGGGTATGGGAGAATTCTTGGGCTTTTCTTGTAAGCCAAGTGCCCAAAACTTTTGGTCTCACAGACCATATTTATTAATGCTTCCAAGAGGCTCACATCAGCCCTCTTTGGAAGATGGGAGAGGGTTATCACCAAGCCCTCTAGGGCCTTCTCCTCTAGAGCTTTTGAGGACATAAGGACTGATACTGTCACTCCTCCAAACCCAGAAGAAGTTTATGATCCACCTCCTTCACCCAGACTACAATCTCTTCCTCTTCAACAACCATCCACTATTATTGCAGACATACCTTCTACTCCCATCCCTCCCGCCTCACCATCTCAACCACCATCTCCTCCACACTCACCAATACACATTTCTGAGGATACACCATCTCCACCTCCTTAATCACCTCTACCATCACATCTTGATGACATACTACCACTTCTCTTCATACAGATCCACTACTGTCATCTCCAAATTTTGATCTACTATCATCTCCATCTCCACAACACACTCTACAACATTCACCTATATAGAATATCTTCCCTGATGTCATCCCTCCATCAAATATTCCGCCAACATTTCCAACCACCCCACATTCAGACATCCCTCAAGCCTTCTCAATCTGTTCTATATGTGGTAATAGATCTACCTTTACTCCCTCTAGTTCTGATCCAATGTATTTGGATTTCTCTGACACAGCTAATGAACTTCTTATATTCATTACACGCACACTTAAGAAGCTTGTAGATGAGGCTATTACCCCTCTTGGGTCTTTTATTTTCATTCTTTCTACTTAGCTAGATTCCTCCTCCACTTTCCCTTCTTTTGGTGGCCTGGTTTTAGGTCTCTCGGAATCCAGGCAGGGGGAGATGTCCTATGAAGAATCTCCAGCAGCAACAGCAGTGACTCCAGCAGCAGCAATTCCAGCAGTAGCAGCAGTTTAAATTTTTAATGATACTGAAATGGTTTGTACAGCAGAAGAGGCAGCAGCAGAAATCATCACTGTTGGTGATTTTATCATTAATCCCACAGTTGATATTCCTTCATTACTACTTTCTTTCGATACAGTTTATAGCAGAAATTTATAAGTTTTTGCATATGATTCTTCTAAAGCAATAGTATGTTACACTGCCCTAATAAGTCCTATAGTTTTTGAATAACTAAGGACAAGCTTTGCAGTTATTGAGAATATTATAGAGCAAGTAACTGATATAGAGCCGAAGGCTTTCTCCCCACCAACATTTGCTTGGGCTAAATCCCCCATGTCAGATATGGATGATATTATGTTTGAAGACATAGATACAGTAGATACTAATGTATTGGTTAATATAAAAAATATAGAGCCATAGCCACAGGCTGAAATAATAAATACAGATATACAGCCACAGGCTCCTGCAACAATTTTTGCTGAGATGCTAAAATAGATTGATGCTCTCTATGATAATCTTGCTAGTGAATCTGATGATGATGAAGAGTCAGATGACTCAGAATATTCTGGGTCTAAGAAGAGAAAGTTTAAGAAGAAGGTTCCCTCCAGGGCTGCTCCTAAACCTTCTCCTACAGCAGATACCCCTTATTATATTCTGCACAATATTACTCTTACTCGAGACTCCCCTCACTGGATGAGGTATTCTAAGAATGAGCTGAAAGCTAGAAAGAAGAGTAGGAGATACTCTCCAACCCCACAATTTAGGAGAGGTCCTCCTCCTCCTCCAGCTGCAGGTACTGCAGGAAGTGTTTCATAGTCTCAAAGGTCTACTTCCTCCTCTCAATATTCAGGATCTTCTTATCAAAAAAAAGATAGACCATCTAGGTCTAATTCTCATAGAATTCAAAGCAGTCAACAACATTCCACTCAAGAGAGACCCCCTTCTCCAACCTATGATCCAGAGTTGGATCCTAACTTCAGAATGACCAAGTTTAATGAGCTGATAGCTCTCTCTCAGATTAATAAAGCCAAAGCTGAAGGGAAGGATTCTTCTCACTTTTCAACAATGTCATCTTATAGAAAGAAGGAATTGGATAAGTATCATGTAAAAAATCTTTTTAATGTTGATGAATATATGCATCTCCATCCAGAGACAATTGTGCATAGAGCAACTTCCCTGAAGATCATTGGTTCTCAAGACTTGAAGATGACTCAGCAAGAAGCTGCAAATCAAACCAGGAAGTTGATCTTCACAAAACCTACTTCAGACCCTTCTTCAGATGCTCCAAAGAAAGATTTATAATTTTCTGCTTATGCATTTTGAATTTTATTATTGCAGTATATATATTCACAAGGCACAATTGTTTATATCTATTGAAGTTCTATAATTCTGTCAAATATTTTTCATGCTTTGTGATTTTCTTTATTTTTATAGCGACCTCACCCAAATAGGGGAAGATAGTTGGAACCCTACATGTGATTTGGGCTAGGTTCACTATAAGGATTGATTAGATGACCCAACATGTATAGTCTAGGGTCATAGGGTATTTCTAGGGTCAAGGTCCGCAACATATACTTAGATTATCAGTATCCTCCTTCAAAATACTTTAGAGATAGAATGCTTCAGAGGAAAAGCAGTTAAAAAGAATGCAGAAAAGTCGTTCGATGATAGCTGAAGTCAGCTCGACGATCGTCGATCTCAGATCAATGAACTCAGAGATCCTTCTCTGAGTTGAGCTCAATGAAATTCTGGCTGAGATCGACGAACTGTGATCTTATATCAGAAGTTCAACTCGACGAAGGACTATCTCAGTTTGATAAACTTGAATCTTAGGTCGACAAAATCCTTGCTGAGTTTGACTAACTCCTTCCAAGTTCTATTCGATTAATCTTCTGTGCAGTTTCTCAGTTCGACTATAGCAGTTTGATTTCAAATTATATTATATTAAGACAGTAATACTCTGATAATTAATACTCAATATTCTCAAGAATATATCCATTACATGGCAGCATTAATTATGGATTTCACAGAGTTATTACTCTACCAAATTTACTGGGACAGTTAGGGAAATGAATTCAAGACTAAATTAGCCGTTCTAACTCCCAAAAATTATGCAGAGGATTTCAAGGAAAGAATTTAAAATTCAAATGTTTTTGAATCTGCAATCAATATATAAAGTTATTTTCAGAGTATTGCAAGGATTAGAAAATCAGTAAATCAGTAAATTAAAAAATCACTAATCAGTCAACAAGATAGAATAGTGTACAGAAAAGTGAAGAACACAACATAGCTCTCATATACACAGAGTTCTTCTTCATCTACTTCAGGCTTTCAAGAGTCAACAAATCAAAATCAGTCTAAAAGCTTGCTGAAGAGCAACATCACTTTGAAGGCCTACACCCTGAAGCAAAGCTTTCACACCTGATTAGATCCATATAACTCAGGGGGAGCTTTGACATCAACAAATCCACTAGTCTTCTCAGAGCCTTGAGATAGAGAAGACAACATCTTTTTACAGTTTCCTTTCACTGTATACAGGGTTTTAACTCCCTTCAAAAGTTAGTCTTTTTGGTTCACAAGTCACTTGATCAAAAGACTTGGGATTAGTTTTTGGGCACCTGATCAAAAGCTCAAAGGGTTGTTAAATCTCCCTTAGAAAAATAGATCTTGTGGTGATAGGGCACCTGAGAAAAAACCTATGGTGGCAGGGCACCTGAGAAAAAACTTGTAGTGGATTACTACTAGGGTAGTAGAAGAGTGGATGTACCCAGGTTTATTGGGGAACCACTATAAATTCTTTGTGTAGTCTGGATTGACTTTACTTGTTTTATTTTGTGTGTTGTATTTCTCTTTTTCTCATATATATATATATATATATATATATATATATATATATATTACCTACTTTAATCCGCTATAAAAATAACTTAAAGTTTTTAAAATACTCTATTCACCCCCCCCCCCTCTAGAGTTAAGTTAGATCTATCCCTCACTTTCAGGTGGGTACAGGTTAACTATAACCTTTTGCTCAAACCGTCAGGCTCGCAAGCCACTGCATGGGCCAGCCTCCCCTTGCCCATTCATAAAATACATAACTGTATTATGTTTCAAGGTTGGATCTCATGTCCACCATTGTTGGGCACTTTAAGCTCACAACTAAATATATTGGCCCCAAAGTCTATAAGAGACAGACCTCACAAACATATCTCTCTGGGAGCTAATGCCAGTGATAGCACTACCACCGCTCGGTAGGGGACAGAACACAAATTCTTCCCCAAAACTTAGGTATTTTCCTAGAGAACAACTCCAACACTCTCATTGCAGTAACCTGCACACCCCACGACTCCGTAAACTACATTTTTAACCATGGAGTCTTCTCCGACATGCAAAGCAATACATCATTAATTCAGACCAACCTGTCTGAATGGGCTTCACACATCATGCCTATTTCATACTTCGATTATGAATTCTATATGCAAGTTCTACCGGGGATACTTTGAATAAACCCATCAAAAATCCCTTCCCTCTCCACCAATTAGAAGGGGACTTCATTCAACTATGCCAAAATAAGGACTTCATATGTCAAAGGAGAGAATTATCACCCTTATTGATCGTTTAGGAGCCATGATCTTGCACTTGATCTGGATGGAAATAACCACAACGCTTTCCTCTCCACGGATCTAGCTCCAGCTTGCTACTCCGATCACAAGAACACCTCCAAAGCTCTTCCCTATGACATGTTTGAAAGTATCTAGTGTCAACCTAAATCACCTAGTGGGGGGGGGGGTGAATAGGTGAGTTATGCGTCTTTTTGCGGAATAAAAAATGCTAGAAAGAAAACACACAGAAACATAGAGATTTATAGTGGTTCCCAGAGTTGGGTGCGTCCACTATCTCGCTTCGCTTATCTACCATGAAGGGCTAAATTCGGATACTTCACCTTTATCTTAGATTCTTCAAATCTTACACCTCGGAACCTATACTCCTACAACTCGGAGACAACGCTCCTACAACTAAGAGAAAAACCTCTCCTACAACTCGGAGAACAACCTCTCTTACGACTCAGAGAATAACCTCTCCTACAACTCGATCCTAAAAGAAGGATCTACAACTCGGAGGCAAAACCTCCTATAATATCATAAAATGATTTAAAACAATAGATTAAAACTAATCTTCTTCAGATCTGAAAATTTCGGTCTTCCTTTCCTCCGAAATGTGAAACTTGAAAATCTTGAGGAGAAACGAAATATGAAATCGTTGAAGGCTTGATCTGAACAAAGGATCCACTAGATCTGAATGGAACTTGAACCTTTTGAGAATAGAGATCTAGTCGACACTTTTTGATAAGATCGGATCGTGTGTCACGTTGATGTTGGCCAAGAGAGTCGCGAAGATCGTGATCGATAGTCGACGGGTACTTTCTTAGAAAGTTACGATTTGAGCGTATGTGCACGATTAGGGTTGAATGAAATCAACCCTAAGTATTTATAGGAACCCTTCTTCTTCAACGGCTAGAAATCCCTTCCAAATAAAGAAAACGCAGAAAACTATACATGGCAGTCGGGATTGAGCCGTGGCGGAATTTGAAAATATAAGAAATAAACCCTAAGTATAATTCGTCGAGTATCATCGAGTATATAAGGGTATACTCGTGAACTACTCTGAAACTTAACGAAAAATACTTAGACAATTCCAGCAAAATCGAACAAAAAACTCAACGCCTTCCTAAAGAGATACTTGACGAATTCGACGAGTATCAGCTAGCTTACTTGACGAATTTGACAAGTATCAGCTAGCTTACTCGACGCATTTGACGAGGATCGGCTAGCTAACTCGACACATTCGACGCCTAGGCCAAGTGATATTCGACGAATTCGTCGAGTATTGGCTAGCTAACTCGACGCATTCGACGCCTAGACCAAGTGATATTCGACGAATATCACTTAGAGAAATCCAGAGAAGTAAATTTATGAAGTCTTGATGAATTCATCGTGTATCGACATATATATTCGACGAATTCGATGAGTATCGATAGATACACTCGACGAATTTTACGAATATACATGAAGATACTCGACAATTTTTACTTAACTATTCTTCACGAACCCAGATATTATTCCATAACTAAAAACGACGAGTGCTAGTTAGAATACACGATTAATATGACGAGTTTTCATTAGTTTACTCGACGAATTCGACAAATATTCACTACTATACTCGACGAATTTTACTTAGAGAGAAATTCCTTTCTTCTGAAAGCATCAACTTGTCCTTCCTTGAATCTCCTAGTGTACTTGAATCTGAATTACACCCCAATAGAGAGATTACATGTGAGTCAACACATTGTCCTATACGATGAAGGATTATATTGTATAGTCATGTGTTTCATGACCCACTGTAACCTGATATTAGGTTGTACTTAGCAATATAGTCCTGCAAGCATATGACTAACGGAGCAACATCAAATACAAACTCAATTCATCTTAGTTCAAGGAACACTTCTTCAAATTAGGGCCATTGTGGACACAATAACCAAGAATCTCTCCCTATCTGAAAAAGTCAAAACCCTAAAAACTAAGGTGAATTGTACACATAATAATCTTAAATCAAGTAAAGAGCGTGAAAAATTTAGATAAAATAAATTACAGTCAAAACAATAACATATATTAATAAGTTTTATCAGAGCAAGCAACTTTTACACAAACATCAAGAAAAGTAAGAACATTCAAGCTTGTTTCCCTGGCTCTTCTGGTGTTTTCTGTCAAAATATACCTTTGGCTTTAGATAGTACTTTGGCGGAGCTAGAGGAGCATCTGGATCAACATATTTATATTTCCTGAAATGTAATCTTCTTTTAGCACAGATTACCTCATACTTTTGCCATTCTTTCCTGCCATAATGTTCCCATCTATTCTCATCGGCTAAGTCGACTAGTTTGAAAGTGTCTTGAATGATGCTCTTAGAAATAGGACTCCACACTTCAGCCATTTCTTAATTTGGCTCAAACCTAACAGCAGACGGGCCTTCACCATATGATCTTCTCTTATGAGCTAGTTGAGGTGAGTCTTCAACTATCTGAATCTCTGGTTCAACAACAGCAGATTAATCTTGAGATTCTGTCCAATACTGAGTGTACTCCTGAGCAAGCTGAACAAAGTCATGAACATGATCTTGTATCGCATATTCTGTCATTCTGACTTCAGTAGACCCTGGAAATAGCTCTCTATGTAGCCAGTTGAAGTTATCATAATAATAGGTGTTTGCAGACTTGAACTGATCTTTCATTGAGGCTTCAAGTGCATCTACCTTAGTTTTCAATTCAGCCTCCCCCTTTTTGACTTCTTTAAGTACCTCTAAAGCAATAGCATTATTGTAGTACACCATTTGCTCATCAAAATAATTAATGCTTGCATTTTGAGTCTCTATAACTGTTTTGGCATTTGCATCAACATTCTGTAGAACAGATAGGTTGCTTTTCAGCCCAGCCATAGTTAGATTTATTGCTTGTCCACCTTTAACAAACCATCTGTCCAAGTATGATTCTATCTTATCAAAACACACCTTGACTTCTGCAAGGCCGTTGTTCATATCTTGTTCTGTCTCTTTTATTCTCTTCAAAACTATCTTCTGAACTTCCTTCAGAGATCTTTCAAAATGAGCTTGTTGCTTTGCCATCATAGCTTCTATAGATTTTAGGAGAGAACTTTCTGAACTAGTACTTGGAATATCTGTAACAGGAATATTGGGGGAGAAGGGAGATCTATACTGGCCTCTGAGTCACTAGAAGACTCTACCATAGGAGGAATATGAGCTTTAGACAGCAATCCAGTATTTGGAGCCTCTATGACAGGAGGATGCACCTTTGCATCTCCTTCCTCATCAGAAATATCAACAATCTCTGCTTCCTTGTTGGAGTATGAGACCGGGCGGTCTGGCGGTTTGAGCCTGGCGGGTTGTAGACCGTGCGGTCTGGCGGTTACTCTCTAGTGGTTTGATATCCAGGCTGTTGCTGTGTGGTGTCTGGCGGTCTGGCGGTTTATCTCCGGCGGCTTGGAAACCGGGCGATCTAGCGGTCTCCTATCGCATCTCTCTCTCTTGCTTCTGGTATTGCCGAGCGGTTAGAACATTGTCTAACCGTGCGGCCTGTTCCGGTCTGTTGTTTTAGCCGCCCAGATTTGTTGTATAGCTTTAGTCTCACATTGTTAGTTTGTACTCTCTCCTCTCTCCTCCATTCTATAAAAGGGAGGCCATACCTTTGTAAATGATATCTTTTTTGATAATAAAATTTTTAATTATTCAAAGTTCCGGCTTGTTTTCTAGTTGTTTGTTCGCTACTTTAATCGTTTGTTCGCTACTTCTCACATGGTATCAGAGGACTCGATCTTCTCCTCCTGATTTTGTGCGCCCTGTCCGCGCGGCTTGCCTCTTCTTCTCGCGACCTGTTCTCGCGGCTTGTCTCTTCCGCCTGCCTTCGCCCTATCCGCGCTGCTTGCCCCTTCCTCTCGCGACCTATTCTCGCGGCTTGTCTCTTCTGCCTGCTTGCGCCCTGTCCGCGCGGCCTCCTTTTACCTGCCTTTCAGTCGCCGTGACCTGTTACTTTGTTCGCCGCAACCTGATGCCTTATTCGCCTTGTTTGTTCCTCACTTCTGTTCGCGCGGGCTATCTTCTAGCCGCTCGACTTCTTTCCTTGCTTGGATCTGCGGCTTGGTCGTGGCTTCTCTGGCCGCTGGTGTCTGACATCGTGACCGCCGCAGCTCTTCTTCTTCCTATCCGCGCGGCTTGTATTCTAACCGCGCGACTTCTCATTGATTTCTCCTATGGCCCTTTCTGAAACCTCCACTACCACCACTCCTATCGCCACTCCGGCTCCGCCTCCTACTCCCTCTAGAAACTTTGGCACGGTTTCTAAACTTGTTGGCTCCAACTATCCGGATTGGAGCGTTTCTTTCACCTTTCTCCTTCGCTCTCAGCGCAAACGTCATCTCCTCACCGATGACCCTCCTCCTCCAGACTCTGCTCAATTTGATGACTGGGATGCTAGTGATGCGCTTGTCCGCACTTGGTTAGCTAACAACCTCTCCGATGAATGCCTTCCTGTCATACGCCATGATGAGACGATCAAGACCGCATGGCTTCACCTTGCTGCTCTCTACTCGAAGGGGGGCCAAACATCCCGCATTTATACTCTCTATGCAGATCTCTTCGCTCACCCTTCCATGTCTCCTGCTGCGGCTTATCAGCAAGTTCAAGCTCTTGGCGCCGAAATCCTCCAGAATCGCCCTTTCTCCGCGGACTTGGCCGAGCAACACAAACACTTCCAGGAACTCCTGGTTGTTTGTTATCTTCTAAGGCTCCCTGAGTCTTTTGATATGATCCGCCAGCAGATCTTGGGAGAAGCAGAGTCTCCCACCTTGGATGCCACCGCGGCTCGCATCGCCGCTGTTACTTTGCTGCTCCAGCATCCTCTGTGGTCCTCCCCTCCTCCACATGACTCCTATGCTCACCAAGTTCAGCGGGATGGCAATAGTGGCCGCAGCCAGTCTGGCTCGCGCGGTCCGTCTAGGTTCCTCTACTCTCACTGTGGTCGTACTGGCCACTCTGTTGACCGCTGCTGGCAGAAACTTCCTCATCTTCGTCCCTCTGGTGATACTTCTTCCTCAACCTCCGCCTCCTCTCGGCCATCTGCTTCTGTGGCCACGACCTCAGCTAGTGCACACGTCGTTACCCAAGGTAAATGGCTGATTGACTCTGGTGCTACAAATCATATGATCGGAAACCCTCACTGCTTCTCTCTCCTAGAAACGCATGATCGGTTACCCCCGTTTCTTGTTGCGGATGGTTCGCCTTCCCCGGTTCACGGGACGGGCATGGTTCAAGTCACCCTGTCGCTTCATTTAGTGGACACTCTCTATGTCCCAAAGTTCCCTTGCAATTTGCTATCAGTTACTACTTTATGCAAGCAACTTCAGTGCTCTGTATTATTTACTCCTACTTCTTGTTGTTTTCAGGACCCAAGGACCCAACGGACGATTGCTACTGGGACTGAGAGCGGCGGCCTCTACTTCCTCGTTAATGTTTCTGCTCTGTCCGCCTTCTCTTCGTCGTCTACCGATCTGCTTCAATGGCATCTTCGCCTTGGACATCCTCCTCCTCGGATTCTTCGTCAGCTTCTTCCCCGCTTACCTCAGACCAGTCCTCCGCTCAACTGTGATGCGTGTTATCTTGGCAAACATCACCGCTCCTCCTTCCCACCGAAGCAAGGCCGTGGTTCCTCCTGCCCTTTTGATCTCATTCATTCTGATGTCTGGGGTACTGCTCCTACTCTCACCGTTGGTCGGGGTATTTCTTACTTTGTAACTTTTATTGATGATTTCTCTAGATGTACCTGGGTGTATCTATTAATAGATCGATCTGAACTCTTATCTGTATAGCGATCCTTTTATAATATGATTAAAACTCAGTTTGCTATTTCTATTAAAGTATTACGCTCTAATAATACTAAAGAATATCTCAGTCATGAGTTCTCGTCTTTTTGTATGCAACATGGTCTTATTCATCAGACCAGCTGTGTTTACACCTCCCAGCAAAATGGGGTGGCGGAGCGTAAAAACCGTCATCTCCTCGATATCGCTCGCACTCTAATGACACAGATGCAGGTTCCTCGCTCCTACTGGGGCTATGCTGTTCTTCTTGTCTGCTATCTCATCAATCGCATTCCCTCTTCGGTTCTCCACGACAAAACCCCCTTCTCCATTCTCTACCCGGGCAAGGAACCCTTACCTCTTCCTCTCCGTATCTTTGGGTGTACGGCTTTTGTGCATGCTCCGTCTGCTACCCGTGACAAGCTTTCCCCCCGTTCCACAAAATGTGTCTTTTTGGGATACTCGACCACTCAAAAAGGCTATTATTTCTTTGACCCAATTTTGCGCAAACAGTTTGTTTCTGCGGACGTCACCTTCTTCGAAAATGCATCCTACTTTTCTTCTCAATCCCCGCTTCCTCCTGCTATCTCTGACTCTCCACCATCTCTCTGTGTTCCTTCCACACATATCGACGTGTCCCCTCCTATATTATCTCCTCCTCCATCTCCTCCTCTCTCTATTATACCTCTCCTTCTTCTCCGCAGCCGTCTCTCTCTAGTCCCGGGCCAGCTTTCTCCGCCACAGACGCTCCGGTCCCCGAGGCACGAGACGACCTAGATCTTCCCATTGCTCTTCGCAAAGGGGTGCGAGCGTGTACCCAACACCCGCTTGCGGCTGTTATTTCCTATGATCGGCTTACTCCTTCTCGCAGGTGCTTTGCTTTGGCTATCTCGGCTATTACCACTCCCCACACTTACTAGGAGGCTCTTGTTATTCCTCATTGGAAATATTCCATGGATGAGGAAATCGCCACTCTTACTGAAAGGGGTACCTGGACCCTTGTTCCTCCACCGGTAGGTACTGATGTGGTTGGCTGCCGCTGGGTGTTCGTTGTGAAGTTTCGCACAAACGGCACTGTGGATCGTTACAAAGCCCGGCTGGTGGCCAAAGGCTTTACTCAGACTTATGGAGTTGACTATTTTGATACTTTCTCCCCGGTTGCTCGCCTCAGCACCATCCGGGTTCTTCTTTCTGTGGCTGTCAACAGGGAGTGGGCTATTTCCCAGCTTGATGTCAAGAATGCTTTTCTCTATGGGGATCTTTAGGAGGACGTCTACATGGAGCAACCTCCTGGGTATGTTGCTCAGGGGGAGACACAAGTATGCCAGTTGAAGAAGGCCATCTACGACCTAAAACAGAGCCCTCGGGCATGGTTTGACAAGTTTAGTGGCATTGTAGCTGCCATTGGATTTACAAGAAGTTCGGCCGATCACTCATTGTTTATTCGCAAAACCGCATCGGGCCTTGTGGTTTTGGCGGTGTATGTGGATGATATTCTTCTTACCGATGATGACCAGGCTGGGGTGGACTTGACAAAGAAACACCTTCGTCAACACCTAGTCACGAAGGATATGGGCTCCCCGAAATATTTTTTGGGGATAGAAATCTCTCGAAAGCCCGACTCATTGGTTCTCTCCCAGCGGAAGTATGCTCTTGATCTTTTACAAGAGGCAGGATTGACCGGTGCCAAACCGGCCCGGTATCCCATGGCCACTGGAGTGGACAAAGCATGGACAGAAGACTCCCCTCTTATATCTGATGCCACGAGGTATAGACGTATAGTGGGCAAACTCATTTATCTCACGGTGACCAGACTCGACATCGCCTATGTTGTAGGCAAGGTCAGTCAGTTCATGCAAGCTCCCAGGGAATGTCATCTTCAGTCTGCCTTGAAGATACTAGAGTATGTAAAAGCAGCACCAGGAAAATGGCTACTCTTTCAGAAGCATGGTCATCTGAGAGTTGAAGCCTACTCAGACTCAAGCTATGCGGATGATAAAGGTGACCGTAAATCTACATCAAGTTTTTGCACATTTGTTGGAGGTAATCTTGTGAGCTGGAAGAGCAAGAAGCAGTCTGTTGTCTCAAGGTCTAGTGCAGAATCCAAAATCCGGAGTATGGTGTTAACCACGTATGAGTTAAAATGGTTTCGAGCTCTCATGCTGACCTAGGAGAGGTCTACGACTATTCTTTGCTTATGTTCTGTGACAACAAGGCCGGTATATACATATCCAAAAATCTGGTCTTCCATGAGAGAACGAAACATATAGAAGTCGACTGCCATTTCATCCGAGAAGAGGTCTTGAAGAGACAGATTTGCACTCAGTTCGTCACCTCCGACAAAGAGTTGGCAGATATCTTCACCAAGCCGGTTTCTACTTCCTTCTTCCACATTTGTGACAACCTGGGCATGATTGATATCTATGCTCCAGCTTGAGGGGGAGTGTTGGAGTATGAGACCGGGCGGTCTAGCGGTTTGAGCCTGGCGGGTTGTAGACCGCGCGGTCTGGCGGTTACTCTCCAGCGGTTTGATATCCAGGCTGTTGCTGTGTGGTGTCCGGCGGTCTGGCGGTTTATCTCCGGCGGCTTTGAAACTGGGCAGTCTAGCGGTCTCCTACAACATCTCTCTCTCTTGCTTCTGGTATTGCCGAGCGGTTAGAACATTGTCTAACCGTGCGGCCTATTCCGGTCTGTTGTTCTAGCCGCCCAGATTTATTGTATAGCTTTAGTCTCATATTGTTAGTTTGTACTCTCTCCTCTCTCCTCCATTCTATAAAAGGGAGGTCATACCTTTGTAAATGATATCTTTTTGGATAATAAAATTTTCAATTATTCAAAGTTCTGGTTTGTTTTCTAGTCGTTTGTTCGCTACTTTAGTCATTTGTTCGCTACTTCTCACATTCCTCCACTGGAGGTGTTGGGTTTTGTATCCACAATAACCCTAATTTTAAGAAGGGTGCCATTAAGCTAAGATGGATTGAGTTTGTAATTGATATTGTGTTCTAGTTATGTGCTTGCAGGACTATATTGCTAAGTACAACCCAATATCAGGTTACAGTAGGTCATGAAACACGGGACTATATAATGTTATCCTTCATTATATAGGCCAATGTGTTGACTCACGTGTAATCTCTCTATTGCGGTGTACCTAACACTTGACGAATTCATCATTTGTACTTCGAGTAAAATTTCTCTAATTTGGAAAATCGGTCAAGTAAAACTTGTCGAGTACCATCGTGTATACTCATCGATGTCGTCGAATGTATCTATCGATACTCGCCAAATTCATTGAATATACATGACGATACCCGCCAAATTCGTCGAGTCATTTCAAATTTACTTCTCTGGATTTTCTAAGTATAATTCGTCGAGTATGACTTCTGTCAGGCATCGAGTGCGTCAAGTCAGCTAGTTGATGCTCGTCGAATTTGTCGAGTGTGACTTCTGTCAGGCATCGAGTGCGTTGAGTTAGCTAGCCGATACTCGTCGAGTATACTAACTGATACTCGTCGAATTCATCGAGTGATTCTTCTGCATGGCATCGAGTGTTAAGATTCGATTGGGCTGAATTTCTCCAAGTAAAATTCGTCAAATTTCATTGATGTTTGGCGAGTATCCTCAACGATACTCGAAGATATTCGACGAATATTACTTAGGGTTATTTCTTCTTCCCAATTTCAAAATCTGGTTCGCTCTTGCCGACAGCCATGTATAGTGATCCGCGAGTTTTCCAGCGTGCATTAACTTTTCTAACCGTTGAAATTGAAGATCTCTATATATATTTAGGGTGAGTTAATAAAAAACCCTAATTGTGTTAATCGATTTTTTTTCAAAAACTTCCCTATCAGGAAATCAACGTTGACTTCCATAGGATTCGAGTGATAACTCTCGGCTGACTCAAGTGTGCTGCATAATTCAATCTTCATCCACCCAATCGACTGGATCGTTGCTTTCTGAAGGTTCCTATCCATTCAGATCTAGTCATTCCGTGGATTTAGATTCAAGTCTTCAAAGCTTTCAACGTTTCCGTATTATCCAAGTTTTTCAAGATCAACTTTTCGAAGAACAAAGGATTGAAGAATTTTGATCTGAATAGGGTTTATTTGTAATCATGTATAAATCTCTTGTTACATTTGTAGGAGGTTTTCCCTCCGAGGTATAGATCTATTTGTGGATCGAGTTGTAGATCCAGTTATGGATCGAGTTGTAGGAGAGGTTATTCTCTGAGTGGTAGGTGCATTGTCTCCAAGTTGTAGGACTTGTGGCTCCGAGGTATAAGATTTGTGGAAATCTGAGAATGATGAAGTATATGAATCTAGCCCTTCATGATAGATAGGAGAGGCAGGACAGGGGACATACCCAACTCGAGGAACCACTATAAATCTCTGTGTTTTTGTGCTCTTTTAAATTATTTTTTATTCCGCGAAAAGACATAGACATCACCTATTCACCCCCCCTCTAGGTGATTTAGGTAGACACTAGATACTTTCAATTGGTATTAGAGGGAGGTTGTTTAATACAAGGTTAACACCTTAAACAAGATCTCCCATCTAGTGTCAAGAGATTATGCTTCGTGGCTATGGATAAGAGCAAGGACACATCTTCTATGAAGTTGCCTGTATACACCAAAGTGAACTTCTCTATATGGAAAGAAAGAGTCAGATTCTTCATAAAAGAAGCAGATCCGAGGATTTTTTAGATTATGGAAGAAGGACCTCATATACCTACACAAGCCTTAACTCTAAATCCGGCAATCATGATTCCAAAGAAAATGATGGACTTGACCAAGAATGAAATATCCCTCATCTCCTTAGGAAAAAGGCTAAGAACATTATAGCAAATGCAGTGGACGACTCTATGCTTTAAAACCTATTCCACTACAAATCTACAAAGGAGATGTGGGACTGCCTTGTAGTTCTCATGGAAGGTTCCGAAGAAGTTCGAGATGATCGCATATCGTTGCTCAATCAAGAATACAAGGCATTCAAGCAAGGATCAAATGATACCAGAGAGAGTTTGGGAAGTTGCTAGAGATTGACCCTAAAAACCTTTGGAAAATTGCTCTCCTATGAACTCCAGATGAATACCAGAAAGAAGGAGGAGCAAAGCAGCCGAACTTCAAGCAAAGAGAAGTTGGTAGATCTGAAGGCTGAAGGTTCGAGAAAGTCTAAAGCTAAGTCACTAGTAAGGACACATGCTCAAGACACACCAGAGTACTATGAGTCTAGCACGTCAGGCTTTGAGCTATCTGATGGAGAGTTCTCTCTCATTGCTAAGCAGTTCAAAAGATAGCTCAGCAAGAGGAGACAAATAAAGAATCAGTCATCCTCCTCTGAGTTCAGAAGAACACATCGTGATGGTGATCACTCTAAGAAGAAATACAATCGAGAGAACAAGTATAAATCTAAACCGAATAAACATTCATCCTCTGACGTTGTGTGTTATTGTTGTAATAAGACAGGACACATGATTGCGGAGTGTCCGTACAAAAAGAAGGAAGAATCCAAGAAAGAAGAGAAGAGATCCTTCAAGGGCAAGAGGAAGGAAGAGAAAAGCTTCATTGCTAAGAAGTCAAAGACTCTTTATGACTGTGACTCAAGCGAATCCAGTTCAGAGAATGAAGAAGCTTACTTCAGGCTTATGTCTCGATCATATGAGGAAGTTGGCGACTCCGAGTATCACAGGAATGTAAACTCGCACACGATACTCTCTGAATCGAAAATGTCAACTAATGGTCATGAAGGCTATTCTTCTGAGGAAGATGATTCCGACTTGATGGCTCAGCATCAGGAACTTTTGAAAGCTTTTGACAAATGCCACAAGGTAGTCAAAAAGCAAGCAAAAGAGATTGCCTCCCTCAAGACAGTGGAAAAAAGCCTTGAGGAGGAACTTGCAAAATTACTCCCTCTCAGAGATGAAGTCCACTCCTTGAAAGAGGAATTGAAATGCTTGGCTGAGACATTAATCCTAAAGGATAAATACTTAGATGAGCTAGAAGAAAAGCTCTTAGTGGAGATGAAACTTGTTGAAAGATACTCCAAGCCGAGAACTATTCTCCCTCTCATCGATGAATTTTCCGCTCTAAAGAAGGGTAGTGGTCTTTAACACATAGCTGAAAAAGGGAAGGCTGCTAAGAGAGCCGCCTCCAAGATAAAGGGAAGGCACCTCAGAGTCAACCCTTTTTTAGAAGGTTATTTTCCCCCACGAACAAATATGACTCTAAGACGTCCTATGGGAACTTTGTTAGGCCTACCTATGTAGAGCCTAAGAAGTGCTATCAAGGATGGACCCGTCCCCGAGACTTTGGGTTAAGTGTTTTTAAGGCTCCTTATGAAGAGATAACTCTAAAAGAGTATGGTCCTTATGTTCATGGACCTAATTTTAAGAAGGCACCAAAGGCCAAAACTATTGTACCTATGGTCAAGGTAACTAAGAAGCCCTGTGTGCTGCAATCACGAGGCTTCCACCTCCAAGTCTGTAGCCCCTGCTCAACCTCAAGTTCAAAAGATAAAGCAGAAGTATAAGAGAAGGTACAACAGGTTTGACTGTTGGTGCTGCGGAAAAATTGGTCATTTTGGCACAGATTGTTGGTTTAACCCTTCTAATTTTAAAGCTCCACGAGTTAATAGTGCGAGACCGACCACTCGCAATGTTAACATTACTAGTGGTGTCAAACAAACAAATAACCCAGGATCCAAATATGTTTGGGTTTCTAAGGTAAAATGATTTATGGTTGCAAGTATGTCCAAAGGCCAATAAAACTTTGATTTGGTATTTGGATAATAAATGCTCTCGACACATGACCAAGACAAGAAGCCTACTGTGAGAATTCACCCCAGTTGAAGACGGACCAAAAGTTATCTTTGGAGGGTCTGACCGGGGAATTACTAAAGACTATGGTATGATTTCCAACGGGATAGTCTCCTTCACAGACGTGGCTTATGTTGAAGGATTATAACATAATCTGATAAGCATAAGTTAATTGTGTGACAAAGGCTATATCATTTAGTTCTATAAGGACAATTGTTTTATAAAATCGTATGCAAATTTGGAGATGATCTTAACAGGCACTCAGAGTAGAAATATTTTCTGTTTAAATTTTCTATGTCTAGACAACTCTACACAAGTGTGCTTTTTGACTAAAAGTAGTGCATCTCTTTGTGACTAATGGCACAAGAGATTAACACATATTAATTTCAAAACAATAAACTTGTTATTTTCTCACAACTTAATGTGTGATTCCCCCAACATTAAGTCCCTTAAAGAGAGTTCGTGTCACACGTGCCAGATGGGAAAGCAGACAAGGGCTATCTTTAAGGGCATTTCTGAAAAAGATTCCTTTAAGAGTTTATACCTACTTCATATGAACTTATTCGGTCCTATGCCAATTCACAGTTTAAGAGGTAAAGTATATACATTGGTAATTGTTGATGATTACTCTCGTTTTACTTGGGTGTTCTTTCTGAAACACAAGTCAGACACCTTTGATTTTTTCACTAATTTTTTCCGACAAATTTAGAATGAATTGAACTGCTCAGTGGTCAAAATAAGAAGTGGCCACAAAACAAAATTTAAGTCTGGTACCATGATAGAATTCTGTAGAAGTCAAGGTATCTTTCATGAGTTTTCCTTCCTGCGTACTCCACAACAAAATGGAGTTGCCGGGAAGGAATAGAACCCTAATTAAAGCATGTACAACTATGCTGAATGATGCTTTACTACCAGAGTACTTCTGGGCCAAAGCAGTCAACACAGCCTGTCACGTGCAAAACAGATATCTAATCAACAAAAACCATCATATGACTCCCTATGAGCTATTGAAGGGCAGAAAACCGATTGTGTCCTACTTTAGGATCTTTGGAAGTAAATGCTTCATACTTAATAATGAGAAGTATTATCGCATGAAGTTTAGTGATAAATATTTTGAAGGTATTTTCGTAGGATATAGTAGTCATAGTAAGGCGTATAGGATTTTTAATAAGAAAACCATAGTGGTATAAGAGTCTATTAATATTTTATTTGATGAGGAAAGCATGCTCTATAGCAGCTCGTCTAGTATTGTTGGTTAAGATGCAGGTACCAGGTTTAACTAAGCTTGGATGAAGCGGTCAAGGAAGACACTCCAAGCTCAGTCAAGGTCGTCGATCCAAGTTTGGTGGATGAAGAACTTCTAGAGGAAGAATTGCTTCAACCTACAGAGGAAGCACCAGATATTGTCGAACCTGCTAGTAGGAGAGCAAGAAATCTAGGGTTCAGACACCTAAGAGATCACCCAGATTATCAAATCATTGGAGAGCCATACGAAAGTCTTAGAACCAGAAGAGGTACAGCTAACGAGATATTACATCTTAGTTTTCTGTCTCAGGTTGAGCTAAAGAAATTTGAAGAAGCAAACAAGAATGCCTCTTGGATTATGGAAATGCAAGAGGAGCTAAACCAGTTCGAAAGGTGCAAATTCTGGGAGTTGGTGCCCATACCCAAAGGACAGAACATGATTGACACCAAATGGATTTTCAGAAACAAGCTGGACAAACATGGAGTGATTATCAAGAACAAAGCCAGGCTTGTAGCTCAAGGGTATAGATAAGAAGAAGGGATTGACTTCGACCAGACCTTTGCTCCAATGGCCAGGCTTGAGGCGATCAGGTTGTTTCTTGCGTATGCTGCCCTCAAAGGCTTCAAGGTCTATCAAACGGACGTGAAGTCAGCATTCCTCAACGGGAATCTAAAAGAGGAAGTCTACATAGCACAACCCCTAGGTATTGTCAACTCTACCTTCCCTAAATATGTTTAATTTCTTAATAAAGCTCTTTACGGCTTAAAGAAAGCTCCCCGAGCTTGGTATGAGATGTTATCTAGTTTTCTTTTTGAGAATAAGTTCACAAGAGGAAAGATCGACAAGACATTATTTCTTAGGGAAGTAAAAGGCAAGATTTTGCAAATGCAAATCTATGTCGATGACATTATATTTGGCTTTATGGAAGACAACCTTTGGAAGAAGTTTTCCAAAATTATGCTAGGGAAGTTTGAAATGAACAGCATGAGAGAGCTGAAGTATTTATTAGGACTTCAGGTGAAACAATCTGAAGATGGAATTTTCATCTCTCAGACGAAGTTCACTAAATAAATTCGGAATGGAGAACGCAACCTCGATGAGGACTCCAATGGGTTCAACTATATCTCTAGACAAGGATGAGAAAGGTAAACCTTTTGATGAAACTAAGTACATAAGAATAATTGGATCCTTGCTCAATCTTACTGCAAGTAGACCTGACATAACATTCTCTACATGTGTGTGCGCTAGATTTCATGTGAACTCTAAGGAATCTCATTACGTCGCCGCAAAGTGAATTTAAGATACCTTAAGAGCACAAAAAATCTTGGCTTTTGGTACCCAAGAAGTAATGTTGTCGAGCTAATTGGTTTTTCAGATGCAGATTTCTCCAGTAGCAGGGATGACGGAAAAAGCACTTCTGGGACGTGCCAATTCCTCGGAAGAAGGCTTATCTCCTGGATCAGCAAGAAGCAAAATTGTGTGGCAACTTCCACTGCCGAGTCAGAGTATATATATATGCGGGTAGTTGTTGCACACAGCTTCTATGGATCATGAATCAGCTTGAGGATTACAACCTGAAGTTCAAAGAGATTCCGATGTTCTGCGACTCATACAGTGCTATAGCATTCGCAAACAATCCAGTCTCTCACAACCGAACAAAGCACATCAAAGTAAGATATCACTTCATTCGGGGGATCATGTGGAGAACAAGGATATAGCCCTCAGCTATGTCTTGACGGATAAGCAGGTTGCAGATATATTACCAAAGCCTCTGGACGAGGCCAAGTTCTCGTTTTTCAAAATGGAACTAGGTATACTAAACAAAGACTCGTGAAGATGGCTAAGAAGATAAGAAGTCACTCCGGAAGTATTTCATAGCAGAAAAATTTGTTTAAGGTTAATTCGTAGAGTATCAATCATTGAATTTCATCGAATCGTCGAAATACGTTTAGTATTCATGATGACATTTGACGAATCTGTCTCTGCTTTTGATGAAACTCACCGAAATTTACTTAGGTCAAATATTTTATTTCTTATAATTAGATCCAAAGAGTAACGGTTTTTCAGGCATGCTCCATTTTCCCTCTCAAAACTTTAACCTTATACATATAAATAGTTTTAGGGGAAAACAGTCTACATTCATCGAAAGAAACACTCTAATTCCGCTGAAATATTCATCCTAACTTTTCGGATTCCACGACTGCTCATCGTCTTCTTCCCGTCGATTTGGATACTGCGCGCCATTTAACATCTTCTTCCCGTCGAGTTGACTCCGCTGCTTGACAATTCTTCCAGAAAGTTAATCCCGACTACCTGTTCCTGAAGATTCATCCAGAGAAAGTCATATAGTTACATAGCCGACAGTCCTTCAGCGTTGACTCTCTAAGCTATCAGCTATCGGATTCTCCATGGCTCCTAGAAGTACCAACGGGTTTCTAGGTGGTAGTGAACTAGTTTGAACAGGGTTTGCCTCTGCTTCAGACGAGTTTAGGAATGTGATTCTCATGTTAGAAAAAGCAGGCCTTTCTTTTGTGCTAGAGCACCCCTGTAAGGTATTGGACAAAGACGTTCTTGAGTTCTTTCAGAATGCCAAGCTTCGTAGGGAAGATACTGTTATCAAGAGCAAAGTTTGTCAGATGAAAATCACGGTGAAGGCTTCTCTCCTCACCCGGCTTCTGAGGCTTCCAGCCTATGACGAAGCCAATCACCTAGAAGAGGACTTTATAAGAGCTCTACTATTCTATGGACTGCATAGAGGGACAAAAGTCATTAAGAGAAAAGGGATGAACGAGGAAGGAAAGCTCCTGTCCTATATCATTGGTAAAGTTCTTCTCTACAAGACCAATTCTCACAGCTACCTCTCTTCAGAAATGTTCAAGATCCTAGTGGCGATCATCTGCATGAAGAGAGTGGATTGGTGTGCTATCTTACTTGCTCGGATCAAAGATAGTCTTTGCACCCCTAACTTTGGAAGGATTCTTAGTTTGTTCTTAAATCAAATGGACAGAGATACATTTGAAATTTTTAAATATGTGCCTATTCACCACCTCAAAAAGATCGATGCTTCCATCTTCTCGAGGTGGGATAGAAGGATCTAATTGCCAGGGGGACTTAGAGATGCACTAGTGGTAGAGGAAGTACCTGAGGATAGGCTTCCTGCTTGCACCCCCAGGGACACTTCTGATTGATTGAGTGAATGAGTTAAGGGGGAGACAGCCGATACACAAGTGGCCACGGAATTAGTGACCTTGAGTGTTACTTCAAATGTAGAGATTCTAGTTCTAGTTCCAGCTACTGAGATTACAGTTCTAGAGACCGGTGATATCATGATAGAGGTTGCAGATATTGCTCAGGCTGCGGTTGATAAGTTAGTGCCCGATGTGGCTAAGGATGAGAATGTTGTTGAGGACATTCCATTCTCTTTTGATGTTGTTGTTGATGAGGTTCTGCCTGCTACTGTTAGTTTGGATGATGGTGTGGATGAGCTAGTAGGTGATATTGATCTAGATGTTACTGACTACGATATCGCCGATGAGGATGAGCTGACTGCTATTGATACTGCAAATGACTCTTTTGCGATCATTGTCCTAGAGAATCTAATTGCTCCTCTCCCCGATGCTCTACCTCTAAGGACTGAGGGGGAGCAGACTCATCCTATGGCCACTATGCAAACCAGACTTGACAGGTTTGTCAGACAACTACAGAAGAGGATGTCTGAGATTCCAGGTGGACCTCTAGTGGAGGAGGTAGAGGTTGTTGATTTGACGAATGAGGAAGGAGATGTTGAGGTGCATCCTCCAGTCCTAGCGACTCATGCTCCTGAGCTAATATTTAAAGCTACTGTTACTCACATGGATGAGTCCTCTAGTGACTCTGAGGGAAGTGAAGACATCCCCTCCCCTACCAGAGTTCCAGTTGAAGATATGCCATCTACTAGTGCAGATATATCTCTCCTAAAGTCCATTGAAGCAATGATGGATAAGAAACAAGAACACTTTGATCGATTATTGAAGAAAGTGATGAAGAAAGTAAAAGAAACTGAGAAAGACTTGAACAACGGCATTGCAGCGATCAAGGTCCGTTTTGACAAGCTTGATGATAGGCTTGATTCATGGTTTGTGCAGGGTGACAAAGCAATTGTTCACACAATGGCCGGACTGAAAAGTAACTTGGATGTGCTGCAGAATGTTGATGCAAATGCCAAAACCATCATTACTGCTCAGAATGCAGGCATGGATTACTGCTACACGATTCGATCTTCCTCCACCGAATCAACTGGATCATTTCTTTCTGAAGGTTCATATCCATTCAGATCTAGTCGTTTCATGGATTTAGATTCAAGTCTTCAAAGCTTTCAACGTTTCCGTATTCTCCAAGTTTTTCAAGATCAACTTTTTGAAGAATGAAGGACTGAAGACTTTAGATCTGAATAGGGTTTATTTGTAATCATTTTGTATAAATCTCTTATTACATTTGTAGGAGGTTTTCCCTCCGAAGTGTAGATTTGTTTGTGGATCGAGTTGTAGATCCGGTGGTGGATCGAGTTGCAGGAGAGGTTGTTCTCCGAGTGGTAGGAGCGTTGTCTCAGAGTTATAGGAGTTGCGGCTCCAAGGTGTAAGATTTGTATAAATCTGAGAAAGGTGAAGTGGATAAATCTAGCCCTTCCTAGTAGATAGGCAAGGCGGGACAGTGGACATACCCAACTCGGGGAACCACAATAAATCTCTGTGTTTGTGTGCTCTCATTTTTAAAGTATTTTTTATTCCGCGAAAAGACACAGACATCACATATTCACCCCCTCTAGGTGATTTAGGTAGACACTAGATACTTTCAGGAGGTCTGCCGAGAATCTTTGCAATTCTTCTTTGAAGATTGCACACGAATCTGTCTAACTCTGTTTGGAATGAGATTGAGGGATGAATTTGCTCCCCCTCAGTCCTTACTAGTAGAACATCTGGAAGACTTATGATCACATTTTCTATAGTAAAGAGCTCAGTAGAATCATTTACATTATCAATAACAATATTGTGTTCTGCATCATTTACATTATCAGAAGCTAGCTCATCCAGATCAGCAACATCATCAAGAACATCAGTATCCAAATCTTCCTCATCAAGTCTCTCATCCTTAGCCTCATCAGGCACAATCTTAGCGGCAGCAGCATGACCTATATCAGCAACCTCAGTAAGTAGATCATCTATCTCTTCCACTAAATCTGGTACTGAAACTTCTGCCACTGGAACTTGTACCTCTTGCTCAGAACTGACAGGAACAACTGACTCTGCAGCAAAGGGAACACTCAAGGGAACTATAACCTGTGTAACCACTTGTTTTTCAACATACTCCCCCTCAATTCTTGCACTCGAGCTCTCAGGAATCATACTAGGGGGGTACGAGAAGGAATCCTATCCTCAGGAACACCCTCCTCCTCCTCAACATCAGGAAGCATTATGACTCCACTTGGTCTTGGGATCCTCCGATCCCACAGGGAGAAGATTGACGAGTCGATTTCCTTCAAGTGATGGATGGGTATGTAACGGTCCAGGCCCGCCAACCCGCGGGACCCAGCTGGCACCGCCGGCCCACCAGTAGTCCAGACCCGGGCCCACTACTGGCAGTAAGCCTATCACATTCAAGCCTGCAGGCCATGCACCCCAACCCCTCTCCCTCCACAGGCGGGTTGTTGGTGGCTGTAGCCCCCCTTAGATGAGTCAAACTCGATAGTCAAGCCCGCACTACGGGGACTTCCCAGGAGGTCACCCATCCCAGTACTACTCCAGCCCGAGCACGCTTAACTATGGAGTTCTTTCAACTCTCATCACCAATTGAGCTGCAGATCAATTGGTGATGAGAGTTGAAAGAACTCCATAGTTAAGCGTGCTCGGGCTGGAGTAGTACTGGGATGGGTGACCTCCTGGGAAGTCCCCGTAGTGCGGGCTTGACTATCGAGTTTGACTCATCTAAGGGGGGCTACGGCCACCAACAACCCGCCTGGATGGAGAGGGGTTGGGGTGCATTGGCCTGCAGGCTTGATGTGATAGGCTGACTACCAATAGTGGGCCCGGGTCTGGACTACTGGTGGGCCGGCGGTGCCAGCTGGGTCCCGCGGGTTGGCGGGCCTGGACCGTTATAAAAAGTGCACTTTTTATAACGGTCCAGGCCCGCCAACCCTGCGGGACCCACCTGGCACCGCCGGCCTACCAGAAGTCCAGACCCGGGCCCACTACTGGTAGTCAGCCTATCACATCAAGCCTGCAGGCCAATGCACCCCAACCCCTCTCCATCCAGGCGGGTTGTTGGTGGCCGTAGCCCCCCTTAGATGAGTCAAACTCGATAGTCAAGCCCGCACTACGAGGACTTCCCAGGAGGTCACCCATCCTAGTACTACTCCAGCCCGAGCACGCTTAACTATGGAGTTTTTTCAACTCTCATCACCAATTGATCTGCAGCTCAATTGGTGATGAGAGTTGAAAAAACTCCATAGTTAAGCGTGCTCGGGCTGGAGTAGTACTAGGATGGGTGACCTCCTGGGAAGTCCTTGTAGTGCGGGCTTGACTATCGAGTTTGACTCATCTAAGGGGGGCTACGGCCACCAACAACCCGCCTGGATGGAGAGGGGTTGGGGTGCATTGGCCTGCAGGCTTGATGTGATAGGCTGACTACCAGTAGTGGGCCCGGGTCTGGACTTCTGGTAGGCCGGCGGTGCCAGGTGGGTCCCGCAGGGTTGGCGGGCCTGGACCGTTATAGGGTACACCTTTGGTTATGTCAAAAGTGTCATGGTCTAGCTGATTCAAATATAAACTGAGTATTCTACCAAAGTTCGGTGTGCTGAGACTATCCTTAATCCTAGCAAACAACACTGCTCCCTAGTCAAATTTCTTCCAGCATATAATGGCTACCAGAATTTTAAATATGTTTGAGGACAAGTAGTCATGAGATCTAGTCTTGCAAAACAGAACTTTTCTGATTATGTCTGATATAAGTTTTCCTTCCTTGTTTATTACTTTCCTCTTAACTGTTGTCATTCCTCTAAGCAAACCACAAAATAATAGAGCCCTGGAGAATTCATCATCTTCAAGCTGATCGGCTTCTTCACATTCCGGAAGCCGTAAATACCTCATGAGGAGGGTAGCTTTCACCTTAACTCTGACCTGTCTGACTTCGATTTTGATCACGGTGTCTTCACTGCGTAGCTTTGCATTCTAGAAGAACTCAAGAACATCTTTTTCCAAAAATTTGCATGGGTGCTCAAGAAAAAAGGAGAGACTGGCCGACTCCAACATTAGGATGACATTTCTGAATTCATCCATGGTCGTAGCAAAACTAGTTCAAACATATTCTTCTCCTACAAGCAAACCACTTGTAAGTAGAGGAGCAATGAAGCAGAGCGGAAAATTGAGGAATGAATCAACCTGGTTCGGGAAGAGTTACTATTTCGAAAACTGAAGCGGCGATGTGGAGATCGGCTCATGCGATATAGCTGCTGTCACTGAACTGAATCATCGGGGAAGAAATCGTCGGGTTCAGAACTTTGCTTCAACGAAGTGTTTCGAGTTTTACCCTTATAGCCCTATTTATATATATTTAAAATTTTGAAGAGAGAGAAATAGGCGTGTACCTTTAAACCGGGTGACTCTCGGGATCTAATAAAAAATGCTCCAAGTATAATTTGTCGAAACCCCACAAAAGCTGTCAAATTTGTCGAATATCATTGAGATTCATTGAGAAGAACTGATGAATTCGTCGAATATAATTGTGTTGTCTCGATGAATTCGTAGAGTTTCCATGAGTGATTCTCGACGAATTTGCCTTAGACAATTTGACTTCTTTGAGATGTACTTCACCGAGAGAAATTTTGATTTCTTAGCCGTCTTCATGACTCCTTGTTGAGCATGCCCAGTTCCATTTTGAAGAATGAGAACTTGGCCTCGTCCACTAGCTGCGTGAATATGTTTGTAACTTGCTTATCCATCGGGACTTAGTTGAGAGTTATGTCATGTTCTCCACATGCTCCCAGATGAAATGATATCTGATTTCAATGTGTTTTTTATGGATGTAAGAGACTGGATTATTTGCAATCGCTATGGCACTGGAGGAGTCACAAAACATCGGAATCTCTTTGAATTTCAAGTTATAATCCTCAAGATGATTCCTGATCTAGAGAAGTTGTGCGCAACAACTACCAGAATAGATATACTTTGACTCGGTAGTGGAGGTTGCAACACAATTTTTCTTCTTGCTGCTCCAAGAAATAAGCCTTCTTCCGAGGAATTGGCAAGTCCCGGAAGTGCTTTTCCTATATCCCTGCTACCAGCAAAACCTGCATTTGAAAATCCAATTAGCTTGACATCATTACTTCTTGGGTACCATAAACCAAGATTTGGTATACCCTTAAGGTATCTCAAGATCCTCTTTGCAGCGAAGTAATGAGATTCCTTAGAGTTCACCTAAAATTTAGCGCACAAGTATATTGAGAACATTATGTCGGGTCTACTGGCAGTAAGATAGAGAAAGGACCCAATTTTGCTTCTGTACTTGGTTTCATCAAAAGGTTTCCCTTTCTCGTCCGTGTCCAGAGACATAGCTGAACCCATTGGAGTCCTCATCGAGGTTGTGTTCTCCATTCCGAATTTCTTAAGCAACTCTTTGGTGAACTTCGTCTAAGAGATGAAAATTCCATCTTCAGATTGTTTCACCTGAAGTCCTAAGAAATACTTTAGCTCTCCCATACAGCTCATTTCAAACTTCCATTGCATGAGTTTAGAGAATTTCTTGCAAAGGTTGTCCTCTATAGAGCCAAAGATAATGTCGTCTACATAGATTTGCACTAGAAAAATCTTGCCTTTTACTGCCCTAAGAAATAATGTCTTGTCCATCTTTCCTCTTATGAACTTGCAATCAAGAAGAAAGCTAGACAATGTCTCATACCAAGCTCGAGGAGCTTGTTTCAAGACGTATAGAGCTTTATTAAGAAAATATACATAATCAGGGAAAGTTGAGTTGACAAAACCTAGGAGTTGTGCTACGTATGCTTCCTCTTTTAGATCTCCATTGAAGAATGCTAACTTGACATCCATTTGATAGAACTTGAAGCCTTTGTGAGCAGCATACGTAAGAAACAACCTGATCACTTCGAGTTTGGCCACTAGAGCAAAGGTTTGATCGAAGTCGATCCCTTCTTCTTGTATGTACCCTTGAGGTACAAGCCTGGCTTTATTTTTTATAATTACTCCATTCTCGTCCAGCTTGTTTCTGAATATTCATTTGGTATCGATCATGTTCTTTTCTTTGGGCATGGGCACCAACTCCCAAACCTTGCACCTTTCAAACTAGTTGAGCTCCTCTTGCATAGCCATAATCCAAGAGGCATATATCCTTGTTTGCTTCTTCAAATTTCTTTGTCTCAACCTGAGACAGAAAGCTAAGATGTATAACTTCATTAGCAGTACCTCTTCTAGTTTTAACACCATCACTTGGCTCTCCAATGATCAGATCAACTGGGTGATCTCTTAGGTATCTGAACACTAGATTTCTTCCTCTCCCACCAGCAGGCTATGCCACATCTATTGTATATCCTGTAGGTTGAAGTAGTTCTTTATCTAGTAGTTCTTCATCCACCACACTTGGATCAATGACCTTGACTGAGCTTGGCGCATATTCCTTGACCGCTTATTCCAAGCTTAGTTCCTTTAACCTGGTACCTATATTTCCACCAACAACACTAGACGAGCTGTTATGAAGCATGCTTGTCTCATCAAATACAACATTTATAGACTCTTATACCACTAGGGTTTTCTTATTAAAAATCCTATATGCCTTAATATGGCTACTATTTCCTATGAAAATACCTTCAAAACACTTTTCACTAAACTTCGTAGGATAATACTTTCCATTATTAAGTATGTAGCATTTACTACTAAAGATGCTAAAGTAGGACACAGTCGGTTTAAGCCTTTCAACAGTTCGTAGGGAGTCTTACAATGGCTTTTGTTGATTAATGCTCTGCTTTGCACTTGATAAGCTATGTTGACTGCTTCGGCCCATAAGTATTCTGGTAGTGAAGTGTCATTCAACATAGTTGTGCATGCTTCAATAAGGGTTCTATTCCTTCTCTCAGCAACTCCATTTTGTTGCGGAGTATACGGTGAAGAAAACTCATGAAATATACCTTGACTTCCACAGAATTCAGTCATGACACCAGAATCAAATTCTATTTCGTGATTACTTCTGATTTTGATCACTGAGCAGTTTAATTCATTCTAAATTTACTGTACAAAATTAGTGAATGCCTCAAAGGTGTCAGACTTGTGCTTCAGAAAGAACACCCAAGTAAAACGAGAGTAATCATCAATAATGACCAACGTATAGACTTTACCTCCTAAACTATGAATTGGCATAGACCAAATTAGTCCATATGAAGTCAGTACAAACTTCTAGAAAAATCTTTTTCAGTAATACCCTTAAAGGTAGCCCTTATCTGCTTACCCATTTGGAATGTGTCACGCAAACTCACTTTAAGGCACTTAATGCTAGGAACATCACGCACTAAGTTGTGAGAAAATAACATATTTATAGTTTTGAAGTTAATATGTGTTAATTTATTGTGTCATTGGTCACATAGAGACGCACTATCTTTTGTCAAAAGCACACTGGTGTAGAATTGTCTAAATATAGAAAATTTAAGCAGAAAATATTTCTAGTCCATGTGCCTATTAAGATTGTCTCCAAATTGGCAAACGATTTTATCAGACACTTATCCTTGTAGAACTCAACGATATAGCCTTTATCACATAATTGGCTTATGCTTATGAGGTTATGTAGTAATCCTTTAACATAAGTCACGTCTGTGAAGGAGATTATACTATTGGTTATCAAACCGTAGCCTTTAGTGATTCCCTGATCAGACACTCCAAAGATAACTTTTGGACCGTCTTTGACTGGGGTATATTCTTGTAATAGGCTTCTTATCCCGATCATGTGCAGAGAGCATCCACTGCCCAAATACCAGATTAAAAGTCCTGTAGGATAGGTTGTTCCTTGATCGCTCTCAAATGTTCTTGATGCTGAGCCATCAAGTTAGAATCATCTTCCTCAGATGAATAGTCTTCATGACCATTAGAAGAAGTTTCAGATTCAGATTGCATTGTGTGAGATTTACCTTCCCATGGAATTGGGAGTCGCCTACTTCCTCATTTGATTGTGCCATGAGCCCGAAGTAAGCTTCTTCATTTTCAGAGCTTGACTCACTTGAGTGACTTTCGCTAAGAGTCTTTGACTTCTTTGGAGCGAAGCTCTTCTCTTCCTTCCTATTAACTTTGAAGGATCTCTTCTCTTCTTTCTTGGATCCTTCCTTCTTTTTGTACGGACACTCCGCAATCACGTGTCCTTGCTTATTGCAATAATAACAAACTATGTCAAAAGAAGAATGTTTGCTCGGTTTAGACTTGTACATGTCCTCTCAGTTGTAGCTTTTCTTAGACTGATCACCATCACGATGTGATCTTCTAAAATCTGAGGAGGAGGACTGATTTTTCATCTACCTCCTCTTGCTGAGCAGTCATTTGAATTGCTTGGAGATTAGCGATAATTCTCCATCAGACAATTTAGAGCCTGACGTGCTTGGCTCAGAATCTTCTTGGTGCTCGTGTCCTTACTGGTGACACATCTTTAGATTTTCTTATCTCTTCGGCCTTCAGAGCTACTGAATTCTCTCTGCTTGAAGTCCTGCTGTTTTTCTCATCTTTCTTTTGAGTATTCATTTGTAGTTCATATGAGAGGAGCTTTCCGAACAGATTTTGGGGATCAATCTCTGCCAGCTTTGTGAATTCCCTAATGGACACAACTTTAGTGTCCCTGTCTTTTGTTAGGGATCCTAGGAATTTGTCGTTGAGCTCCCCATTAGTAAACGTGAAGTAAAAAAGGATAGATCTTATTTTACTCTAATATATATATATATATATATATATATATATATATATATATATATATGTTATATAAAGGAATATGAACATCATAAAAGTAAAGAAAGCAAAGCAAGCAATCCAGATGACATAAGGATTTTAGTGGTTCCCCAAAACTGGATACATCCACTCTTCTACCACCCTGGTAGGAATCCACTAACAGTTTTTTGATCAGGTGCCCTGCCACCAATAGGTTTTTGCCCAGGTGCCCTGTCACCACAATATCTATTTTCTAAAGGAGATATAGGAACCCTTTGAGCTTTTGATCAGGTGCCTAAAAACCAACACAAGTCTTTTGTTAAGGAGACTTGACAACCAGAGGCTAACTTTTGAAGGGAGTTAAAACCCTTTTTACAATAAGAAAAGAAAATGATGTTGTCTTCTCTGTCTCAAACAATTGAGAAGACTTAGTGGATCTTGATGTTGTCAAAGCTCCCCCTGAGATGTAGTGTAGTTCAGGATTGGAAGCTTTGCTTCAGGGTGTAGGCCTTCAGTATGCTTGAATATCTTCAGAAGCTTCTTGGACTGATGTTGATGAGTTGTCCCTTGAAAGCCTGAAGTAGATGAAGAAGAACTCTGTATATTTTTGTTTTTCTCACTCTCTGCTTCTTGTTCTTACCTTTCTGTAGTTTTGTCTCTGTAGAATAATATATCTATATATTGTCTGAACATAATTCAAACATTTTAATTTACTTTGTCTGCAATGGCTGAATCATTCCCGAGAATGGTAATTGCTTTGGGAATCAATTAGCAATAAATCCTGATTTAATCCATAATTAATGCAGCCTCCAAACGGCTATATTCATAAGAATATATAGCATTAAATCTGGTAGCTATAATCGCCTTTAATTTAGCCTTAATTAATTCAGCCAGCTGTAAATAAATCTGCCTGCATACTATAAAAAAAATCGTCAAACTGAATTTTAAAGCTTTCTACAAACTGAGCTCGGAGTTTGTTGATCTCAGCTTGGAGTTCGTTGAGCTCAGCTCGGAGTTCGTCGAGCTAAGCTCAGAGAATATGAACTGCATAATCGTTGAACTGAGTTTTAAAGCTTTCTTTGAGCTGAGCTCAGAGTTCGTTGAACTAAGCTCGAAGTTCGTTGAACTAAGCTCGGAGAATTTCTTTGAGCCGAATTTCTGAACTTCAAATCTGAACTTCTCTGGAATTTTTCTGAAGGAGCAAACCTAGAAATAATCCTATGACCCATGACTATATATTTTGGGTAAATCTAATACATCCTAATAGTGATCCTTGCCCAAATCAAAATTAGGGTTCCAACAATCTCCCCCTATTTGGGTGAGGACACTATTTACGCAAAACCAAATAAAATACAAAGAAAAATAATCTGCCTAAAATATAAATTTTTCAGCAAATATACAAAGGTGTTTTGAGAAAAAAAAAAGAAAGACAACAGAGATATTAGAACATAATTAAAAACTAAGGAGCAGCTGCAAGAAAATCTATAAGGATGTCAGATGCACTTTTGCTTATCTTTAACTGAATCTATTTCAGCAAGTCTGAATCCATTTATGATTCTCTGAATAATTGAACTTGCTGACTGCTATAACCTCTGCACTGACTGATACTAAAGGCTTTTGGTTAATATCAAATACCACTGTTCCTCTATGGTAAGATAGCTCTTTTCCTGAAAAGAGAGGTTAGGAGTTCTGGACCCAGATTACCTTGGGTCCTGGTTCTCTTTTATAATAATTAGAAATAAAAGAACATCCAGGTTGACTTTTATAGCCTAGAGGATGAAAATTTTTGGGTGTAATTATCTATTGAGAAAAGGGGTTAACAATTTTGTGTCTTTGATTATTATTCTGATAGGAATTAAAATTCCTGTTTTGATAGTTTGAGTTCGATGATTTTTGTTGAGTTCGTCGATCTGAGTTTGACGAAAAGTATTAATTTCATCGATCTCGGTTCACAGAATGATAATAGTCATAATCTGTGTTCCACAATCGTCAATCTCTATTCGACGAAACATGTTAATTTCGTCGAGCACCTTTTGTTGAGAAAACATTCCCAAACTTTGGGTTCAGATATCGTCGGTTGCTGTTCGACGTATAATACTGCTTTCGTCGAGCTCGGTTCGATGGAATTTTTTGAACATGATTTTTCTGAAAATTCTTCACTTGTTTGGGTTTGTCATTATTATGCAAAACTTCAGTTAGTTTGTCTAAATCTTTTAACTTGTCTTTGTCTTTAAATGATTCAAAATAATTAATCTGTTCAAGAGCAATTTTCAAATTTTCTTTAAGCCTTATGTTCTTTGAAGAATAATTATTTAATATTTCTCTGAGAAGTTTTATTTCTTTCTCAGATTTGATCAAATCTTTACAAATATTTTTAAAATCTTCTTTAAAATGATCTGAAGAAAAATCAAAGGAAGAGATTACCTGATCCCCTTCTGATTCAGATTTTGCTTCAGAGTCTGATTGTTCATCAGAGTTGCTGCAAGAGGCATTTATTGCCATTAGGCAAAACTCTTGCTCTTGACTCTTCTTCATCTTCAGTTGCATAGGATGAAGCTTCAGAGTCAGAGTCACTCCAAGTGTCAGCATCAAATATTCTCTTTTTAGCCGATCCAACAACCATTTCTGTGAGGGAGTCCCAAATATCCTTTGCTGAAGAGCATTCAGCAACTTCTTGAAAAATGTCATCAGATATTGATTGTGCAAGAATGTTCATTGCTTGTGCATCAGCAATTTTTAGCCTTTTCTGGGCTTCTGCCAATTGAAGTGATGGTACAACACTGGTGCTTGGAGTTTCTAATGATTTAGATGGACCTGTCAAAATGGAGTTGAAAATATCTTCATCAATGGATTTCATATAAAGCCTAATCCTTGCCTTCCATAGTGCAAACTTATCTAGATTGCACATAGGAGGTCTAGTGCTTGAAAATTCTTCATTTTATGCCATGATAAACTCTTAAGAAATATAAGATCTATCAGATCGTTTTGGATCAGGTGTTAGCCTATACAACCAAAGAAACGACCCTCTGATACCAATTGAAGGAAAAAGGATAGATCTTATTTTACTCTAATTATATATATATATATGTTATATAAAGGAATAGACACAACATAAAAGTAAAAAAAGCAAAGCAAGCAATCCAGATGACATAAGGATTTTAGTGGTTCCCCAAAACTGGGTACATCCACTCTTCTACCACCCTGGTTGGAATCCACTAATAGGTTTTTGATCAGGTGCCCTGCCACCAATAGGTTTTTGCTCAGGTGCCCTGTGATGACAAGTTTTAGTCATCCCTTTTTGGGGTAGTTTAGTATGCAAAATGCCTAAGTTGATTAATATTTTATGCTTGTTATGTTTTTATTTCATGTTTTAATGTTTTTTTATAATATATTATTTCCTAGTTTAATTATATTTTTAAGTATTTTTATGCTTATTATGTTTTATTTCTTATTTAAAGTCTTTTGTGTTATGATATAAAAATCTATAGTTTTATTATATGTATTTTTATTATTTTATGTATTATGTTATGTTTGTTATGTTATGTTATGTTTAGTTATTAATAATTCATGTTATGTTATAAAATAGAACTAATCATTTTGTTTCTTTTTCTTGTAGGTTCAAGCCCCCTCCATTTGATGCAGCCCTATATGGAGCTACTCGAGCTCCTCCTCTTGGCCAAGTCAACCCTTCAAGGAGAAGCCCGAGCCCAGTACTCATGCAGCCCCTCATGCAGCCCGGCCCCTTCCCTTGACTCCTACCTGAGCCCACTACAAAATAACCCACTTACTTTGCATGGTTGGCCACATCATGTCACCTCTCTCTCCTTTTTGTTATTTTCTCTCTTCTCTCCCTCATTTAATACCATGCATGCATATCCCCATACACTTGGCCGGCCACCCTCCTCTTTCATCCCCCTTGTTTATTTTATTTTTCTCTTTTCATTTCCATTAAATTCCATGCAATGAATCTCATCCACTCCTCTCTCCCTTCTTTATTTCACATTCATCCCTCTTTTCCCCTCTTTCATTCTCATTTAAACTCATCCATCCCCCTCTTTTATTTATTTTATTTCTTTTTATTTTCCAAAATGAAATGCATGCATTTAGCCTCTCTCTCTCCCCCTTCATTAATTATCATGCATGAACCCTTCCACATACATGGCCGGCCACCCCCCTTGTTCCCTTCATTTCCACCTCCATCTAGAACCTTCCCCTTCATCTATAAAAGTACCCCATCCCTCAGGCTTTAGGAAGTAAGTAGAAGTAGAGTGCTAGTTCAAGAGTGTTACTTTCTTGTCAAGTTCCTTTTATTGTAATTTTTGCTTTAGTAGAATAATTTTGTCTTGTTCTTATTTTGCGTACCTCTTTTATTAATCAATGAAAATGAATTTCTTTTCTCTTATTTTGGTTTCCTTTCCAATTATGCTTAGCTAATTATATGTTGTGCCCGATCGCGATGAGCTTTGCGATAAAATAACGCATCTTTAATTTTATGTTTGCATTTGTTTTTTTTTTATCCTTCTTTGATTTTTATCGTGTCGACTTTGTATTCTGGTATACGATAGTAGGCAATTGATCTCATTTCATAGAAGTTGAGAGACTTATTGATTTGAAAGATCACTCAAAGAAGGAAGGAGTTGCACGCAACCCTAGAGATAGGATGACGTAAATCCTCCGAATTAGAGTCAAATCCAATAGTGCGGGTCACTTCGGTAATGCGACTTTTGGCCATTTTGACTTGTAAAGAGATTTCAGTCAAAATGTCTATAAGTTAGGGAATTTAATGCTCTAGTGAGATTACTTCCTAATATCGGATCCGTCACGGTCTTAATAGAATTGCAAATGTTAAACTAATTTATTCCGTTATTTTATTTCAAAGTGAATCGTCGATCGAGCACTCTTTTGCAATAGTTTATTTCTCTTTTAACTAAGTTTAGTTTATTTTATTTTCAAAACCCATCAATCATTCGGTAGGATAATAGAATCGTTGTGAGTAATAGTACTTGCCTGCCCCGAGTTTTCATACGACCTTGATATATTTTTATCACTATACTATAAAACGATAGATACACTTGCCTATTCGAATTGTAGTCTGTGAGACGATTTTTACGCATCACCTTGTCACCACAATATCTATTTTTAAGGGAGATAAAAGAACCCTTTGAGCTTTTGATCAGGTGCCCAAAAACCAACACAAATCTTTTGTTAAGGAGACTTGACAACCAGAGGCTAACTTTTGAATGGAGTTAAAACCCTTTTTACAATAGGAAAGGAAAATGATGTTGTCATCTCTTTCTCAAACAACTAAGAAGACTTAGTGGATCTTGATGTTGTCAAAGCTCCCCCTGAGATGTAGAGTAGTTCAGGAGTGGAAGCTTTGCTTCAGGGTATAGGCCTTCAGTATGCTTGAAGATCTTTAGAAGCTTCTTGGACTGATGTTGATGAGTTGTCCCTTGAAAGCCTGAAGCAGATGAAGAAGAACTCTGTATATTTTTGTTTTTCTCACTCTCTGCTTCTTGTTCTTCCCTTTCTGTAGTTTTGTCTCTGTAGAATAATATCTTTATATATTGTCTGAATATAATTCAAACATTTTAATTTACTTTGTCTGCAATGGCTGAATCATTCCTGAGAATGGTAATTGTTTTGGGAATCAATTAGCATTAAATCCTGATTTAATCCATAATTAATGCAGCATCCAAACGGCTATATTCATAAGAATATATAGCATTAAATTTGGTAGCTATAATTGCCTTTAATTAAGCCTTAATTAATTCGGCCAGCTGTAAATAATTCTGCCTGCATACTGCAAAGAAATTGTCAAACTGAATTTTAAAGCTTTCTTCAAACGTAGCTCGGAGTTCGTTGATCTCAGCTTGGAGTTCGTTGAGCTCAGCACGGAGTTCGTCGAGCTGAGCTCAGAGAATATGAACTGCATAATCGTTGAACTGAGTTTTAAAGCTTTCTTTGAGCTGAGCTCAGAGTTCGTTGAACTGAGCTCGGAGTTCGTTGAACTAAGCTCGGAGAATTTCTTTGAGCTGAATTTCTGAACTTCAAATCTGAACTTCTCTGGAATTTTTCTGAAGGAGCAAACCTGGAAATAATCCTATGATCCATGACTATACATTTTGGGTCAATCTAATACATCCTAATAGTGATCCTAGCCCAAATCAGAATTAGGGTACCAACAAAACGTACGACTATAGTTTTTGAAGCTGTTGACGATCTTAAAGAATTTTTCGAAGTTGTCAGCAATTGTATCATTTGTCCTTGCTTGAATGCCTCGTATTCTTGATTAAGTAGAGATCTCTGATCATCTCTAACTTCTTCAGTATTTAATTGTCCACTACACTGGCTATGATATTTTTTGCCTTTTTATCCAAGGAGGCTAGAGCAATTTCATCCTTGGTCAAGTACATCATTTTCTTCGGAATCATAACAGTAGGATTCAGAGCAGATGGTTGTGTAGGAATGTGAGGTCCTTCTTCAACAATCTGAAATATGCATGGATCAACAATTTCCATGTATAATCTGACTCTTTCCTTCCACATGGGGAAGTTATCCTTAGTGCACACAGACAACTTCATCGAAGACATATCCTTGCTTCTATCCATTGCAATTGAGCGATATCTCTTGACAACTAGATAGGAGATCTTATTCAAGGTGTTAACCTTATATCGAACAACACCCCTCTAATACCAAATAAAAGTATCTAGTGTCAACCTAAATCACCTAGAGGTGGGGTGAATAGGTGAGTTCTGCGTCTTTTTGCGGAATAAAAATTGCTAGAAAGAAAACAAACAAAAATACAGAGATCTATAGTGGCTCCCCAAGTTGGGTAAGTCCCTGCCTCGCCTATCTACCACAAAGTGCTAGATTCGGCTACTTCACCTTTATCTCTGATTCTTCAAATCTTACACCTCGGAGCCTCAACTCCTACAACTCGGAGACAACACTCCTACAACTCGGAGAACATGCTCTCCTACAACTTGAAGAACAACCTCTCCTACAACTCGGAAAACAACCTCTCCTACAACTCGATCCTAAAATAAGGATCTATAACTCGGAGGAAAAACCTCCTACAATATCATAAAATGATTTACAACAATAGATTAAAACTAATCTTCTTCAGATCTAAAAAATTCGGTCTTCCTTTCCTCCAAAACGTGAAACTTGAAAATCTTTAGGAGAAAGGAAATATGAAATCATTGAAGGCTTGATCTGAATAAAGGATCCACTAGATCTGAATGGAACTTGAACCTTTTGAGAATAGAGATCTATTCGACACTTTTTGAAAAGATCAGATCATGCGTCACGTTTATGTCGGTCGAGAGAGTCGCAAAGATTGTGAACGATAGACGACGGGCACTTTCTTAAAAAGTTGCGATTTGAGCGTATGTGCACGATTAGGGTTGAATGAAATCCACCCTAAGTATTTAAAGGAACACTTCTTCTTCAACGGCTAGAAATCCCTTCCAATTAAATAAAATGCGGAACACTGTACATGGTGGTCAGGATTGAGCCATGACGGAATTTGAAAACATAAGAAATAAACCCTCAGTATAATTCGTCGAGTATCGTAGAGTATATAAGGGTATACTCATCGAACTACTTCAAAACTCGACGAAAAATACTTAGACAATTCTAGCTAGATCAAACAGACAACTCAACGCCTTCCTGAAGAGATACTCGGTGAATTCAACAAGTATCGACTAGCTTACTCGACGAATTTGACAAGTATCGCCTAGCTTACTCGACGCATTCGATGAGTATAGGCTAGCTAAATCGATGCATTTGACGCCTAGGCCAAGTGATATTCGACGAATTCGTCGAGTATCGACTAGCTAACTCAACGCATTCGACGCCTAAGACAAGTGATATTCGACGAATATCACTAAGAGAAATCCATAGAAGTAAATTCGTGAAGTCTCGACAAATTTGTCGTGTATCGACATATATATTCAACGAATTCGATGAGTATGGATAGATACACTCGATGAATTCAATGAGTATACATGAAGATACTCGACGATTTTTACTTAACTATTTTTCACGAACCTAGAGATTATTCCCTATGTAAATACGATGAATTTGACGAGTGCTAGTAAGAATACACGACGAATTTGATAAGTATTCATGAGTTTACTCGACGAATTCGACAAATATTCACTGCTATGCTCGACGAATTTTACGTAGAGAAAAATTCCTTTCTTCTGAAAGCAATAACTTGTCCTTCCTTGAATCTCCTAGTGTACTTGAATCAGAAGTACACCCCAATAAAGATATTACACGCGAGTCAATGCATTGGCATACACAATGAAGGATTACATTGTATAGTCTTGTGTTTCATGACCCATTGTAACCAGACATTTGGTTATACTTAGCAATATAGTCCTGCAGGTACATGACTAAAGGAGTAGCATCAAATACAAACTCAATTCATCTTAGTTCAAGGGACACTTCTTTAAATCATGGTCATTATGGATATAATACCTAACAATGTTCAACCTTCTCCTTCCTCTTCTCTTTTCTCTTCTTCTTTCTTCTCTTCGTAAAGTGCAAGAGAGAGAGAGTGAGTGTGCGTGAGAGAATGAGTTGAAACTAAACCCCCTCAATCTTTTATCAATCCGGGTTGTAATCTCAGCAACATGATCTCCACCTCCTAAGGAGTGGATTGCCAAGAATCAATTAAGACTTCATTTTAAAATAGCTATCATCGTTCGATAACTTAGACGGCGGCAGTGGTCGCATCCAGCACCGCCCCGCCACATAATGTTTGCCTAAGCATGTCATGACACATGGCACACTACCTCTACGCGGTACCTCTACCGTCGGGCGGTACCATCCAGAGACGATGGTTGAAATAATTAATTGGCTACCGCTAGTGGTAGCTCTATTTCTTGGCGGTAACTTCCAGTAATACTACTCATTATAGGAAATCTGGGCCATTACAAATTTCCCCTCCTTTAAAAAACTTCATCCTGAAATTACACTTAATAGGAAAGAATACAAAAGTATCAATTTGTACAAATGTATACCTCAACGAAATAGTTTGGGGAACTCCTCTCTCATAGTCCGCTCACACTCCCATGATAGTTCTTCATAGCCACAGTTGTCCTAACGAACTTTGACCATTCAGATCTCCTTGTTCCATAGTCGTTTCACTTTCGTGTCCTCGATACAAATGAGCTTGAATTTCGTCATCAACCCACTATCGAATGAAACATGATCTGCAACAACCACTTGCGTAGGCTCTTGCACAGCCTTTTACAACATCGATATGTGAAACATATCGTGCAAACCATTAAGTTTAACTGAAAGATTCAGCTGATAGGAAGCTTCACCAATCCGCTCAATGATTTCAAATGGCCTAAGGTATCTCGGACTCAGCCTTTTCAAGCGTTGAATCCTAGATACGCCCTTGAACAATTTTATTTTGAGATAAACCCAATCTCCAACCATAAACTACATGTTTCAGTATTTGGCATTGTAGTATTTTTACCTGCCTATCTTGAGCAATCAGCAATCGTTCTTGAATCAAACGTATTGTTGAAGTCCCATCTTTGACGTCTTTATGTTTATAAATCTTTGATTCACCTGTTTTTACCCAAGCCAATGAAGTACAACACTTCCTCCCGTATAAGTACTCAAAAGACATCATTTAAATAATTGCTTGGTAGTTATTATTGTAGGCAAATTTGATCATAAAGAGATGGTCTTCCCATCTCTTCCTGAAATCTAGGGCGCACATATGGAGCATATCTTCCATCATTTTGTTTACCCTCTCGATCTGACCATTTATTTGAGGATGAAAGGTTGTGCTGAATTTCAACATGGTACCCAACAGTTGATGTATAAGCTTCCAATTATTTCATGTGAAATGCCCATCTCGGTCACTAATGATGCTACGGGGCCCACTGTGCAATCGTACGATCTGTTCAACATAAAGTTTGGCTAATTTTTCCACTGAATCGTCCCTTTGATTTGGAATGAAGTGTGCTACTTTTGTCAACCGGTCCACAATCACCCAAATGAAATCGTTCCCGCATTGTGATCTTGACAAACCGTGCACGAAATCTATATATATATCATCAAACTTACATTCCGGTATTGGTAATGACTTCAAGAAACCACCGGGTTTTTGACATTTAGCCTTCATTAGGGCCAAAGTTTGGCACTTCGCCACATAAAGTGTTATGTCCTTCTTAAACCCTAGCCACCAGAATAACTTTTTCATGGCTTTTGAACATTTTTGTGCTCCTTGGGTGGAATGAGTACTTAGCAAAATATGCCTCGTACATCAACTCCTCCCGCAATTTGCCAACATTGGTACGCATAGCCGACCGTCCTTCCACAAAATACCATTATTCAACGAGAATTGGGAATTCGACCGATCCACTATCTTTTCCATATATTGCCTCATGTTCTCGTCAATCTCCAACGTCTGTCGAATCTTGTCTGCGAGGTCATATTGTACCTCCGTCCAGTTCAAGCATGCATCCGCGCCCGTCCTCCCATTAACACAAGAGATGTCCAAAGCCTCCAAGTCACGAATCAGACGCTCATCATGCATCTATAACCAATTTGCTCATGCTGGAGCCTTATGAATCAGTGCATCCATGACTATATTTCTCATCCCGGGAGTGTAATGAATCTCAATGGTGTAGTCCCCAAGGAACTCCATCCACCTCCGCTGTCGCATATTCAGATCCTTCTGATGTAACAAGTACTTCAGGCTCTTATGGTCCGTAAAGATGTCAACCTTCACACCATATAAATAATATCACCATACCTTAAGAGTGAATATTAAGGCTGCCAATTCCAAGTCGTGAACAGGATTTCGGGGGTGACACGCCCTGGTCACGGGCATGATAGGGACGTATCATGTTGGTGTGTTGGAGAAGTCAAAATCCCGATGACTTGTCAAATTCTGGAAGCTTTTGGAATGGGACACGTGGCGGTCACGGGCGTGCACCGAATGACACGGGCATGTCAGCATGGTATGACTGGTGAAGGCGTCGAGCGTCGAACATCGAACGTCAAACATCAAACGTCGAACGGGATTGATACGGGCGTGTCGGACGGGACACAGGCGTGACATGTTCTTTTCTTTATAGGCAATGCTTTTTCACTGGAATCAAAGTAACATGCCCAGGTCACGGGTGTGACCAATTTGATACAGGCATGTACTTTGAAATTTTGACTTTTTCTGAAAAATTTTAGGAAATAAAATAAAACTATGTTAGAAGAGTATGTACAAAAAAGAAAACATTTTATTGAAGAAAAATAACAAAAAACTACAAAAATAACCTAAAATTACTTATATAAAGTGCTGAAAAATATGAATATTTACAACTTATCACATTTCCCGCATATATGGTGAGCATCACTTACTCCCCCTATTTTATTGCAAGGTGTGTGTCCTTTTTGAATGCTGGATGGGAACCTTTCTTTCTCCCCCTGAATTTGCTGCATGTATTGATCATCTCCTTTTGGCTTTTATACCACTTGATCAGCCTACAATTGTGTTATTACTTGAATAATTCCTTCTCTCCCCCTTTTTGACTTCTGTAGAATAGTCAGGGGGAGCTGGCATATCTTGATTTCCTTCTCCCCCTATCTGATTGCAGATGATCCCATTGGTGCAGCTGCTAGCTTGCTCTTTTCATGAGGTTGAATTTACTCCTGCAACTGCTGGACTTGCTCCCCTCAACAGAATCATCTTTTACCATCATTTTACTGATTAACCCTTTAGTCTCCTTACCACTGAAGCTCTCCATCTCCTGCAAGAATAATAAATCCTGCACCAAAAAAACTATAGGGAGAAACTGAAGCTAGACCAAGTTCAAGATACCCAACTCAAACTTGAAGGTGTTGAACTTTGCTTCATTTAGTGGCTTAGTAAAGATGTAAGCCACTTGCTTGTCTGTGGGGAAAAACTCTAGACTGATGTCTTCCTTTTCCACATGCTCCCTAATAAAATGATATCTAATTTCTATGTGCTTAGTCATGCTGTGTGAGAGGATTCCTAGCAATCAAAATGGCACTAGTAGAATCATAATATAAAGGAGTTCTTCTTACCTGGAGGTTATAGTCCTGGAACTAATGCTGGATCCATAGCAACTGAGCACAGCAGCTGCCTGCTAATATATACTCTGATTCTGCTTTTGAGATGGAAATACTTGTTTGCTTCTTGATGCCCCAAGACACTAGTCTTCCTCCCAAGAGCTGACAAGTGCCAGAAGTGCTTTTCCTATCCTCTTTGCAACCTGCAAAATTTTCATCTCAATAGCCTGTTAGTTCAAAATCCCTATTTCTAGGGTACCATAGGACAAGATATTTTGTACCCTTAAGATATCTCAAGATCATCTTTGCAGCAGAGTAGTGAGATTATTTAGGGAATGCCTGATACCTAGCACATACACATGTAGCATACATGATGTTAGGCCTACTAGCAATGAGGTATAAAAGAGAGCCAATTATCCCTCTATATAAAGTTTCATCAACAGGTTTCCTTGATTCATCTTTGTCTATAGGCAAACTTTACCCCATGGGAGTTTTCATGGTGGAGGAATTCTCCATATCATATTTTTTAATTAACTCCTGGGTGAACTTGAACTTGGATATGGACAAACCATCATCAGTCTATCTAACTTAGATTCCCAAGAAGAACTTGAGCTCACCCATACTACTCATCTCAAACTTTCCTTGCATAAGTTTAGCAAACTTCCTGCAAAGGTTGTCACCAATTGATCCAAAGATAATGTCATCAACATATATCTGGACTAGGATGATCTTGCTCTTAGATTCCCTTAGGAATAGGGTCTTGTCTATCTTCCCCCTTGAGAATTTGTTCTCAATGAGAAAGCTAGACACGGTCTCATACCATGCTCTAGGGGCTTGCTTTAACCCATATAGAGATTTCCTAAGTCTATAAACAAAATCAGGTGAGTTAGAATCAACAAAACCTAGAGGTTGTTCAATATAGACCTCTTCCTTTAAGTCTCCATTAAGGAAGGATGACTTCACATCCATCTGGTAGACTTTGAATCCTTGGTAGGTAGCAAATGCAAGGAAGAGTCTTATAGCTTCCAATATGACAACTGGGGCAAATGTCTGATCAAAATCGATTCCTTCTTCTTGCATGTATCCTTTAGCCACCAGTCTAGCCTTGTTATTCACTATACGAACTTAGAATCTCAAGCTCTGAATTTAGCTCGATTAATGGTGAGCCCAGCTCGACGAACTCTGAACTAAGTTCGACGAATTGTTAATTGAGCTCGACAAACTCAGAATCTCAAGCTCTTAATTTAGCTCGATGAATGGTGAGCTCAGCTCGACGAATTCTTTCTTACTTCTGGCATTGAGTGAGCTAACCTCCCTCAACGCCTGTGGACTTAGTTAAAATCCTGTCTTTCCAGCATCTTCTCTTGGTGTCCACCTTTCTGCCTTATGACCACCTGTTATATCACTTAGACAATCTATCTAGACTTATTCCATGGAACATCCTGCACATGATGAGCTTAAACAACATCAAATACAACTATGATCTTAGTGTTGATGGATATGCCTCTTCAAATCCAATCTAAGGAACATTGTGGGCAATGGACCCAACAATCTCCCCCTATTTGAAGAAGGCAGAACTCCCAACAATACTAAGAGGAATTACCATAATAGGCAGAATACTCTCATTCAGCTATAGATTATAATCTGCTACACCTGCTAGCTTATGCTATATTAATTTAATGTGCTCCATTTAATTGTATTGACACAATAGGTTAGGTCAATGCATCTTTATACTACTTGAGCAATTTATCAAGTAATATGCTCTCTCCTTTATACCACTTAATATTTAAATGGAGCACCACTAGAAGCACTTACCTTAAAATATGCACTAACACAGTCATTGCCTTTCTCATATTACTTGAATCTTTTCAAGTAATATGCACTGACTCAACATGATATAGTCTTCTCAAATATTGCTTTTATATCTCCCTCTTATGTATTGCCACACATATCTCCCCCTTTCTGTCTTCTTCAATAGGCATATCTATTGAGGAAGTAGAAAATATCATATGAGAGATTATCTCTTGACCCTAGTCAAAGTCCTATGTTGATACTACTAAGGAAATCATCTTAGTGATCAATCTACTTGATTAGGAGTCATATCTTCTGTGTTGATACATTGATACAACACAACACTACAGTATTTAAGCTTGCTGCACACATAGTTCCACTTGTTGATGTTGTATCTACAGAATCAGCATCCACCTGTGGTGATATCATTGATACACCACATCACTACAGCCCCTTGGCACTTGAGTGACCCATGGATCCACTTGAGCTGGCTTCTAGCTGTTCCTCTTCTCATAATCTCCCCCTTAGTCTGTGTATTATCCTTAAGACAAACTGATCAGCAGTTGTGACAGCTGATCTACTGCAGCAGTTGTCTGCTCCCCCTCAACTGAGGCATCCTTTGTCAGATTCCTGGTAGACATTCTAGTCTATGCCAGTCTGGATACCACTTAATATTCTTTATAGTCTTGATGTCACATCAAGGACTTATCTACCTGCAAGAAAAGTAAATCCTGCAACACAAATTCGAGTTTGGAGCTCTAATACCACTAAGTTCCACATACCCAACTCAACAAAGAGGGTGTTGAACTTGACTTCATGTAGTGGCATGATAAGCATGACAGCCACTTTTATGTTAGGACAAACTCAGGATTGAGTTCTTCCTTATGCTCCCAAATTTTTTGATACTTAATCTACATATGCATAGTCCTGCTATGACAGTCAGGATTCCTAGCAACTTAGATTACACAAGTAGAATATCAATATAAAAGAAATTCTACTTATCTGGAGGTTATGGTTCTGATGCCATAAGATTTCTGTTTGTCAATCTTGAGTTCGACGAATTATTTAGATTTCGTCGAGCTCCGTTCGACGAATTCTTCTAATTTCTTCGAGCTCCATCCATGCTGATGCTTAGAACTCTCTTGCACCTTGCATAGTCTCTTTTTGCTGAGCCAGATCTTATCCCCTTAGCTAATTACAGATGATACCATTGGTTCAGCTGTCAGCTTCCTCTTCTCATGAGGCTGAATGTTCTTCTGCAGCTGCTAGACTTTGATACCATTTGCGCTTTGAATGATCTTTCCATGAATCATCCTATTATTCTGATACCAAGTCTTTCTTTACACTACTCTTCCAATAGGAATGTACTGACTTGTATCAATAATAGCTGGAGCAATCCAACTGTTCTTGTAAGCTGATTGGCTTGCTTTCATCCAACAGGTGCCATCACTTGGGTAGTTTCCCTCTCAGCCTCTACAATGTCCATGGGGGCAAGCTGATCATCAGTAGTAATGCTGATCTATTCTGTGAAGGGGAACTTTGGGTATGTTTCATGCTTGTCCAGTAACCTTGACTGAACATGCTCCCCATCAGCATTTGCACAGATCTTGTCCTTATGACCACTTGAATCCTTCTTCAGGAATGCACATAACATCCTTATCCTTGGAGAATGATCCATATGATAACTTCCTTATTCCAGTCTAAGTTTTGGAACATCTTCTGTCCAAGTGCCACATGGGGGATGGGCACTAAGACTAACCTGCAAAATAGAATTACCTTACCTTAGAACTCCAATATCTATTGGGTCCTAGGTTCCTGTTAGCATGAAACTGAACATGTCCATCAGTAGAGTTTCTGACTGGTGGACTGACCCTAGCTCTGGCTACATTGAGATTATGCCAGCAATCAATGGCAAAATGCCCTATCTTACCACAGCACCAACAATCATGTATGTTATATCTTCTCTTATGTGAAGGCCCTGCAGCTTAGTGTGCTGCAACCTTGACATGAGAAAGATGTGTTGCATCCCTTTTCTGACTTCTTTCAGCTAAAATTTGATTAAAGGTAAGACTTTTAGTTGGCTGATTTGGTCTGCTCTGAGTGTCAGCAGCAACAAGCTTCTTTGCAGAAAGCAAGCTTCTGATGGCTTCAGATATGCCCAAATCAGCCTGACTCTTAGACTTGTCCTTAGTCTGAACCTTTACTGTCAGACTCTGAGCCTTGGCTGCAGTAATAATCTTGAGTGTTGATACAAAAGTACCAAAGACAAATGTCCAGATTGGGACATTTGAAATTTCTCATTAGCAGCCTTGAATGCACACACCCTGCCAAAACCTTCGCCATGGAAATGAACATCTTTGTTCACTCTAGATGAACAACCCTTATCCCAGTGACCATAAGAGCTTTCTTGGTCATACCTGTTAGAAGGTATCAGAACTTTTCTAAAAAGAATGGGAGGCTTGGAAGAAATAGGCTGAGGTGGAGCTGGAGCTTTGCCCTTCCTTTTGTAAGGAGCAACTCTTGTGTGTCCCTTGAATCTCAACCCCTTCTTGCCATTTTGAGAGGAGAAGGAGTCTATCAAAGGGAGTACAGTACTTGTCTTAGAATAGCTAGCCACTATTCTTTTCTCCTTCTCAAGCTTATCTTCAAGCTCCCTGGTGAGACCGTTCTTGTACATGATGGATGCTACCTGGATGTCTAAGAGGGACTTCAGTTGGCTTATTTCCCTAGCTTTCTGGTCCAACACATTAGCTGTTACAGTCTGCTGGGCAACTGCAAGCTTAAGAGTTGAAATCTCTTTAATTTTCTTCTTGGACAACTTCTTGACCTTCTTGAAGGCATCCGAAAATTATCCATATTTGTCAATCAATTGATTGACATCTCCTTCAGATCTAGAATCTTCTTCACCACTGGGTGAAGAGGTTTCTGAGCAAGGACTGGTCTCATACTCAGACATAAAAGTAGAATTAGGTAATGAATGTACCTTGCTTTGACCAGGCTGATCCTGGCTGCCCTCTTCATCTGTCATTATGATCAACCCTCTGTAGTTGTTGACATCTTCATCCACCTCTGACTCACTCTCTGACAATGTCAGAGGGTCCCTGATTCCTATCCTCACTAAAGGATTGACTTCTCCTGCTGCAATAGCTTCATCTTTAGCAACAGTAGTAACTAGCCTAATATAGGTTTCTTCTTCTTCATACTCTAAACCACTGTCAGAAAGACTGACTTCCTTTATCCCTTCCATGTAGCCAGTGAGAGAATCCCACATCTCTTTGGCTGTCTTGCAGTGATAAGCATCTGGAGGGTGGAGTCATCTATGACACTTAATATGATGTGTTGAGCCCTCTTGTCCATAGATGCCAAGTTGATTTCATCTTCAGACATCTCTGTATAACTCTTTGGGGTCTGGATACTTGCATCTGATGTAGATGCCCTTATGGGAATGAAGGTTTCTTCTTGAATTGAAGCCGAGATTCTAGGATCACTGGCTTCCATGATCTGCCTGATCCTTGCTTTCCATGTCCCAAAGTTATCCTTGTTGTAGACTTGAAGCTCCATTCCTTGAGGTTCTCTTTTGAACCCACAAGTATAACCCTTTTAGCAATCCTTTGAGGTCTACTCAGACTATTAAGTCCTTTTTAAGTAACCTCCCTCTGATACCACTTGAAATTCTTTAATTCAAGGATAGCTAAATCATCTAGAGAGGGGGGGTGAATAGGTTATTGAAATTTCTGAAGTATTTTTACTGTTTTTCTTACTAAGTGATCTAGAACTTTTCCTTAGTACCTGCAATATAAAGAAGAACAAACAACATAGCAAAGCACATAGATATTTATAGTGGTTCCCCAATTGGGTACATCCACTTTCCCTCCCACCTATCCAACTATCTTGTTGGACTAGGCACTTCTCCAAAACTTGTTCCAAAGAGCTTATACCTCAGATCCCTCAGATCTCTAAGTCTCATTAAAGACTTACTTCTCAGTCACAAGGGCCTACAACTCATTGATCAGCAGATCACCTACCTCAGGCTGTTAAGCCCACACTCAGGCTACAAGGACAGCCCTACCTCAGATCCACAAGGGGTCCTACCTCAGAGCTCTGCAATGCTCCTACACTCAGTGACACTCAATCTACCAACCTCAGCCTTATCTTTAAGGCCTACAGCTCAGGCTTCTCAGCCCTACAACTTCAGGCACAAGGCCCTACTCTCAGAGTGCTGCAACACTCCTACAGCTCAGTACCCAACAGGTACCTACCTCAATGCCCTTCCAGGCACCTACAGCTCAGTGACAAGCTTGTCACGTACCTCAGATCCACACTTGGATCCTACCTCAGAGAACATCACTCTCCTACCTCAAGTAATTAAGCCCTACAGCTCAGATCCACACTTGAATCCTACAGGATGGATATGGGTTGGTGTGATGATTAGCCACAAGTGAAATTTCACTATGCCAATCTTCCTGGACTGAGATACACTCAGCCCTACCTTGACTCCAAGAAATATATTTCCTGAGTCTACTTATCTGGACTAAGTAAATACTTAGACCTAACTTCCTCTTGTCAACATAAGGGATTTTATCTAGCTGGAGCTAGAGAAGTAACTGTAGCAGATCATACTGCAACCTGAGCTGGGAGAATCCCATCCCAACTCCTTTCCTCATAGCAATAAGGATGAAGTTCTCTTTGGCCTATGCTGGAAGTAACTTGCAGATTAGCTTCTCTGCCCCTTTCTGAACTGAGCCAACTGCTCAGGCCTATCTCCTTCTTCACAACTCCCCAAGAGAATGTTCTTTAGGTTTGTTGGCTGCGCCTGTGAAGCATCTACAGCAAGGGTCAGCCCAAGCTGCTACCTTTTTCTCAGAAAATCCTTCTGAGCAACTTGTTGGAGCAGATGAGGATCACACCTGCTATCTTGCTATTGAAGATGTTGATATCAACAACTAACTCTCTCTCTATCTTGTAGACTTGAGCTTCCTATTCTTTAGCTCCACAACAATGGCGGAGAAGAAGAAATGCCTTAATGCTTTCTCCAAAAGCTCTCTTTCTTTATCAAAGCCCTTTTCTTTTATTGATTTTGTCCCAATGGCTCTTAAGCAGTGGTCCCCACATAATTAATGGTCAGCAATAACTTTGCTTTGATGCCAACTGTCGTACAGTAGGTCTGCGATAACATTTGTCGCGTCTGTAGCCATCCCACCACTAATTTTAAATATGTTGACTTGCTGACGTCATCAGCTGTGGACTTAGCCAAAAATCAAACAACATTAGCATAGGCGTTGAGTGAGTAAGCATCACTCAATGCCAAAACACTTAGACAGATTTACTGCCTCTTGGCGTTGAGTGAGTAACCTTCACTCAACGCCAAACTACTTAGAATATAATTTTGTTTCTAGGCGTTGAGTGATTCAGCTTCACTCAACTCCAACCTTACTTTATCAGCTTTCTGCTGCTTAGCATTGAATGAGTGAGCATCACTCAATGCCAAAACACTTAGACAAAATTCTGTCTCCACTAGGCGTTGATAGTGTTGAGTGAGCAACCTCCACTCAATGATTTTTGCCTTAACCATATTTCTGCCTCTGCAGCATCTTAGGCGTTGAGAGTGTTGAGTGAGTAACCTTTACGCAATGCTTTCTATCTTAGGCATTTTCCTGCCTAACTGTCTCAGCGCTTTCTTATTCTTTACTGAGACAAACACTCGTCTCAGCGGTTATGCTGAGACTAACACTTGTCTCAACACTTTCTTGTTCTTTGTTGAGACAAATACTTGTCTCAGTGGTTATGCTGAGACTATCACTTGTCTCAGTGGTTATGCTGAGACTAACACTTGTCTCAGTGGTTTTTGCCTTAGACAAAATCCTGAACTTAGTTCGATGAATGCTGAACTGAGTTCGACGAACTCTGAACTGAGCTCGACGAACTCTGAACTCAGTTCGACGAATTCTCAACTAAGCTCAACGAACTCAGAATCTCAAACTCTGAATTTAGCTCGACGAATGGTGAGCTCAGGTCAATGAACTCTAAACTCAGTTCGACAAATTGTGAATTGAGCTCGACAAACTCAGAATCTCAAGCTCTAAATTTAGCTCGATTAATGGTGAGCTCAGCTCGACGAACTCTGAACTCAGTTCGACGAATTGTGAATTGAGCTCGATGAACTCAGAATCTTAAGCTCTGAATTTTGCTCGTCGAATGGTGAGCTCAGCTCGATGAATTCTTTCTTACCTCCAGCTTTGAGTGAGCTAACCTCCCTCAACGCTTGTGGACTTAGTCAAAATCCCGCTTTTCCAGCATCTTCTCTTGGTGTCCACCTTTTTGCCTTATGACCACCTGTTATATCACTTAGACAATCTGTCTAGACTTGTTCCATGGAACATCCTGCACATGATGAGCTTAAACAACATCAAATACAACTATGCTCTTAGTGTTAATGGAGATGCCTCTTCAAATCTATTCTAAGGAACATTATGGGTAATGGATCCAACAAAAATGGATACGATGTACCCAGTCAAAAATAGTTCTTCAGACTTGTGAAAAATAGGTTCGAACCTAGTTTGTACATGTAAAGCATGCATTCTTACATATAGTAGAAAGTACATTAGTATATTACAGCTACTCCCTTATTCATATTTGTAATGTCATTTTATTTTGCCATTGTCGGAGGGCTACTGCGACAGTCTCGAGCATAATGTCCCCCTTTGTCATACGTGTAGCAAGCAAGTGGACATTTTCCTACAGTTACTCCAGACCTAGCCTTCTTTGTCTTTGGAATACCACTAAAAAAATCTCGAGCAAGGTATCCTAACTTGCCACAAGTAAAGCAAACATATGGACCATGCCTTATCTTTGTTCCTATGACAGTAAAAGAAGTTGACTCCAACAAGCTAAACCTCTTCTTCCACTTGTGACAGTGGGATTTTGAAAAGTTCGGCACTTTGAACTCTTGTTTTGAATTGACTTTTTCCAAGTCCATTTCCAAAGACCTAGCTGTCGTCACCAAGGCATTGAATCCAATAAACTTTGGACACAACAATAGAAGTCATAAATTATTGTGCAGGGCATTATAAAACATGTTGACCTTAGTCTCATCATTTTAAAACATAAATTCTACATGCTGTTTAATCATGACAAATGCCTGTAAGTACTCATCAACCGTATGCGCTCCTTGCACCAAATCCATGTTCAACGGCTGATCTGAGGCTCTTCTTCTTGCTATCTGCTCAAGTACACCAACCGGCATCGAAGCCACCACATGGACATGAGGCTACACATGTCTTTCGGGTTGGGCATTGCTCATTGTGAAGACTACATAAGTTATCATCCAAACTGTTTCTGCAGACGGGAAGGTGTAGGCACCTCACTTGGTGCACTAGTCTCTAAGGAGTGTTGGAGTTCAGGATGCCCCGCACCACTTTTAGTCACCTATAATCGTGAAATACACAATTAAGCAACCAACAATATTGCAAAAAGCAATTATAGGAACACGCAGGTTCATCAAACATGTGTATTTTCATTCCTAAGTGGGCATTCATGGGTTCTTTCATGTTATAACGATATCGAACATACACGTGTTCACCACCCCTTAATAGAATTCTACCATGAATTCGAATAAGAAAGACCGACACCAAAAACTGATACTAAATTATAACATCCTCATCCGTTACGTAGAATATAACAAAAGGTTCGCCCGAGACCCCGCGCCATATTCCACGGACAGACAGTAGAGTTATGCATTAAAACCATAACCGTCACACATCCTAACTCAGAGTGCATTCTAGAAAAAGTATTTAAATTTTCTTAGAACCCAAACACAGGAATATCCACTAACAACACCATAAGAATGACATTCAAATACATAGTGTTTTGACCTTAAGGCCTTATAACTATTCTCTTCTCAAATGTATATTACATACATCGACACACAGGCCGGCTACACATAAAAATAGTAAAAGATTCGTCTTTGGACCTTCGAGGACCAGGAAACACAGCACAAAATAATTTAGCCTGCTACTTTCCACTTGGCTCTCCAGCACTTGCACAAGCACGTCACACCAAGATATGGAAAACAAGGCAACGGTCAGCATTAGCTGACCAAATTATAACGACCCCACCCCTCACTCAGGGCGGAGGTGCTCCTTCCTTACAAACAGCAATATGTATTTATTTGGCATCATAACGTGCAATTTAAGCACCATTCATCACAAACGTTGGCATGTACGACCACACACCCCGTGCACGCAGGGCACATTTTTGGTGTTCTGGACTTTCCTAGGCCCACTACCATCCTAAGCATTAACCACCTAGATGGTAACATTTGAGCATTACTAGTCTTTCCGTCCCGTAGCTTAAGACTCTCTTCCCCCTATACTACAACAATGTCAAAGGCACTTTATTTCCTTTAGATGCATACTAGTGAATCACTTCAAGTTGATCTCCATAAGTTGGGTACAGGTTAGCCACAACCCATTACTCAAACTGTCTGGCTCGCAAGCCACGACGCAGGTCAGCCTCTCCTTGCTCATTCATACAATACATAATGACATTATGTTTCAAGGTTGGCTCTCTCGGCCACCATAGCTGGGCACTTTAATCTCGAAACTAAACATATTGGCCCCTTAGTCTCCAAGATACAGGCCTCATAAACATAGCTCTCTGGGTGCTACCGCTAGCAGTAGCACTACCAAAGTGCGGTAGGGGACAGAACACGAAGTCTTTCCCAAAACTTGGGTATTTTCCTAGAGACCAACTCCAGTACTCTCATTGCAGTAACTTATACACCCCACAACTCCGTAAGCTACACATTTAACCAAGAGTCTTCTCCGGCTTGCAAAACAATACATCTATCTGAATGGACTTCACACATCATGCCTATTCCGTACTTCGATTCCAGATTCTATATGCAAGTTCTACCGGGGATACTTTGTATCGACCCATCGGAAATCCCTTCACTCTCCACCAATTAGTGGGGAACTTCATGTAACTATGCCAAAATAAGGACTTCACGTGTCCAAGGAGACAATCGTTACCCTTATCGATTGTTTAGGAGTGATGATCTTGCACTTGATCCAAATGGAAATGACTGCAACGCTTTCCTCTCCACGGATATAGCATCGGCTTACTACCCCGATCACAAGAACACCTCTCAAGCTCTTCCCTAGGGCTAGCTGGTTCAACCTTCTCCTTCCTCTTCTTCTTTCTCTTCTTCTTTCTTCTCTTCTCAAAGTGCAAGAGAGAGTGTGAGTGAGAGAATGAGTTGAGACTAAATCCCTTAGTCCTTTATCAGTCTTGGTTGTACTCTCGGCCACATGATCTCCACCCCTAAGGAGTGGATGGCCAAGATTCAATTAAAACTTCATTTTAAAATAGCTACCGCTGCGCGGTAACCCTCTACCACCGCGCGGTAACTTAGGCGGCGGCGACGGTCTCATCTAGCACCACCCTGTCGTTCAACGACTGCCTCAGCACGTCATTACATGTGGCATACTACCGCTACGTGGCACCTCTATCGTCGGACGGTACCATCCAAAGACGAAGGTCAAAATAATTCATTGTCTACCGCCAGCGGTGGCTCTACCGCTTGGCGGTAACTTCTAGTAACATTGTTCATTATAAGAAATTTGGGGCATTACATTATTCATGATTAGGAAAAGGATTTTGACTACTTTCACGATCTTTATCCTTTGCAGGCTCATCAAAACAATGCCCATGTTGAGAGAGTTTTTTCTTGAGGCTATATCGACAAACATCTTCCAAGGAACCACATCAGAGGGGGAATCCCCCGCCAGTGCCTCTATCGCTTGTGCTTTGATCGCCATCCTGGGCAAAAAATAGATATTAAACTCGTTAAGTTCTACCGATCAATTTACCCACCGACCAGAGTACTCTATCCAGTCCTTGATGCTTAAAAGAGTATGATCCATCATAATGTGAATGGAATGAGCCTGAAAGTATGTCTGAGGCTTCCACACTAAGGCTGAGAGAGTTTTAGGTTGTTATATAAAAGCCTACATGATATCAATATTTTAGCACTGATGCGAACCCAATTTAATCACCGCTAACGCGCTGATTAGCGTCAGCGCCAATTGTTAATCAGTGCTGGGTGCTGATTAATTCAGCACCTAAGTGTTTGGCGTTGATTTAGACTCTGTTTGGCACGACTACAGCAACTGGAGAAGCAGTGGTGGGAAGCAGTGGTGAAATAATCAGCTGTTTTACAGAGTGGTGGCAGAATCTGCGAATCTGTTTGGAAGAACATCATTTGCAGTGCTATTAATAATTTTATTTTATAAATATTATATAAATAATATTATATTTATTAATAATATATACTTATATAATTATATTAATTTAATAACTTATAAGTTATAATATAACTTATAATATAATTTAATATTAATTTAATATAATAACTTATAATATATTAATATTAATATAATAACTTAAATATATAAATATAATAACTTCTAATATATAAATTATTTTAATATTATACAAAAATTTATATTAAATTTTTTTTTAATAAAAAGCAGCAGCAACACTTGCTGCTATTTCCGAGTCGCGGAAGATTTCCGCGACTCGGAAATAGCAGGCCACCGCTAATTTTAGCGGTGGCGTTAGCCACTGCTGCCCGCCAAATTCTTGTTTGACGCGACGGTGGCAGAATCAGCGGCTTGCCGCTTGGAAAACGCCGCAAAATTCAAAAAGATGAAACGCCAGCCTTAAAGGCTGACGTTATTATTACAATTAATATTATTAAGGTTTATTTTTCTTTTGCCTGCAATTTTGGTTGAAAATGGTCGGATGAGTTTTTCTTATAAATTCATTGTAGTGAATGAGAGAGAGAGAATTTTTGGGGAGGCAAAATAGAATTTACAAGCATAGTATTTGTGAGTTTACGAGAGACAATGTGTAAGAGAAAGAAGATTTGAAGAAAACTTATGTAAGCGTTCGCGCAAGTTTGTAAGTCTTTATTTTTTTTGGATCAATAAAATTATTTGTTTCTATTTTTTGAAATGATGATCTCTCCTACAATACCTGTAAACCAAATCATGTGTGAGTAGTTTCATATTGTTTCGGGCGCAATGTAATCACTTATTTAATTATGTGATTATTATGATTACGCATCGCTCATTCATAGTTATATTCAAAAATTTTAATAAGAAGTTTTGATATTTAGTGCAGTCTAATGCGTATAGTGCATTCCTCCGAAAGTTCGATGTTATATAGCCCGAGTGCATACACATATTCTTAGCGATTTAAACAAAATTTTGGACTTAATTTTGAAGCTATCTATCAATTCTTTTCACCTAAATCTTTATCTTACATTGCTCGCATAAATCTCATGTTTAAGTAATTTTGATGTGACATGTGAAAAGTAATATACGTTATTATTTGGGAGAATCATTAAATACAAGAACTTTCTATGCATTATAACTTTTATATATCTTTCACTATTATAAAAGAAAATTTGTATTTGGTGTAACATTCAAAAATATCAATTATATCATCATTTTTATATTTTAATGACTTGACATATATTATAATTCATTTCAAAAAAAAATAAAATATAATGTCCATTCAAGTAATTACACCATCAAAAAATTATAAATAATGATGAAAATCCATTTAAAAACAAAAAGGTTTTTAGTAGAGCTCCTACACCTACTATGACAGGTTGTCATTAGGCATGTCAGCGGTCTATTCAAAGAAGGTTATCATTAGACATATCAGTGATATTTTTGAGGAGATGACATTAAAACAATCAACTTTATTAAAGTCAAAATTAATATTTTTAGCTCAAAACGTATATTGTTTTACAAAATAAAAATTGTGATATTTATGTATATTTTTTACGGTCATTTTGAGTACTCATATGTATATGTTGCGGGCGCAATCCGCTTTGATGCGGGTGCAACCCTCCTTGATGCGGGCGCAACCCGCACCGACCCGTCGGGGGTGGGCGGAGCCCGCCGTCGCCGGCCGAGTACTGTCGCGCATGGCCATAGGGGCGGAGCCCCGTGTCAACGACAAATGTCGCCGCTCACGAAAAATGTCGCCGCCCACGACAAATGTCGTCCCCACGACAAATGTCGTACCACCGACGATTGTCGCATCCCGGCAAATGTCGCACCCCGCCGATTGTCGCACCCCCGCCGAATTCCCACAGGGCCGAAGGCCCGTTCCTGTCACTTGTGTGTGTGTGTGTATATATATATTTAGGGTGGTGTTAAAGGCACACCATCTTCGGCTTTGTGCACACCAATACTATGTGCACCCATTGGAATTTTATGTGCACACCATCTTCGGCTTTGTGCACACCAATACTATGTGCACAGTCTGAGCAAACATAGTTGCAATGTATATGGACTCGTTGGGCGCCGTTGCCGTCTCCTTCATCAGAGCAAACAGATTGACGGCAAGGCGGCCATGGCCGTGCATCGCGAGCACTCCGATCATCACGTTCCAAAGCACGACGTCTTTGCTCGAAACCCGGCAGAACACCTCCAAAGCTGCTTCAACGCACCCGCATCTGCAGTACATGTCCACAAGAGCTGTGGGGAGGATGACGTTGTCGTGATTGCATAGTTTTTTTAAATGAAATACGCGCCTTGTTGAACTGCGTCTTCTACGTGCATTTTTATGAAACGTGTTCAACATGAAAGTTGTAGATCTTGACGATATCTACAACTTTCATGTTGAACACTTTTTGATTTAAAACCGTTTAGGCGCCCGATTTGGTCCCCGAAAAAAATCATGTGAGACATATGAATGTCCGCGTGATTTTTTTCGGGGGCCAAATCGGGGGCCTAAACGGCTATAAATCAAAAAGTGTTCAACATGAAAATTGTATATATCGTCAAGATCTACAACTTTCATGTTGAACACTTCTCCTGAAAATGAACGTAGAAGACGCAGTTCAAAAAGCGCACATCGGGAAAGGGGAGGCGGACTGCTTCTGCTTTAGTTGGGTGGAGTTTAGAAAACCTAAATTATTAAGGATTATATTTTTGATGGGTGTGCACATAGCCGAAAATAGTGTGCCTTTAACACCACCCTATATTTATTTAGATGAAATTGCACTTCAAACATATTTTTAAAATTAAGTTTTCTATATTTATAATCATTACAACCTTTATTTATAATTCGCCTGGGTTAGAGTTGTAACACCTCCGTCCGTCACATGAAATATAATAGAGGGTCCGACCGGGGCCCCACACCATATTCCACAAACAGGAAGCGGGATTACATGCGAATATCAAAAGACTACACGCGCCCTAACTCAGAGCATTCTAGCAAAAACTTCAAAAGTGAAAATTTGAACTCAAGTACACATGTATGTCAACTATATATATATATATATATATATATATATATATATATATATATATATATATATATATATATATATATATATATATATCAGGAATGTTTTACAGAAATACACAAAAGTCAATATGGCCTTAAGGCCTTACAACTATTTCATTTACACAAGGTGTTTCATACATCGGCACGCAGGCCAGCCACACATGAAACAGTAAAAGTTCGCATTCGCTTGGCCTTCGAGGGCCGACATAGCAACAAGGGCTGCAATCCGTTATTTCCCTCTTGGCTCTCCAGCACCTGCACAGGGACAATCCACCACAAGGGCGGCAAACAAGGCAATGGTCAGCATTCAGCTGATCAATTTTTAACGACCCTACCCCTTTCCTGGGGCAGAGGTATTCCTTCTCTACAGGCATAGCATTTTCACAAGCAGATATATCACAAGAACGTGCACTCACACACAGTTCAATATATCACAAACGCCGACCTTAACTGTCGACGCTCCGTGCACTCAGGGCACATTATCGGTGTGCCAGTTTCCCGGATTACACCACCGTTCAGAAGTTCAAGACTTAACGGTCAACTTTAAGCATTTATAGTCTTTACGGCCCCCGGTCTGAGACTTTAGTCTTGACGGCGTACAACCTAAGATTCTCATTATGTGATCATAACGAACGCCAATAACTTAGGCACTCGAGTTAGACAACCAAAACGCGGATACAGTTCAGTCATTGCCCATTGCACAAATCGTCAATTCAAAGTCTAGACTGACGCGGGTCGGCGTCCCCTTGTCCGTTCGGCACACTGGTCTTCAAGAGCTCATGGCTCATAATAGTCACACGGTCTCCGAGAGACTGGCCACACAATCAAAAGGTTACGTAATCAAGAGCCACTACAGGAACATCTGTTGGGTACATTGGAAAATGTGTACTTGATTTGGAGAAGTCTTACTTAGCTCAATGATATACATCAAGGTGTATTTGATGTTATTTTGAGTTTATATATGCATGTTAAGTATTTGCTAAAATGCATAAAAAAGTTTCTAAGTCCATGTGTCGACACTTAAGAAAGCCTATGTTGACACTTGGAAAAGCTGTGTCGACACCAGAAGTACCTGTGTCGACACACAGAATTTATTTATCGGCATCGACTGTGTCGACACCGGGAGGCAGTGTCGATACACAGAAGTATTAGTCGACATCAACTATGTCGACACCTGGAGGAAGTGTCGACACACAAATTCTGAGACTATATCAACTGTATCGACACACAAGACTTGTGTCGACACACAGCAGAGTTTCAACAATGTTGATTGCTGTGAAGAGAAGAAGTGTCTGTATCGACACAAAGAAGTAGTGTCGACACACTCTACAGATGCAGTGTCAAGAAGCAGTGTCGACACCAAAGGAGCTATGTCGACATCACCAAAGCTTGTGTCGACACTTAATCTACTTGTGTCGACACATAATGACAATCAGTCTCGACGTTTTGCTGACAAAGGCAAAGGTTCAAGAACTGACTGGAGACTTGACAGCTGTGTATTTCAACAAGTTTGCTGAAGCTGTCAGACTTGTCAGAAGTTGGTTAAAAATCGGATCAGCCAGTTACCATGGATGGAGTCTATATATAGATGGATTCTGTCATAACAAAGAGGTGAACAACAATATCAACAACACAAACAACTATTGAAGTATTGATCATTGATCAAGAAAGTGCACGTCACACAAGAAGAAGATTTTCATGAGAAGATCTAAGGAGAATTCAAGCAAGAATTCTGAAGAAACTTCAGAAGTTCTGAAGAGTGAGAGAGATCTTCAGCTGTTGAAGTAAAGAAGGAGACATTTACAAGTCTCTTAAGAAGCAGATCTTAAACTAATCTGCTAAGAAGGATTCAGATCTATTTCTGGATTCTAAGAAGGAAGCTGGCAGCCAGTCAACTTCAAAGGAGATCAACCCTACTGAGTTCAGATTCAAGAAGTTTTGAAGAAAGATAAGAACAGGTTGATTTCAGCCATCAGTTTTATCAAGAAGTTGATCAAGAAAACTTTTATCCCTTCTCTCTAGACAAGGGTAAGAGTTCATCTAAAACACTTATCAAATTTTGTATGATCTTTTCATAGATCTGAGTTGTAAGCCTATATTATAAAGGCTGAGTGTAGGAGATATAGATCTCTGAGTGGTAGGACTTTTGAGCCTGAGTGTAGGAGAAATTATTCTCTGAGTTGTAGGCCTTGTGGCAAGGCTGAGGTAGGGCTGTTAGCCTGAGCTATAGGAGTGTGGATACATTCTGAGTTGTAGGAACCTTTCAGGGTTCTGAGCTGTAAGATCTGTGGATCTGAGAAGAAGGAAGAAGTTAGGCCGAATCTAGCACACTGCTAGATAGGTGAAGGGGGAAAGTGGATATACCCAGACCTTGAGGAACCACTATAAATCTGTGTGCAATCTGTGATGTGTGTGTGATTGTGATTTCTATGCTGTGATTGCTGTAGAATAGTTAGATTTTATTTTAAGATCTGAAAAATTATTTTGCCTTAAGTAAAAAAGAAAAGAACCTATTCACCCCCCCCCCCTCTAGGTGTTTGGGTTATCTTGAAATCAATTCTATCAAGTGGTATCAGAGATAGGTTGCTCAAAGAAGGACTTAACAGTCTGAGTAAGATCCATAAGGCAGATTCAAGATCAAGAAAATGGGTTCAGGAGAAAATCATAAGGAACTAGGTTCTATGAAATTACCCATATGCAGGAAAGAGATATTTGGAATATGGAAAGAAAGGGTCAGGCTTTTCATGGAGGCTTCTGATCCAAGGATCTACATTACAGTAATGGAAGGTCCTTATATTCCAATGAAGGTGTCAGTTCTAGATACAAATCAAAGAACTCCCAAAGATTTTTCTGAGATGACTAAGGAAGAGATCATCCTGGCAACTATGGATAAAAGAGCCCAGAATATCATAGTAAGTGTCACAGATGATTCAACCTTTCAAAATTTGATTCACTGCAAGACCTCCAAGGAAATGTGGGACACCTTGATAGTCTACATGGAGGGTTCTGAAGAAGTCAGACAAGATAGAAAATCTATGCTGAACCAGGAATATGAGAGTTTCAGACAAGGAAAGTCAGATGGTATAACTGAGTGTTATAAAAAGTTTTATAGAATAATAAATGAGTTGATGTCCTATGGAAGGATCTTCAGTACATATGAACTGAATGATAAATTCCTAAGATCCTTGACAAAGTATTGGGACACTAAGATTTGTGCCATTAGGGAAGTGGCCAAACTTACAGATATCTCTCCTCCAACTTTGTTTGGAAAATTACTGTCATATGAGATGCAGCTGATGACAGGAAAGAGGAAGAGAAAAGTGCTAAAGGGGAGCATAAAGAAAAGTCTGTGGCCTTCAAGGTGGAAACCACTAGGAAGAATAGGAGGATGTCTCCATCACCTCCTAAGATTGTTGCTGAAATTACTTCAGATAATTAAGACAACCAAAGTTCAGACAGCAGTGGCTCAGATAAAGACTTTGCTGCCTTCACAAGGTAGTTTCAGAGATTCCTGAAGAAGAAGCAGTGGAAGTCAAGGCCCTCCACATCTCAGCCTATGGATGACTATTATCAGAAGAGGAAGTCATCTAGGAAGGACAGAAGCAGGTCTAAGCCTAGCAAATCTACAACATCAAAGATAGTTTGCTACTACTGTAATAGGCCTGGACATGTTGTGGCTGAGTGTCTAGACAAAAGAAAGGAGTCTGCTGATAAAAGGAAGACTCAACAAAAGAGAAAGAAGGAGAAATCCTTTGTTGCTAAGAAGGAGAAGAGCTTGACAGACCAATCATCTTCAGAGTCTGAATCTGAAGCTGAGGCATACATTGGTCTATATGCAGCAGATGAAGAAGATGAGTTTATGCAATTGCTGAACTCTATCTATGAACAAGAAGACCATTAGTGCATGGGACTGATGGCTGTGTCAGGAGAAGACAAGTGTCTGGATCAGCCTTGTCCTAGTAAGATACAATGTATTCCTAGAAATTCAGATTGTGGTACTGGTACAGAGTCAGCTACATCTGCATCAAGTGATGTGGATGGGTTTGAATCTGAAGGTGATATTCATCAGCTAATAGATGAATATGGGGGCTTGTTGCAGACACTAAAGAAAAGCAAAAATGGCCAAAACTCAGGCTAAGGATATTGCAGATCTTAAGATGGCTGCATCTGACTTAGAGAAAGAATTGGATCAAAAATTGAATGAGATTGCCAAGCTGAAAACTATAACTGTTATTCAGATTGGCACAATCACATAAAAAAATGATCTAATTAAAAGTCTGGAAACTAGACTTCAAAAGGAAAAAAAGATTTGGTGGCTAGTTATTTCAAGCCAAAATCAGTTTTACCCTTAATAGATGAGTTTGTGGCTCAAAAGGGTAAGGCTGGAATAGGCTTTAAAGGTAACACCAGGGCTGTTCAATTCAAGAGAAAGGGCAAAACCTCAGTCCAGCCACTGAATTTTAAAGTCCATGTAGTTTTTAGAAAGGTACAAGTTCCTTCTAACAAGTATGACCTTGAGAATACTCATGGTCATAGTAAGACTGAAGTTCTGAATGACAAGGGTGTTTATGTCAATAAGGCAGCCCATGTTCATAAACCCCATGTTCTTAAGAAAATAGTGGGTGTAGCTGCAGCAGTACCAGCACAATACAAAAGATTTGCTGTCAACCAGACTGTCAAGAATGTATCTAAAAATAGATACAACAAGTATGAATGCTGGTGTTGTGGCAAGACAGGTCATTATGCCATAAATTGCTGGCACAACACTAGTGTCAGGAAGAACAATAGTCTACCTATTAGAAGAGCTGCAGGTAGATTTGTTAAGTATGAAGCTAACTTGAACCAAGGACCCAAGACTTACTTGGGTTCTATGGAGAGGTAATTCTTAATTGCAGGTGAGTCCAAGTCACCATGCCCCTATATGGTACTTGGACAGTGGATGTTCCAGACACATGACTGGAACAAAGGGATTGCTGAAGGAGTATTTACCTATCATAAATGGACATAAAGTAATCTTTGGTGGTTCTGAAAAAGGAATCATCAAAGGATTTGGTAACATTTCTAGTAACCAGATTACTATCACACAAGTGGCCTATATGAAGGGTTTGAAACACAACCTTATAAACATAAGTCAGCTGAGTGATTTAGGATATGACATTTCATTTGTTAAGAATGGATGTCATATCAAAAGGTCAAGTGATCAAAAGGTCATATTGACAGGATATAGAAAAAGAAATGTGTACTATCTTAATTTTGAGTGTGAGAACAAAGGTTCTCCCATTTGTCTTGTAGCTGATGAGAGAGACTCTCATTGTGTCAAATGGCACAAGAGGCTGACCCATCTTAACTACAAAACAATTGGCCAACTCTTTAGAAAAGAGTTAGTAAAGAATGGTCCAAAAGTTAAGTGTATAAAGGATGGGATATGTTTAGTTTGTAAAAAGGCAAGCAAACAAAATCCTTCTTTCATAGCCTTGAAAACAAGGATTCAGTGAGGTGTCTATACCTCTTACATATGGATTTATTTGGTCCTCTGCCAGTTCATAGTCTAGGTTGGAAGGTCTACACTTTTGTGGTGGTAGATGACTATTCTAGATATTCCTGGGTGTTCTTTATGAGACAAAAATCAGAAACCCCAAGTGTTTTATATAGCTTTGTCAAGCAAATTCAGAATGAACTTGACAGTACAGCGGTCAAAATCAGAAGTGACCATGACACTGAATTTCCATCTGAGAGTATGACAAAACTTTGTGAAGAATTTGGTATTTTTCAAGAATTCTCCTCACCTAGAACACCACAGCAAAATGGTATTGCTGAAAGGAAGAAAAGAACATTGATTGAGGCTGGTAGAACTCTATTGAGTGACACTTCTCTCCCAGAATATTTCTGGGCTGAGGCAATAAACACTGCATGTCATGTGATCAATAGGGCATCTATCACCAAAAGCCACAAAAAAGACTCCCTATGAGATCATGAAGGGTAGAAAACCAAACTTATCCTATTTTAGGATCTTTGGTTGTAAGTGTTATGTCCTTAACAATGGCAAGTCTTATCTAACTAAGTTTGCTGCCAAATCCCAAGATGGGATATTTGTTGGGTACAGCAACAATAGTAAGGCTTATAGAGTCTACAACTTGATTACTCAAGTTGTAGAAGAATCTGTACATGTTGTCTTTGATGAAATAAGACTGATTAACAGTGAGTTGCCTTGTAGCTCATGCAGTTCTACAGGTATAAATGAGAAATTGGACAAGCTTACCATTACAGAAGAATCAACTAAAGTGCAGGAAGTGGAAAATGGTGACTACTGTCCAGGGGGAGTACATGACTCCCTAGATGCTGTTGAAAACCAAGAGGTGCAGCATATTGAAGAGACAGGAGAGGTTCAACCTGAAGATAATCTACCTCCAGCTATTAGACACTTAAAGGATCATCTAGCAAATCAGATAATTGGTGATCTAAGACATGGAGTGCAAACCAGAAGCAGGAACTTGAACACAGTTCTTTCCTCAAGCTTCTTATCTCAACTGGAGCCAAAGAGATTTGAAGAAGATATTCTAGACCCACATTGGATTGATGCCATGCAAGAGGAGCTGAATCAGTTCAGAAGATGCAAGGTCTAGGAGTTAGTTCCTAAACCAAAAGACCACAACATCATTGGAACAAAGTGGATCTTTAGGAACAAACTGGATTAGAATGGGATCATTGTGAAGAACAAAGCAAGACTTGTTGCAAAAGGATACAGGAAGGAAGATGGTATTGACTTTGATCAAACCTTTGCCCCAGTAGCAAGACTGAAAGCAATTAGGATGTTCCTTGCCTATGCAGCATATCAAGGCTTCAAGGTATTCCAAATGGATGTAAAATCAGCATGCCTAAATGGAAATCTAAAAGAAGAAGTCTATGTAGAGCATCCCTCAGGTTTTGTTGATTCTCTCAAACTTGATTATGTTTATAGACTTAGGAAAGCTTTATATGGGTTAAAGCAAGCCCCAATGGCTTGGTATGAAACCATGTCTACTTTCCTTATTGAGAACAAATTCTCAAGGGGAAAAATAGACAAAACTCTATTCCTAAGGGAGTCCAAAGGTAAGATAATCTTAGTCCAGATATATGTAGATGGCATAATATTTGGGTCTACAGAAAGCAACCTTTGCAAGAAGTTTGCTAAACTTATTCAAGAGAAGTTTGAGATGAGCAACATGGGAGAACCTAAGTTCTTCTTGGGCCTTCAAGTAAGACAGACTGATGATGGCTTGTCCATATCCCAGTCTAAGTTCACCAAGGAGTTAATTAAGAAGTATGGTATGAAATTATCCTCCATCATGAGAAATCCTATGAGAACAAGTATGCCTATATGCAAAGATGATGCAGGTAAACCTGTAGATGAGTCTTTGTATAGAAGAATAATTTGCTCTCTTTTATATCTAACTGCTAGTAGACCAGACATTATGTATGCAACATGTGTCTGTGCTAGGTACCAATCATGCCCTAAAGAATCTCATTACACTGCAGTAAAAAGGATTTTGAGATATCTAAAGGGCATACCTAATCTAGGCCTTTGGTACCCTAGGAATGGAGATTTTCTACTGACAGGCTATTCAGATGCAGACTTTGCAGGTTGCAAAGAAGATAGAAAAAGCACAACAGGTACCTGTCAATTTCTAGGAGGAAGATTGGTGTCTTGGAGTAGTAAGAAGCAGACTAGTGTGGCAATCTCCACAGCTGAGTCTGAATATGTGGCAGCAGAAAGTTGTTGTGCACAGCTGTTGTGGATTCAGCACCAGCTAAAAGACTATGGTATTCAGGTAAGTAGAACACCTTTATTTTGTGATTCTACTAATGCTATTTCTATTGCTAATAATCCTGTTTCACATAATAGGACTAAGCATATAGAAATAAGATACCATTTTCTTAGAGAACATGTAGAGAAAGAGGACATCTCACTAGAATTTGTCAAAATGAATTATCAAATTGCAGATGTATTTACTAAGCCTTTAGATGAAACTAAATTCAATAAATTTAAAATTGAATTAGGAATGTTTAACATAGATTAGTTTAACAAATTTGGCTAAGTAAATCTGTGTCGACACATCAGGAGAAGTGGTGTTGACACTTCAGTAAATCTGTGTCGACATATCCAGAGAAGTGGTGTCGACACTTCAGTAAGTGGTGTCGACACAACCAGAGTAGTGGTGTCGACACATCCAGAAATTATGTCGACACTTACAATAAGAGTCGACACAGAATTTCTGATGAACTTCTAAGTTTGTCTAGTGTCGACATATCATCAATTGGTGTCGACACATAGTACTCAACGCCGTTGTCGAGACATTAGAAGTTTGTGTCGACACATTTCAATAGTGTCAACACATTTAGACTGTTTTTGTCCGCCTTTGTACCTTCTTTGTTTAGAAAGGTATAAATAGGTCAAGAACATATTCTGTCGACACGCTATCCAGGTTTTCGAGACTAAAACCTTGTATCGACAAACTCTCTTCTCTCAATCCAAGCTTTCTAACCATCCCAATGGCGCCAAAGGTTGAAGATAATATTAACGAAGGATATGAGTTGGTTCGTCATGCCTTTGATGATGCAGAGTCAGAAATTAAAGGGGTCATTACACTGTTTGCTGAAAGTGGTTTGGAGTTTCTGATATCCGAACCAACCAAGATTTGGAAGAAGGAGGTTTTTGAGTTCTTTGCTGCAGCAACAGTAGACTCAACTGGACTTAAAATTAAATCAACAGTTCATGGAGCAAGAGTCAAACTGACCTTGAAAAGTTTGAGAAAAATTCTTCATCTTCCAAGAACTCAGGATGAAGAAGAAGTACCAGTATCAAAAATAAGGGAGGCACTACAATGGTGTGGATTGGATCCCACCTTAAAGATTGGAGCAGTAATTAACAGGAAAGGGATGAATCAGCAAGGCAAATTCCTTTTAGAAGTGGTAGGAAAGGTTATTCTGTGTAAGCCAGGGGGACATGATAGGATTTCTACCTATATGTTCAACCTCATGACAAGGATAATTTTTCAACTCAATACAGATTGGGCTATAGTACTGTTTGAAAAGATTAAGGAAGGCATCAAGAAGCCTAATATGGCTAGAATAATGAGTCTATACTTGGCTGGAGAAATTCCAGAAGTAATGAACCAGATTCCTGGTTCTAAAATCAATCATATAAGAAGAATGGACATCAGGATTATTTCTAGATGGGATAGAGTCCTATCAAAGGACATACCTGATATAGAGAGACAAGAAGCTGCTGAGAAATCTCCTGCACATGACATTACAGATACTGCACAGATGCTAGGGGAGCCAGATAATACACAGGCACGGGACAATACTGATAATGCACAAGTGCAGGGAGAGCTAAATACTGCACAGATACTGGAAGAAGAATCAACTCCCTTGGCAAGTGAAATAAATTCACAAATAGTCATTGAAACATCTCATGATAATATTCCAGCCCAAGATGCTATCATGGAGGATACATTTGGAGCTGCTAATGCTCCTGAGAAAGTAGTATCACCAGTTCACACTCAACAGGAGTTCACTCTGGAAGAATTGTTTCCTGACATTGAGGGAGCATCAGATAAGGAGGAGCAAGTAAGGATTGAGGGGGAGCAGGCTGACATTGAGGGGGAGCAGATTGTCATTGAAAAGGAGATTCCTCCTAGTCCTAAAGAAAGAGTAGACATTCTTAGTGCATCTGCTTCAGAAGATGAAGAAATTGCAAGTGCCAAGAAAATAAAACTGATGGTTTTTAAGAGAAGGAGCCAAAGCTATAAGAAGGCATTGCAAACTGCTACTCCACAACCTACCCTAGAGGCTGATTACAGCTCATTAATGATGGCCTTGCAAGTTAAATTAGATGAATAGATAATGGCTCTAGAAAAGTATGTGGATGAAAGCCATACGTCACTTAAATTTGATTTGGCTCAGGATATCAAATCCATAAGGTTTGAAGTAAATCTTCATAAGAAAGAGATGACAAATTGTTTCCACAAAGGGGGCAATGCTGTAGTATTTCTGGCTAAGCAATAAGCAGAATTCAAGGCTATAGTGGATGATATTGCAATTAAACAAGGATATGTCCTTGAAAATCAGATTAGAATGAATGACAATTTGATTGAATCTCACAATGAGATAGTCACTGAAATTAAGAATTCAGTCACTGCAATGACTGAAGAAAGAGCTAAAGAGAAAGAGGAATTTGATAAGAAGCTACAGGAAGCCTTAGATTCATTTAAGACAGCCATTAATACTTCTCAGAAAACAATCTCTGATCAACTTTTTAAGTTAAAATCATTTTATAAAGATGGTGTAAATTTTCTTGATGGCCAAATAAGATTTCAAAAAGATGACTTAAGAGATCACATTGAAAGAGAAGTCATAAAGGGGGAGAGAGTGTTAGTCAATGCATACTCAGATCATGTCAAATAGATATCCAATATCATCAGAGCCACTCTGGGATATCCACCCCTTTGTGATGATGACAATGTTGTTGAGTCTGGTGTGCAACCTACTTATGTTGGAGGTGATCAACCTGAAGTTGCTCAGATCATCTACCCTCCAGCAAATTTTGATATGATTCAACAACAGGTTCAGACAATGTACAGTCCTCCACAGGAAGTTGAAAATGTTATTATAGAGAAAGTTGAAATGCCAGAAGCTGTCTTGAAGGCTCAACAAGAAGCTCAACTTTCAAAGAAAAGATTCAGAGAACAGGCTGAGTTAAAGCCTGATTTTGAGCAGTGGAGCCCCACTTCAAGAAATATAATTTTGAATGTCTGCAAAGCTGTGAAAGATCAAGTTCATGAAAGGGGCAAGTGATATAATGAACAGGAATGGCAGAGATATGAGGCAAGAAAGAAGCCATTGTGCAACATAGAAGAAAGGCTAAGATTGGGAAGCTACCTCCTAATGCTCAGGAGTCTAGCAAATACTTCCCTAAGCCTTTTCATTATTTTGAAAGGCAAAGGATCAATGTTGAAGCTCAAAAGAAGGCAGAGTTGAAAGGAAAGAAACCTATTGATGATGCAGAACCTCCTGTGCAAGCTCAGATTAAGCCAGAAAAAGGCATAGTCATTAGGGAGCCTGATCAGCCTTAGGATAGATTTACTAGATTTTGCAAGAACAATGTAATTTTTAGTTTTAAAAGAAATCTATGTAAACAGTTGTTAAGAAACTTTTGGATAATTTAAACAAAATAATATTTCATGTTCATTTAAGTTGCATTCTTATTCTGTGATGTGATTTGGTTATATGTTTTGTTTTTAAGTTACCCTGTCATTTATTATTTATATACATCATCATATTTGTTTATTATAAGTGGTGTATATCATTGACTAAAGGGTTATGACTTCTCCAAATAGGAGGAGATTGTTGGGTACATTGGAAAATGTGTACCTGATTTGGAGAAGCCTCACTTAGCTCAATGATATACATCAAGGTGTATTTGATGTTATTTTGAGTTTATATGTGCAGGTTAAGTATTTGCTAAAATGCAGAAAAAGTTTATAAGTCCATGTGTCGACACTTAAGAAAGCCTATGTCGACACTTGGAAAAGTTGTGTCGACATCAGAAGCGACTGTGTCGACACACAGAATTTATTTGTCGACATTAACTGTGTCGACACTGGGAGGCAGTGTCGACACACAGAAGTATTAGTCGACATCAACTGTGTCGATACCTGGAGGCAGTGTCGACACACAAATTCTGAGACTATATTAACTGTGTCGACACACAGGACTTGTGTCGACACACAACAGAGTTTCAACAATGTTGATTGCTGTGAAGAGAAGAAGTGTTTGTGTCGACACAAAGAAGCAGTGTCGACACACTCTATAGATGCAGTGTCAAGAAGCAGTGATGACACCAAAGGAGCTATGTCGACATCACCAAAGCTTGTGTCGACACTTAATCTACTTATGTCGACACATAATGACAATCAGTCTCGACGCTTTGCTGACAAAGACAAAGGTTCAAGAACTGACTGGAGACTTGACAGCTGTGTATTCCAACAAGTTTGCTGAAGCTGTCAGACTTGTCAGAAGTTTGTTAGAAACCGGATCAGCCAGTTACCATGGATGAAGTCTATATATAGATGAATTCTGTCATAATAAAGAGGTGAACAACAATATCAACAACACAAACAACTATTGAAGTATTGATCATTGATCAAGAAAGTGCATGTCACACAAGAAGAAGATTTTCGTGAGAAGATCTAAGGAGAATTCAAGCAAGAATTCTGAAGAAACTTCAGAAGTTCTGAAGAGTGAGAGAGATCTTCAGCTGTTGAAGTAAAGAAGGAGACATTTATAAGTCTCTTAAGAAGCAGATCTTGAACTAATCTGCTAAGAAGGATTCAGATCTATTTCTGGATTCTAAGAAGGAAGCTGGCAGCCAGTCAACTTCAAAGGAGATCAATCCTACTAAGTTCAGATTCAAGAAGCTTTGAAGAAAGCTAAGAATAGGTTGATTTCAGCCATCAGTTTTATCATGAAGCTGATCAAGAAAACTTTTATCCCTTCTCTCTCAACAAGGGTAAGAGTCCATCTAAAACACTTATCAAATTTTATTGGATCTTTTCATAGATCTGAGTTGTAAGCCTATATTATAAAGGCTGAGTGTAGGAGATATAGATCTCTGAGTGGTAGGGTTTTTGAGCCTGAGTGCAGGATAAATTATTCTCTGAGTTGTATGCCTTGTGGCAAGGCTGAGGTATGGCTGTTAGCCTGAGCTGTAGGAGTGTGGATATATTCTGAGTTGTAGGAACCTTTCATGGTTCTGAGCTGTAAGATCTATGGATCTGAGAAGAAGGAAGAAGTTAGGTCGAATCTAGCACACTGCTAGATAGGTGAAGGGGGAAAGTGGATGTACCCAGACCTTGGGGAACCACTATAAATCTGTGTGCAATCTGTGATGTGTGTGTGATTGTGATATCTGTGCTGTGATTGCTGTAGAATAGTTAGATTCTATTTTAAGATCTGAAAAATTATTCTGCCTTAAGAAAAAAAGAAAAGAATTTATTCACCCCCCTCCTCTAGGTGTTTGGGTTATCTTGAAATCAATTCTATCAAGATCAGTACAAAAAGCAAACCTGCAGCATCCTATAGTGCCCGAAACATAACACATAACACATAGCACAAATATCTCACCAAGAGCTATCGCCGTCGGCGTTACCCACTGTCGCCCGACGATATCCAACAGTTATGCGAACTGTGGTATTTTCTGGGTATTTTCCTGGAGTGTGTCTTCAATACTTCCTTCTACTCCCTTTCACAGGAATAACCCATCAGACTCCATAAAACGCCCTGTTTATACTCGGAGTTTTCTCCGGCACGCAAAATAAAACATCACCAATCCAGACCAACCTGTCCGGATGGGCTTCACTCAACATGCATATTCCGTATTACACATTTCGGATCTATATGCAAGACTAACCGAGGATTTCATTAATCGACCCAATGGAATTCCCTTCGCTTTTCCACCTTTTGGTGAGGGATTCCATGCATATGCCAAAAGGACTTCACTTGTCCAAGCAGAAAGATCGTTACCCTAGTAATCCGTTTCGGAGCCATGAACGAGCTTTTCTGTCCGATTGGAAAGAAGCGCCTCACTTTTCTCTTCACGGTTCTTACTTCGGCTCTTGAATCTAACCACAAGATCTCCTTAGCAAAGGTCATCCTCAGCCTTCTTGCTCTCAAGAACCTCAAGAATTAAGAGAAATAACAATGAGAATTCATTCTCTTAAACAACTTATATCTGGAGACTACCGCCTCGCGGTATCTACTACCGCTGCACAGTATCATAGGCGGTTGCCACTTGGACCAATCGACATCGCGTTGTCGCTCCAAAACAGCCTCCACCTTACTGTCACGTGGCAGCTACCGCCGCGCGTTGAGTTTTGGCCAAGCGGTACTTTAACTCGAGCTATCACCGTGCGTTAGCTCACTAACGCCGCGCGGTAGTCACTCAACGCTTCGCCGACGGCCTTGAGAGCGTTGCGTGCTATCACCACGCGATAGCATACTACCGCCCCGCGGTAGTCACTCAACGCTTTAAAGCGTTGAGTGGTAGCGCCATGCGCTAGATTACTACCGCCACGCAGTAAATTCCCGAGCCCTCAGACGATTTAATTCAAAGGCTAACGTCGGCGCTAACCCTACCGCCGCGCGTTAACTCCCAATTCTTCCCTTTCTAGAATTTTTAGGGCGTTACAAGAGTAGAACTTAGTCCTTCTCTATGGATCAACTCGTACTTAAAAAGCTTGATGGAAAATTTAAAAACACTAAAATAATAACACAATATGATAAATAATTTATAATCGAAGTTGATATAGTGCAATAAAAATTCAAGTAATAAAAACCGCAAGTGCACGGTATACGATTGTAATACAGCTGCTAGCATGAGTCGATCCATAGAAAATGTCTAAATTCTACTCTAATCCAGGCAAATTATAAATAAAAGATTGGATTGATTATAAATATAGAAAACTTAATTTGAGAAACTTAATTTTAAAAAATATGTTTCAGCTGCGTGATAGTTCATCGCGGCTTAAATATATGTATAGAAGTTATAATGCATAGAAAATTCTTGTATTTAATGATTCCCCCAAATAATAACGTATATTACTTTCCACATAGCATGCCAAAATTACTTAAACATGAGATATATGCGAGCATTGAAAGATAAAGATTTAAGTGAAAAAAATTGATAGATAGCTTCAAAAATAAGTCAAAAAATTTGTTTAAATTACTAAGAATGTGCATGCACTCGGGTTATATAACATCGAACTTTCAGAGGAATGCAATATGTGCATTACGCTACACAAAATACCAAAGCTTCTTATTAAAATTTTCGGATATAACTATGAACGAGTGATGAGTAATCATAATATTCACATAATTAAATAAGTGAATACATTGCGCCCAAAACAATATGAAACTACACACATATGATTTGGTTTACAGGTATCATAGGAGAGATCATCATATAAGAAAATAGAAACAAAAAATAATTTTATTGATAAAAAAAAAAAAGACACAAATTTGCGCGAAACACACATAAGTTTTCTCCAAATCTTCTTCCTCTTACACATTGTCCTTCATAAACTCACAAATACTATGCTTGTAGATTATATTTTGCCTCCCCAAAAATTGTCCCATCTCGCATACACTACAATGAATTTATAAGAAAAACTCACCCGATCATTTTCAACCAAAATAGCGGGCAAAAGATAAAGAAAATTAAACCTTATTAATATTAATTGTAATAGTTTCATTTTTTTTTGAATTTACGCGAGCCTTAATTTATGGTGCAATAATTCAGCACCTAAGACTATAGGCTTCGTTTGGGAGGACTTATTTTCACCGGTCAAGCGGTTGCGACCGCATGTACCGGACCTTAATTATGATCTGGTACATGCGATCGCAACCGCTTGACCGGTGAAAATAAGTCCCCCCAAACGGAGCCTAAATCAGCGCCAAACACTTAGGTGCTGAATTAATCAGCACCCAGCACTGATTAACAATTGGCGCTGGTGCTTAATTTCTGATGAACATTATTGGCGGCACGGTCCGCCCAATACACACTTTTCTTTAAATTTCCTTCTTTTAAGTGTTTGCTCCAATTTTCTTCAAAATATGTGTTTTTATAATGTGCACACACATTCATGTCTTATCACTGCTTGCGTTGCAGATGGGGAGTTGCCGCTTTCCCTCTTCTTTCAATAGAACCAAGCTCATTATCTCTGCTCTCACCCCTAAACAAAGGAAGAGACCCTCTCCTTTTCTCGGGCTTTACATCAATGGTGCTCACGTCAACTGTCGCTTCAATTTCTCAATAGCCTTCTCACATTCCTTCATCCATTCAAACCTTTGACTACTTTGAAGGGTTTTAAAGAATGGTGAACACTTTCTCTCGCTTTTCATAAGAACCTGTTTAAGCCAACCAACCTTCATGTTATCCGTTGAACCTCCATGACATTTTTTGCAACGCTATTTCCGTGATCACTTCATCTTGTCTGGAGTGGGCTTGACTCATATCATAGTGAGAAGATGCACCAAGAACTTTCCATTTCCTGCCTCGAAGACACATTTCAAAGGATTAAGCCTCATCTTGAACTTCAAAAGTGTTGCAAATATTTCCACCAAATCTTCTATATGTTCCCGAGTGCTCTTGCTTTTTACCAAGAGATTAACCGCATATGCCTCCAGATTCTGCCCTTTTTGCTCCTTTAAGATGTGATCCATTATCCGTTGATGTATAGCTCCAGCATTTTTCAAATTGAAAGACATCATTTTGTAGCTATAACACCCATTGTTTTGATTAAGTAGATTTCTCGCTAATTGGGGGATGCGTTCGAATCTAGTGATGCCCTAAAAGGCTTCAAGAAAACTCATGATAGGAAAACTAACAACAAAGTAAATCAGAGCATCGATTCAAGGAAAGGTATAACAATCCTTCGGGCAAACTATATTAAGTAAAGAAAAGTCGATACACATCCTCCACGTTCCTCTGAAAATTTTCACCATTATAGCATTGTTGACCTAACTCAGGTACTGAATCCCCGACATAAACCATGTCTCAAGCAACTTCTGCACTTTCTCTCTGATGTTCTCCGCCAGAGCATCGATTTTTATTTTGGTCAATCCAAGTTATTATTAGGTGTTATATTATTCTTTATTCAAATAAAATGCAATTTTTTTGGTCTGCGAGTAGAGATATATAGTTTGCATATAACAACTATTTATTTTAGACACTTTAAATTACTAAATTAAAGTCTTGTGTCAATACTTCATATCATAATTTTTTTTTAAAATGTGAAGTACAATAAGATTAATGAGCAAAACTAAAGTTGTAAGAATTGATGAGGATTAACCCATTTTTTAAGCATTTGGGGTGCGCATAGTCGTTCCAAATGAGGGGATCATGAGGTTGACTATTCAACCCACTCCCCATGATCCCCATCATGATAAGAGGAGAGTGGGAGGGCCCACTTCCCCTTTTATCTCTCCACAAATCCCTCTCCCATCACAAGAGGAGGAAACCATCGCCACTCGACGCCAACCACCGCCGGCCGCCGGTCGGCCTCCTTCCGCCGCCGGCCGGCCGCCTCCCGCCGCCGGCCGGCCGCCTCCCGCCGCCGGCCGGCCGCCTCCCGCCGCCGGCCGGCCGCCTCACGCCGCCGGCCGCCTCCCGCCGCCGACCACCGCCGTCCGGTTGCACGCCGCCCGTGCCTCCACCGTCCGATTGTGATGGGGCCTCCGTAGCCGTCCGATCTGTGGGTAACCACCCACTATCCCACCACTTTAGTGGTGGGGGCCACCATGATCCTCCCCCGGAGGCTATAAAAGGACCCCCAGGGGCTCCTCATTTCTCACCTTTTCTCTCCTCGGGCTCTTCTTCTTCTTCCTCAGGTGAGAGCTCTCCCGCCTCCTCCACCAAGTCGGCCTCCGCTCGCCGTGAACCACCATCAGCCACCGGCAGCCACCAGCAGTTACCAGTGGCTATAAGCACCCCACCATCGCGTTGTCAGCAAAGGGATGCCCAAGATTTCGAGGAAGCCGAAGGAAGAAGACATCCGAAGCCAGCAAGCGTGCGCCGCCTAGAGCGTGCGTGCCAGAAGCATCCCGCACGTTCCCTTGTCTAAGTCACTTCCGCGGTGCAGCTTGTTGCCCGCAGGAAATTACAATCTCTCTCTCTCACCCCCCCCCCCCCCCAAGTTGTAACGGGAGCGGCCTGTCGCCCCGATTCACCAAGCATACTGTAATCACCCAAGGCTAGTGGAATTTGACCGGCACAGACCCGGTCACGTGATTTTTTACCCATTTCAAGGGTTTTTCCACGTCATCAAGACTTGTCTTCACTGTTCATTTTCATCGACTGTGTGCGCGCTCGACCGCTCCGTGAGCTGAGACGGTCCAAGATTATCCGGTCCGACCGGGGCGTAGAGTTAGTCCGCAACAGTTTGGCACCGTCTGTGGGAACACGAATTCCCAACATCCTCAAAAGACAGCACTCTCAACACAACCGTACTCATAAATAAAGACCGTGGCGGGGGAAGCTGCCCGCATGACAGAAGGGACAACACTCGAGGGGTAGGTTAGTCCAGTTCCCCCTCACCGGCGTGCCGTCATACCAGAAGGAGAACGCCCCAGTGCGGATGTCCACGGCCGTATAGCTCGTTTAGACAAAGGATTTGAAGTTCAGCATCACTACAATCACCCAGAAGCAACAGGCATCAGGACAACAGAAGCTGAAAGGCTCACGCGAAGAAGCTCTCAACTTAATCACAGAAGAACGTGAGTGGGCCAAGCAACGTGTCGCTCCCGCTAGTTGACCTCTCCATCATTACTCACCATTTGCACCCGAGGTTCGGGCACACCCAATCCCTCACGGTTTCAAGCTCCCAAAGATCGAGGAATACGATGGTACAAGTGACCCGTCAGAGCATGTCAGACACTTCGCAATCATGATACAACTTTGCAATGCCCCAGATCAACTATTGTGCCAAGCTTTCCCAACAACCCTGAAAGGACAAGCTCGCACCTGGTTCATGTCCCTAAAGGAAGGAGAAATCACCCAAGGCTAGTGGAATTTGACCGGCACAGACCCGGTCACGTGATTTTTTACCCATTTCAAGGGTTTTTCCACGTCATCAAGACTTGTCTTCACTGTTCATTTTCATCGACTGTGTGCGCGCTCGACCGCTCCGTGAGCTGAGACGGTCCAAGATTATCCGGTCCGACCGGGGCGTAGAGTTAGTCCGCAACAGTTTGGCACCGTCTGTGGGAACACGAATTCCCAACATCCTCAAAAGACAGCACTCTCAACACAACCGTACTCATAAATAAAGACCGTGGCGGGGGAAGCTGCCCGCATGACAGAAGGGACAACACTCGAGGGGTAGGTTAGTCCAGTTCCCCCTCACCGGCGTGCCGTCATACCAGAAGGAGAACGCCCCAGTGCGGATGTCCACGGCCGTATAGCTCGTTTAGACAAAGGATTTGAAGTTCAGCATCACTACAATCACCCAGAAGCAACAGGCATCAGGACAACAGAAGCTGAAAGGCTCACGCGAAGAAGCTCTCAACTTAATCACAGAAGAACGTGAGTGGGCCAAGCAACGTGTCGCTCCCGCTAGTTGACCTCTCCATCATTACTCACCATTTGCACCCGAGGTTCGGGCACACCCAATCCCTCACGGTTTCAAGCTCCCAAAGATCGAGGAATACGATGGTACAAGTGACCCGTCAGAGCATGTCAGACACTTCGCAATCATGATACAACTTTGCAATGCCCCAGATCAACTATTGTGCCAAGCTTTCCCAACAACCCTGAAAGGACAAGCTCGCACCTGGTTCATGTCCCTAAAGGAAGGAGAAATCAAGGATTTCACAGAACTAACACAACAATTTACAGATAAGTTCATTGCCAACCGCCAGATATTTAATGATCCTTCGCACCTGTCCGGTATCCGTCAAAGTGAATGGAAAACCCTTAAAGATTTCTTCCGTCTTTTTACTAATGAAGCACGATGAATCCCTGGAATAAAATCGGAGCTCCTACGTGGATTTATTCTTGGAGGGCTTCGCCCTGGTGACTTTCACTCTGCACTAGTACGAGAAACTATACCCAGCTATTCTGATCTTGTTCAACGGATCGATGCCCAGATCATCACTGATAATGTAATCGAAGCACACCGTCAACAACTCAAAAGCAATTCAAAGAGACAGCGAGAGCAGGGGTTGACACCACTGTCGGTTCCCAAAAAGAGTAACTCGCACCGTGTCATCTCTCGACGGGCTGGGGGGTATCACCAACATCAAGCCTTCACTCCCCCCAGCACTTCACAAGAAGAAGTGTTGCTCGCCATACGCAACCATCCGTCTCTCCAAAGGCCAAGGGCTCTTACTCCAAATTCCGGGGACCAGTCTAAGTATTGCAACTTCCATCAAGGTCACAGGCATATGACCGAAGATTGTTCAAGACTGAAGACAGAAATCGAACGATTCGTTCGTCTTGGGTCCCTCTAAAGTTATTTCCAAAACAAAGGCTCTGAATCAACATGTCAAGAATGATCCGGGAATAAGATGATCCCCATTATGAACATATTAAAGAAGAGTTCACTTTTTGCCAAATGAGCATCTAGAGTTTCATCATCACTGGTTGAATTTTGTATTTTTAACATTCACGAGACAAACAACAAGTGTTATTCCAATCTTATTGATGACTGCATTACAGAGTGTTCAGTGCTCCCAACAAGGGACTCCGGCCTCTCCTCTTACAGAGTGTTCAGTGCTCTCAACAAGGGACTCTGGTCTCTCCTCTTACAGAGTGTTCAGTACTCCCAACAAGGGAATCTAGTCTCTCCTCTTACAGACTGTTCAGTTTTCCCAACAAGAGAATTTGACCTCTCCTCATACAGAGGGTTCGTTGATCCCAATAAGGGACTCTGACCTCTCCCCTCACAGAGTGTTCAGATCACCGCAAAAGAGATCCTGACCTCTTAAGTTCCAAGATGCGGGCAACCCCCGTGCAAACAAACCTGTGGGGGCCTGTCCCCCTCACAACAAAGCCGCAGACTAGAGTCGTGCAAACAAAGCCGCAAGCAACCCTCGTGCAACCTAAGCCGCGAGCAGCTGCCCGCGCAACCTAAGTCGCGAACAATCCTCGCGCAATCTAAGCCGCGAGAAATCCTCGCGCATTTTAAGCCGTTGGCAACCCTCGCGCAAACTAAACCGCGAGCAGCCCTCGCGCAATCTAAGACGCGAGCACCCCTCACGCAATCTAAGCCGCGAGTAACCCTCGGGCAATCTAAGCCGCGAGCAACTCTCGCACAATCTAAACCGCGAGCAACCCTCGCGCAAGCAAAGTCGCGTGCAACCCTCGCACAACCTAAGCCGCGAGCAGCTGCCCGCACAACCTAAACCGCGAGCAACCCTCGCGCAATAAAAGCTGCGAGAAATCCTCGCGCATTTTAAGTCGCGGGCAACCCTCACACAATCTAAACCGCGAGCAGCCCTCGCGCAATCTAAGCTGCGAGCAGCCCTCGCGCAATCTAAGCCGCGAGCAACCCTCGCACAGTCTAAGTCGCGCGCAACCCTCGCGCAACCTAAGCCGCGAGCAACCCTCGCGCAAGCTAAGCCGCGAGCAACCCTCGTGCAACCTAAGCCGCGAGCAACCCTCGCGCAAGCCAAGCCGCAGTCATAAACCGCGCCAAACAAAGTCATGAGTCAATCTCGTACAAGCAAGAGTCGCGAGTCAATCTCGTCTAGAACGACGCTGCACGTCAAACTTACGTAAAATAACATGAACCTCACCAACTGAGGTATCATTCGGCCCCGATAAGAATGGAGGTGCTGTGTACGCGTCCCTATATATCACCACAACAAGTTTTTCCTTCCGGCCGTATACTCGGGGGGGCAGAAACTCCGCATCTCAGGGACCTCTTCCCTTCCACATATAAGTGCTCAACGCGCCTTACATATTACACCTTGCGCATATCGCGTACGAAGCGCGCATCGCGCACGCGACACCCGTTATGCATCATGCACGTCACATGTTGTGCACATCACATCTTGTGTACACGACACATGCCACGCACTTTGCGCGCACACAAAGAACGACTGGGCATATCACGACATGCACGCATAAAGTCCAAATGATCACCTCGCGCACACTGCGCCCACCACGCATATCAACGCAGGGGAATCTCCTTGTGTAGGATCTTTATTTCCATTCTTTCAAGTGCATCATATCATTCTGTGCACACTGCACTCTTACATACAATAAGAACACATTGCGCTCATTAAGCACACCTCATTTGTATATCCCCCAAGTACGCACGAAGCATCATAAATGTGGGCCCCGTGAAACAAAGCACGCCCACGCAAGCGCTTTAGCACAAGCACGCATCCAGACACGCGGTCACAGTGCGCGCAGTCAGTTTGCGCGCACAGCACGCGCAGTTTCCCGCAAAGGCGCACAACACGTGCTACTGTAGCGCGAGCGCGCTACGCGCTGTTGTTGCGCGCGTAATAGTGCGCGCTACAGTGTTGTGCAAGCACTGTAGCACGTACAGTGCCGCACGCACTGTAGCGCGCACCGTGCGCGCAACACCCTCTTGCGCGCACGGTGCGCGCAACACCCTATTGCGCGAAACACCCTCTTGCGCGCACAGTGCGCGCAACACCCTGTTGCGCGTAACACCCTCTTGCGCACAACACCCTATTGCGCGCACAGTAGCGCCTATAGTGCCACGCGCGCACTGTAGCCCCTACAGTGCCGTGCGCGCACTGTAGCGCCTACAGTGACGCGCGCGCACTGTAGCCCCTACAGTGACGCGTGCGCACTGTAGCCCCTACAGTGACGCGCGCGCACTGTAGTGCCCACAGTGCGCACAACAGTGGCGCGTGCACTGTGGAGCCTACAGTAGAGCGCTCACTGTAGTGCGCACAGTGCCACGCGCGCACTGATTCGCGCGATCAGCTGCGCGCGCCTTGATGTGCGCACGCACCACTGCGCTCGCGCGCACTACTGTACCCGCACAGCTGCACGCGCACACCCAGGTGCGTGTGCGCACCCAATGCGCGTTTGATCAAAGGCGCGCACGCGACTGGATGCGCACCCCGCGCAACTTGGTCCGCGCGCCCCCTCACATGCCTGCGCGTCAGCCGCCGCCACGCCGTCAGACTGTAGGCGCATCGTCCCCCCTCTACCGCGAATATTTTTTAACATGCTCGCCGGGTGACGCTCGCGAACATTTATGGTTTGTCGCTGGACGCCGCCATTATCAAAAAAGGAGGAAAAATCCTTGTTTTTTCGACTCGTACCAACCTCCGACAACAAGAATTTGGGGGGCAATTGATGAGGATTAACCCATTTTTTAAGAATTTGGGGTGCGCATAGCCGTTCCAAATGATGAGATCATGGGGTTGACGATTCAACCCACTCCCCATGATCCCCATCATGATAGGAGGAGAGTGGGAGGGCTCACTTCCCCTTTTATCTCTCCACAAATCCCTCTCCCATCACAAGAGGAGGAAACCGCCGCCACTCGACGCCAACCACCGCCGGCCGCCGCCGGCCGCCGCCGGCCGCCGCCGGCCGGTTGCACGCTGCCCGTGCCTCCACCATCCGATTGTGATGGGGCCTCCGTAGCCGTCCGATCCGTGGGTAACCACCCACTATCCCACCACTTTAGTGGTTGGGCCCGCCATGATCCTCCCCCGGAGGCTATAAAAAGACCCCCAGGGGCTCCTCATTTCTCACCTTTTCTCTCATCGGGCTCTTCTTCTTCTTTCTCAGGTGAGAGCTCTCCCGCCTCCTCCACCAAGTTGGCCTCCGCTCGCCGTGAACCACCATCAGCCACCGGAGGTCACCAGCAGATACCAGCGGCTATAAGCACCCCACCAGCGCGTTGTCATCAAAGGGACACCCAAGATTTCGAGGAAGCCGAATGAAGAAGACATCCGAAACCAGCAACCGCGCGCCGTCCCGAGCGCGCGCGCCAGAAGCATCCCGCACGTTCCCTCGTCTAAGTCACTTCCGCGGTGCAGCCTGTTGCCCGCAGGAATTTACAATCTATCTCTCTCACCCCCCAAGTTTTAACGGGAGCGGTCCGTCATCTCGATTCACCAAGCATACTGTAATCACCTAAGGCTAGTGAAATTTGACCGGCACAGACCTGATCACGTGGTTTTTTACCCAATTCAGGGGTTTTCTACGTCATCAAGACTTGTCTTCACTGTTCATTTTCATCAACTGTGTGCGCACTCGACCGCTCCGTGAGCTAAGACGGTCCAAGATTATCCGGTCCGATCGGGACGTCGAGTTAGTCCGCAACAAGAATAAAATTAATAACTAAAGAACAAAATCCCAAATCCCAAATTAAATTAATAAAACAATCTCTAAATAAATGACTCCGTATTTATTTGATTTAAACAAATTCTTCTTTGGAATAAATGTAAAAAAAAAAACAGAGCTGTGAGTCAATGATCAGAAACTTCCGCACCTGTTATAATTCAGCTTCACCCCTCTTCAGAAGTTTATCGAGCGAAGGAGGGTTAGCAGTGGTGCCGTGTATTAGTCCCACATCGACAGGAAACTATATCCCAGGTGATTTATAAAGTTTTATTTGGAAAAAAAATATGGAAGGGTAGGGCGGAGGCACAGCACGAGCATCGATTCTGTAACCCTAAACCAACCTTTATATTTCCGGGGATTCGATTTAATAAGTCGAAGGGGGTTTTAACCTGTGTTTTATTCCCCCGGTAATTAATTAATTACTCTTAAAAAAACACCGACGCTCTGCTGTGCTGTTGCTTCCAGTGGGCCCACTGAAGTTGGCTTGACGGGGAGCCCCCGGGGCTGTTTCCCTCGCCTCTTCAACCACCCTTCTTTTGTTCCTTTAAATTATTCTTTTTTAATCTTTAATTGGGATTGTAATCATAATTTATTTTTTGGGCCTACTCCCCTCTCTCGCTCATGTCCCCACAACCTCATTTCAAAGTTACCTCGCACTGCCTGCGACAATATAGCCTCACTTCTTGCCCTACGATGAGTCATTCACGATAAATTTCTTCGACAATATAGCCTCACTTCTTGCCCTTCGGAGAGTCATCCACAACAATTTCTCTCAAATTTCTTCGACAATCTTGCCTCCCGTGTTGCCCTCCGGTGAGTCATCCACGACGAATTTTCTCAAATTTCTTCAACAATGTAGCCTCACATCTTGCCCTCAGGTGAGTCATCTCTTCATTTTTCTCTCAAATTTCTTCGACAATGTAGCCTCACTTCTTGCCCTCCGGTGCCACTGCAATCATGATGATGATGATGTTTTGATAAAAAGACAATGTCATGATTAAAATTAGAGCAATGTTATAAGCACACAAATTTTCGTTATTGACAGCCAAATTTTATTGACAGCCAAATTTTATTGACACGTCAAATTATTTTATTTTCACACCAACACGTTATTATCACATCAGATTTTAAAATCGTTATTGACACACCAACGTGACTATGTTTTTCTCTCCTTTTTATATGATATTTTCGCACCAAAATTATTATGATACACCAAAGTTGTTATTACAAAAATGAAAACAGTCTAATCAATAGTTTGCATAGTCCAAAACAAAAAAAACATATATCATTAATAACAGTCCAATCAATCTTGTAGAGATGACAACATAAAATACATATAAATATTGTTATTGCATAGTCCAAAACACCACAATTTTTTCATGGAAAATTGTCTAGTCAATCTTGTAGAGATCACAACAAAAAATTCAATCAAAATGTCAGTCATCCAAAACGCCACCAATATTTTAGGGCGCTGCTATCCGCACCGCAGTTTTGGCTATTCGCACCGCACTTTTTCCTAATTTTTCGTGTTTTTTGGAAATACACTTTGTACGTGCATCTTTAGGAAAAGTTTTCAACACAAAAGTTGTAGATCTCGACGAGATCTACAACATTCGTGTTGAACATTTTTCCTAAAAATGCATGTACAAGGCATACTTTGGAAATACGCCCAGATTTCGCGCCTAGTGAAAATACGTCTTGTACATGAATTTTTAGGAAAAGTGTTCAACATGAAAGTTGTAGATTTCGTCGAGATCTACAACTTTCGTGTTGAACACTTTTCCTAAAAATGCACGTACAAAACGTATTTCCAAAAAACACAAAAAAATTAGGAGAAAGTGCGGTGCGAATAGTCAAAACTGCGGTGCGGATAGCAACGCCCATATTTTATAGTCCTGCATATATTTGAAACAACTGCAAGTTTGCGTTATAAAAAATATAGATCCAGATTTATAATAAATATTAATATGAGACATTATGTTGGAAAATTAAATATTTATTGATTATGCATAATAATAGAAAACATGCATGACTTAAGGATCGACCAAATTAACGATTTCCTCACCTTGACTTTTATAATTCAAATTTCACTCATCTGCAATTGTAGAGCGATATCTCATCCACATACTGATCACTGGCGGAAGTGGACAATCTTTGAAGGCAGCGTTTTGCGCTCAAACACGATATTTTTGCCCACGTGCGAGTTTTTTTCGACCGGACGTGATTTTTTCGCCCGGGCGCGATTTTTTTTTCGTCTTGACGCGTTTTTTCGCATGGGCGCGTTTTTTCGTCCGGGTGTGATTTTTTTCTTTCGAGCGCGATTTTTTCGTCCGGGCGCGATTTGTTTCGCATGGACGTGATTTTTTTCCCATAAGCGATTTTTTTTCTGGATGCGATTTTTTCTTCCGGGTGCAACAAGGAGCGATTTTTTTGCCCAGACGTGATTTTTTCGCTCGAACGCGTTTTTTTCGTTTTCCCGGGCGAAAAAATCAGACCACGGCGAAAAAAATGTGTTGGAGAGAAAAAAATTGCGCCGGGGTGAAAAAATCGCGACTGAGAGAAAAAATGCGCCCTTTTAAAAAAAGCGCACAGGGGTGAAAAAATTACGCCGGGGCGAAAAAACTCGTCCGGGTGAAAAAAACGCACCTAGGCGAAAAAAATGCGCCCGGGTGAAAAAAATTCGCCAGGGCGAAAAAAATGCGTTCGGGCCAAAAAACGCGTCGGAGAGGAAAAAATGCGCCCGGGCGAAAAAAAATGTGACCGGGTGAAAAAAATCGCGCTCAGGTGAAAAAAACCGTGTCCGGGTGAAAAAAGTGCTACAGACAGAAAAAACACGTCCGGGAAAAAAACCGCTCGGGTGAAAAAACCCGTGACCGGACGAAAAAAATCGCGACCGGGCGAAACAATTCGCCCGAGTGAAAAAATCGCGCCCGAGCGAAAAAAGTTGTCAAGGAAAAAAAAAGCGCAACCACGCGAACAAAACGTGCTGGTACGAATAAATCGCGCCCGAGCGAAAAAAAAACGTTTTCAAACGAACAGACTCTTATGAATGAATGAAATTTTAGATAAGCACTTGTGAACAAATTATCCAAATAGTCGACTACTTATTCATCATTGATTTTATAAAATCTCTATGCAAACATCAATTTTCAATTAACGGCTTACTTATCATCATAAGCTGTCCCAAACAGAGCCTTCATCATCCTGATTCATCAAAAATGGATGTAGCAAGAGGGAGGAAATTGAAGGGAGATGCGTCGATTACATCAAGTTGACGATGACTGTTGGATACATTGGAAAATGTGTACCAGATTTGGAGAAGCCTTATCTTAGTCAATGATATGCATCAATTTGTATTTAATAGATGCTTAAGTTACATTGTGCAGGTTTAAGCATTTGAAGGGAATTTTCTAAGTACAAGTGTCGACACTTGTGAAGAAACAATGTCGACACCCAAAAGCTGTGTCGACACTTATGAAGAACTTGTGTCGACACTCTGAAGTTGTGTCGACACTTCTGAAGGTGTTGTGTCGACACTCAAGTTGTGTCGACACTCAAGTTGTGTCGACTCTTATGAAGAAGTTGTGTCGACACTCAAGTTAAGTCGACAATTCTGAAGAAGTTATGTCGACACTCAAATTGTGTCGACACCTGAGCCAGGAGTTATGTCGACACCAGAAGTAATTGTGTCGACACACAGAACTTGTGTCGACACACACTCAACGCCGTCTGGATACTTTCAACACTGTCAACATTCATTCAACGCCGACTGTCGACAACAGCTATGTCGAGACCAGAAGCAGCTGTGTCGACACACAAGACTTATGTCGACACATACTCAATGCCATTTGTTAGCAACAAATGTATCGACACCAGAAGCATTTGTGTCGACACACAGGACTTGTGTCGATATATTCAATAGAAGATGTGTCGAGAAGCAGAAGTATGTCTGTGTCGACACTTGGAGTATTGTGTCGACACCATGAAGACTTGTGTCGACCATGAAGACTTGTGTCGACACTTGGCCAATATGCGTCGACACATATGAAGCAGCCTGTTGAGTGATTTGTACTGAGTTGGAATGACTCTGACGTATCTACTGACATGTCTGGTGACTTGATAGCTGTCATATCCAACCGGTCTGACACCTCTGACAGATCTGCCAGTAGTTTGTTAGAATCCGGATCAGCCGGTAACCATGAAGCAAACTCTATATAAGAGACAGATCGGAAACTACAGTAAATGAAAAAAAAAGTTGAAAAAAAAGGAAAAAGAGAATTTTGTGAAGAGAAACAGATTCAGAATTATTCTGCAAGAAAGATTCAGATTTCAATATGAATTTAAGGAAGAAGCTGACTGAAGATCAACTTTAACAGCAAGATGATCCACCTTATTTTGTTATATCAAGAAGCTTTGAGAAGCTAAGTCAGGCTGGATCAGAAGGATCAGTTTAGTCAAGAACTGATCAAGAAGGCTACACCAACAGAGAAATCTAGCTGGTGAATTTGTTTGTTTCTTATTACATTCTATTTCTTGTAAGATCTATTATCAGATCTGAGTTGTAAGCCCAGTTATAAAGGCTGAGGTAGGGTTGAGGCCTGAGGTAGGATTCTGGGGAAGAATCTGAGGTAGGACTTGTGGAAAGTCTGAGTTGTAAGCCTAGTTATAAAGGCTGAGGTAGGGCTGAGGCCTGCGGTAGGATTCTGGGGAAGAATCTGAGGTAGGACTTGTTATGTCTGAGCTGTAGGAATCATTTTTGTTATGAGATTGTAAGATCTGAGGATCTGAGCCAGTGGAAGGAAGTTAAGCTGAATCCAGTTATCTACTGGATAGGCGAAGGGGGAAAGTGGATGTACCCATATCTTGGGGAACCACTATAGATCTGGTGTTTGCTGTGATGTGTTTATGTTCTGTGATTTGATTCATCTGTGTTGAACAATTATCTATCTGTTTGTCTAAAGAGGACTTTAAAAGATTAGAACCTATTCACCCCCCTCTCTAGGTGTTTAAGCTCTTCAAACAAAGTCTTTCAAGTGGTATCAGAGGGAGGTTACTCAAAGATTGACTTAACAGTCAGAGTTATTCTCCAAGGCAAATAACAGATATCAAGAATGGGTTCAAATAAGAATCAAAAGGAATTTGGATCTATGAAATTACCTATATGCAGAAAAGAATCCTTTGACATTTGGAAGGAAAGGGTCAGGTTGTTTATGGAAGCATCTGATCCAAGAATTTATATCACAGTACAGGAAGGCCCCTTCATTCCAATGAAGGTATCAGTTCTTGATGCAAACATTCAAACTCCAAAGAGCTATTCTGAAATGACCAAGGATGAAATCATCCTGGCAACACTAGATAAAAGAGCACAGAACATTATTGTAAGTGCTATAGAAGATGCCACTTTTCAGAATCTAGTGGTAAAACCTCCAAAGAAATGTGGGACACTTTGATTGTCTACATGGAGGGCACAGAAGAAGTCAGAGAGGACAGGAAGTCAATGCTGAACCAGGAGTATGAGAGCTTTAGACAAGCTAAATCTGACAGCATAGCTGAATGCTATAAGAAGTTCTTTAGAATAGTGAATGAGCTGATGACCTATGGAAGGGTCTTCAACACTTATGAACTGAATGATAAGTTTCTTAGGTCTCTAACTAAGGATTTGGACACTAAGATATGTGCTATCAGAGAAGTGTCCAGGCTGGCTGATACACCTCCACCTACACTATTTGGAAAGTTGCTATCATATGAAATACAGCTTACTGCCAGAAAAGAAGAGGAGAAGGGCAACAGATCTGAGTTTAAGGAAAAGTCAGTGGCCTTCAAAGCTGAAGGCTCAAGAAAGGGTAGGAGAAAATCTCCTTCTCCACCCAGAAGGAGTGTTGAGGCAGAAGAAGGAATTTCTGACAATAACACATCAGATAGTCATACTTCTGATGAGGACTTTGTTTCATTTACAAGGCAATTCCAAAGGTTTATGAAGAAAAAGAAGTGGAAAACCAGGTCATCATCTTCATCCCATTCCAAGGATGAGTACTATAGGAAGAAGAAGACACCCAAGGAGGACATGTATGCCTCTAAACCTGGTAAACAATCTAATACTAAGATTGTGTGTTATTGCTGCAACAGGACTGGACATGTCATAGCTGACTGTCCTGACAAAAGAAAGAAGTCAAAGGACAAGAAGCAGCAGCAGATCAAAGGTAAGAAGGAGAAGTCTCTAGTTACTCAGAAGGAGAAGAGTTGGACAGACTCTTCATCTTAAGAATCTGGAGAAGGAGAAGCAGAAGCATATGTTGGGTTATTCTCAACAAAAGAGGAGTCTAGGGAACTAGAATTTCTACAGATGCTGGACTCCATAAATGGAGTTGAAGAACATTGCTGTAGAGGGCTGATGGCTCAATCTGAAGATGATCAGTGCCAGGATCAGCCTGGACCAAGTAAGGTAAACTATTCTCCGTTAGTTTCAGATTACTTTACTGTATCAGAATCAGAAGCACCTGCTTCAATAGAAGTGGATAGATCTGAGTCTGAAGGGGATGTACACCAACTCATTGATGAGTATGGTGGGTTGTTGCAAACTCTGAAGAAGAGCAAGTTTCTTGTTAAAGTGCAGGCCAAAGAGATTGAGTATCTTATGCTGGCTGCAACAGATTCAGCTAAGATGTTGGATCTAAAACTTAATGAGGTTGCCAAATTGAAGAACATTATAATTATTCAAATGGGCACAATCTCTTTCAAAGAGGATCATATCAAGAAACTAGAGGCAAAACTTCAGCAAGAGAGAGAGCTAGTGGCTAAATTCTTCAAGCCAAAATCTGTCTTACCCCTAATAGATAATTTTATTTCACAAAAAGGGAAGACTGGTCTAGGCTTTAAGGGAAGAACTAGCGCTTTCAATTCACATAGAAAAGGTAAGGGCCCAGTTCAGTCTCTAATTGCTGAACCCCCTATTTTCTGTAGGAAGGTGGTGAATCCTACTAACAGGTATGATCATGACACTACACATGGTCATTGTGAGCATGGAAATCACATGGGCAAGGGTGCAAATGCTTATTGACCACACTATAGGCATACCCATCAGGTTCAAGAGGATTTATTGAAGAGTGATGCTCCATCACCAACATTCAACAAGACTGCTGACAACAAAGCAGTAAAGTCTTTACCTAAGAAAAGGTATAATAGGTTTGAGTGTTGGTGTTGTGGCAAGGTGGGGCACTTTGCCATGGATTGCTGGTTTAACACTAGTGTTAAAACCAAGAGCAGTTTTCCTGTTAGAACAGTTGCAGGATTTCAAACTAAAAAGGACCTAGGACCCACTAGCAAGTTGGGTTCTAAGGGTAAGTAATTCTTTATATATTGTAGGTGAATCCAAGTGACCATACCCCTATATGGTACTTGGATAGTGGCTATTCTAGACATATGACAGGAACAAGGAGAATGTTGAAGGACTATGTGCCTATTGAGAATGGACCCAAAGTTATCTTTGGTGGATCAGAAAATGGTATCATCAAAGGATTTGGTAACATTACTAGTGATTCAATTATTATCACTAAAGTGGCTTATGTGAAGGGTTTAAAACATAACCTAATTAACATAAGTCAACTTAGTGTTCTAGGTTATGTCATTTCTTTTCTCAAAGGGGAGTGCCAGATAAGAAAGTCAAGTGATCAAGAGATCATTTTGACTGGCACTAGGAGAGGAAATGTGTATTTCCTTAACCTAGATTGTGAGTTTAACAACTCACCAATTTGTCTGGTTGCAGGAGAGAAAGCTTCTCTTTGTGTCAAATGGCACAAGAGACTAGCTCATCTGAACTATAAGTCTATAGGACTGCTGTTCAGCATGGGATTAGTGAGGAATTGTCCTCAAATTAAGTTCATCAAAGAGGGTGTGTGTTAAGCTTGCCAAAAAGACAAGCAGACTAAGTCCTCATTCCAAGCACTTGAAATCAAAGATTCAATGAGATGTTTGTATCTCATTCATATGGATTTGTTTGGTCCAATGCCAGTTCACAGTCTTGGTAGGAAAGTATACACACTTGTTGTTGTGGATGACTACTCCAGATATACATGGGTTTTCTTCTTGAGGCAGAAATCTGAAACCCCATTTGTTTTTCAGACTTTTGTTAGACAAATACAGAATGAATATAACAGTTCAGTGGTCAAAATCAGAAGTGACCATGGAACTGAATTTAAGTCTAAATGTATGACAAGATTCTGTGAAGAACTTGGGATTCATCATGAATTCTCTTCACCTAGAACTCCTCAGCAAAATTGTGTTACTGAAAGAAAGAATAGGACTCTAATTGAGGCTAGTAGAACTCTACTAAATGATACTACTCTCCCTGAATACTTCTGGGCTGAGGCAGTTAATAATGCATGTCATGTGCTCAATAGAGCCTCCATCAACAAAAAACACAAGATGACTCCCTACCAGATTTTGAAAGGAAGAAAACCAAACATATCTTACTTCAGAATCTTTGGTAGCAAGTGTTTTGTACTAGTCAATGGTAAGCACTACCAAAATAAGTTTGCTACCAAATCCATAGAAGGGATATTTGTTGGGTATAACAACCATAGTAGACCATACAGGATCTACAACTTGACTACCCAAGTTGTAGAAAAATCTGTGAATGTTGTATTTGATGAGTCAAAATTTATTAACATGAATTGTCTAGTTCTTCTGTTAGCTCTACAGGTCTTACAGATAGGCTGGACAAGCTGACCATCAATGAAGATATTCCTGCTAGGTTGGATGAAGATAAATATGCCAGTTATCCAGGGGGAGAACAAGTCTCTCTGGATGAAGAAGAAAGTGTGGAGCATCAAGTTGAGGAAACTAGAGAAGGCCATAATGCTGACAGATTTCCTCCAGCAAGGAGACACATGAAGGATCAACAAGTTCATCAAATCATTGGTGATACAAGTAAAGGTGTTCTAACAAGGAGCAGGAGCATGAACACAGTTCTATGTTCTATCTTCCTGTCTCAAATAGAACCCAGGAAGATTGAAGAAGCAATGCAAGACACCAACTGGATTGATGCAATGCAAGAAGAGCTCAGTCAGTTCAAAAGGTGTAAAGTCTGGGAACTGGTGCCAAAACCTAAGGATCACAACATAATAGGAACTAAATGGATCTACTGGAACAAGCTTGATTAGAATGACACCATAGTCAAGAACAAGGTTAGACTAGTAGCAAAAGGCTACAGGCAAGAGAAAGGTATTGATTTTGATCAAACCTTTTCTCTAATGGAAAGACTGGAGGCTATAAGACTATTCTTGGCCTATGCTGCCTATGAAGGGTTCAAGGTATACCAGATGGATGTGAAATCAGCATTTCTGAATGGTGATTTAAAAGAAGAAGTCTATGTTGAACAACCCTCAGGTTTTATAGACTCTCACTTTCCTGATTATATATATAGGCTTAGGAAAGCTCTATATGGTTTGAAACAAGCTCCAAGGGCTTGGTATGAAACCTTGTCAGCCTTCCTTATTCAGAATAAATTCTCTAGAGGAAAGATAGATAAAACTCTATTTTATAGGGAATCAAAAGGCAAGATAATACTAGTCTAGATATATGTGGATGACATTATCTTTGGTTCTACTGAAAACAACTTTTGTAGGAAGTTTGCCAAACTTATGCAAGGGAAGTTTGAGATGAGCAGTATGAGTGAGCTGAAGTTCTTCTTGGGACTTCAAGTTAGATAGACTGAAAATGGATTGTTTATATCCCAGTCTAATTTCACCAAGGAGTTAATTAAGAAGTATGGTTTGGACTCAGCTTCTACCATAAAAACTCCAATGGGAACAAGTATTCCTATAGGTAAAGATGAGGCAGGGAAACCTGTTGACGAGTCTTTGTATAGAGGGATAATTGGCTCTCTACTCTATTTGACTGCTAGTAGACCTGACATCATGTATTCAACATGTGTCTGTGCTAGGTATCAAGCATGCCCTAAGGAATCTCATTATACCGCAGTTAAGAGAATTCTGAGATATCTTAAGGGTACACCTAATATAGGCCTTTGGTATCCTAAGAATAGAGATTTCCTACTAACTGGTTTCTCAGATGCAGACTTGCTGGATGCAAAGAAGACAGGAAGAGTACCACAGAAATTTGTCAATTCCTTGGTGGGTGGCTGGTGTCATGGAGTAGCAAGAAGTAAACTAGTGTAGCAATATCAACAGCTGAATCAGAGTATATAGCTGCAGGTAGTTTCTGTGCACAATTAATGTGGATAAAGTATCAACTAGAAGATTATGAAATCCAGGTAAGTAGAATTCCTCTATTTTGTGATTCTACAAGTGCTATTTCTATTGCTAAGAATCCTGTATCACATAGTAGGATCAAATATATAGAAATTAAGTTTTATTTTATCAGAGAACATGTAGAGAAGGAAAATATTAGCCTAGAATTTGTGAAAACTGATAATCAAATAGCTGATATTTTTACAAAATCTCTGGATGAAACTAAATTCAATTATTTTAAAATTGAATTAGGAATGTTGAACCTAGAATAGGTTAGCATAAGTATCCCTAAGGTGAATAAGTAAGCATCAAATTTCTCTGGAAATTTGTCTAAGTACAATATTTGTGTCGACACAAACAAGACGTGTCGACACACTCAATATGTTGTGTCGACTAAATAAAAGGAAGTGTCGACACAGAAACAGTATCTGTGTCGACAGAAGAATTGTTGTCAACACAAATTTGTCGAGATCATATGTCGAGAGGATTCATGTGTTGACACACAAAAGCATGTGTCGACACAAGTCAGTCGAAACTTAAGTAGTAAGTGCCGACACAGACACAAGTTTGTCGATACATAAATGTGTCGACTTAACATAAGTTGTCGACTCTGACATTAGTTTGTCGACACATAATCGTGTCGACTTAAATCATGTATTATCGAGACCTAGGTAATTTCTGTCGACACGTATGAATACTTGTGGACTCTGGCACGTCTCTTGACCTGCCCTTACACTTATACTATAAATAAGTGAAACAAAAATCTGCTCGATTACTCTTTCAGTATTCTTGACTTTCCACCTTCTGTCGACAAAGCTTTTCATTTCTCTTCTCTTCTCTTCCAACTCTTACGTCAATGGCACCTCGTCAAGGAGACAAAGTCAATGAAGGTTATGAACTGGTTCATGAAGGTTTCACAACAGCTTCAGATGAAATTCAGGGTGTTATTGCCCTAATTTCAGAAAATGGATTGGAGTACTTGGTTTATGAACCAACAAAGATATGGAAGAAAGAAGTTCTGGAGTTTTATTCAACTGCTATAGTGGATTCTGCAGGCAAGAAAATTAAAGGGATTGTTCAAAATTCCCTAGTGAAACTCACACTAAAAACTATCAGGAAATCACTTCAGCTTCCATCAGTCAAGGATACAGATGACATAACCCCTTTCCAGATTACAGAAGCTTTAAGCTAGTGTGGGCTGAGCCCCAATATAAAGATTGGATCATCTATTAATAGAAAAGGGATGAATTCCCAAGGAAAATTCCTATCTGAAGTAGTTGGCAAAGTGATTCTTTGCAAAACTAGTGGATATGATAGAATCTCTGTCCACATGTTCAATATTATGGTAAGGATCATATTCAAGATAAGCACTGACTGGGTAGCAGTAGTGTTTGATAAAGTTCGTGAAGGAACTAAGAAACCAAATATGGGAAGAATTCTGAGTTTATGCTTATCTGCTGTAATACCAGGTGTACTGAAACAAGTGGTTGGATCAAAAATAAATCGCATGAGGAGGATGAATGTAAGAATTCTATCAAGGTGGGATAGAGTTCTGACCAAGGAAGTCCCTGCTCCTTAGGAGCAAACTAAGAAAGATAAGAAAAAGAAGAAAGTGGTTCCACAGGCTGGATCCTCCAGTGATTCTGAGGAGGAAGTGGTCTTCAGTTCTAATGAAGACCAGCAACAAAAGGATGCATAAGAACAAGTGCAGGGCAGTGTGCCCCAAGAATAACAAATGGCCACAACTCCAAGGGGAGAACACATAGTACAAGCAACTAAGTTTCCTGCCCAAGGGGGAGGCATTGATGATGTAGTCTTAGAAAGTAACTTGGCTGCAGATACTGTCATGAACATAACATCTAAAATCAACATTGCAACTCAAGAATCTGTTGAGACAGAAGCTCAAAATGAGCCAATTCAGCAGGAATTCACCATGGATGACCTATTCTCTGATCTTCTTCCTGTAAGTACTGAGAGGGAGCTGATTGCACAAGAAAAAGATATTCCAAGGACTGAGGGGGAGTTGTCTAAGGATGCCCCAACTGAAAAGAATACAGTTGATATTGAAAGTACAACTGAATCTTCTGAAGATGAAGAAGCCACAATGGCTAAGAAAAGGAAACTAGATGCTTTGAAGAAAAAGAGTTCTGAATATAAAAAGGCATTGCAAATGAGCATAGCACCATCTGCACCAAGCTTGGACTTCAGTTCTTTACTGGTCTAGATGCAGATTAAATTGGATGAACAAAGACAATCTCTAGAAAAATATGTGGATGAAACTCATAAAGAGTTACAGTTTCAATTGGCCTAGGACATCAAATCTATTAGATTTGAGGTGAATCAAAATAAGAAGGAGATGACAGATTACTTCCATAAAGGAGGTAATGCTGTGGTGTTCCTGGCCGAGCAACAACAAGCTATCAAAGTTAAGGTGGATGAACTTGAAGTAAAACAAGGATATGTACTTGAAAATCAGATAAGAATGAATGATAATCTTAAAGATTCACACTTTGCTATACTGACAAAGATAAATGATTTATCAACTTCTATGAAAGATGAAGTTTCAAAGCAAATCAAGGAAGATATAGCTGCGGTTCAGGCCACCTTTCAGGCTTCTCAAAAGAATATATCTGATTTCTTGATAAAATTCAGAGATTACTTTAAGGAAGGAACTGACCATGTTGTTAATCAGGTCAGGTTTCAAAAGGATGATTTGAGAAGTCATATTGAAAGAGAAGTCATAAATGGGAAGAGATTACTAGTCAAAGCTAGCTCTGACCATGCTAAATGGATTTCTAATAGCATCAGAGCCACTCTTGGATATCATCCTCTTTGTGATGATGATATGTAACAGAATCTGGGATACAACCTGCCTATCTTGAAGGAGATCAGCCTGAAGTTGCTCAGGTGATCTACCCCCAGCAGACTTTGAAATAGTTCAAGAAGAAATGCAGAAAATGTATAGTCCTCCACAAGAGGCTCAAAATGTAATTCTGGAAAAAGTAGAGATGTCAGAAGCTGCATTAGAAGCTCAAAAAGAAGCTCAACTATCCAAGAAGAGATTCAGAGAGCAGGCTGAGCTGAAGCCAGACTTTGAGTAGTGAAGCCCAACTTCTAGAAACATTATACTTACTGCCTGAAAAGCTGTAAAGGATAAAACCCATGACAGGGGTAAATGGTATTCAGAACAAGAATGGAATAAATATCAAGCTGGACAAGAAGCCATTCTTCAACATAGAAGAAGAGCTAAGGCTCGGAAGCTACCTGCTAATGCTCAGGAGCCAAGCAAGTACTTCCCAAAGCCATTCCATTATTTTGAAAGGCAGAAAATTAAGGCTGAAGAACTAAAGAAGAAAGCCCTGAAAGGGAAGAAGCCTGCTGAAGATGCTGAATCTTCTGTACAGGCAAAGATCAAGGTTGGCAAAGGAATTGTCATTAAGGAGCCTAGTCAATAATAGGATAGATAGGTTTATGTGTTAGAACAATGTAACATTTTGTGTTTTGATCTTGAAAGAAATCCTTGTAAACTTGACATTTTTTTTCTTTTCTAAAAATTGAATGAAATCAGTTCAGTTTTAATTTCTTTGTTGTTTACAATGATTATGTGTTTACCTGCTGAAAATTGAATGTTCATCTATTTCTATTTCTGTTTTATTATGAGAGATGTATGTCTTGGACTAAGGGTTATGACTTCTCCAAATAGGGGGAGATTGTTGGGTACATTGGAAAATGTGTACCAGATTTGGAGAAGCCTCATCTTAGTTAATGATATGCATCAATTTGTATTTAATAGATGTTTAAGTTACATTGTGCAGGTTTAAGCATTTGAAGGGAATTTTCTAAGTACAAGTGTCGACACTTGTGAAGAAACAATGTCGCACCCAAAAGCTGTGTCGACACTTATGAAGAACTTGTGTCGACACTCTGAAGTTGTGTCGACACTTATGAAGGTGTTGTGTCGACACTCAAGTTGTGTCGACTCTTATGAAAAAGTTGTGTCGACACTCAAGCTAAGTCGACAATTCTGAAGAAGCTGTGTCAACACTCAAATTGTGTCGACACCTGAGCCAAGAGTTATGTCGACACCAGAAGTAATTGTGTCGACACACAGAACTTGTGTCGACACACACTCAACGCCGTCTGGATACTTTCAACACTGTCAACATTCATTCAATGCCGACTGTCGACAACAGCTATGTCGAGACTAGAAGCAGCTGTGTAGACACACAGGACTTATGTCGACACATACTCAATGCCATTTACTAGCAACAACTGTATCGACACCGGAAGCATTTGTGTCGACACACAGGACTTGTGTCGATACATTCAACAAAAGATGTGTCGAGAAGCAGAAGTATGTCTGTGTCGATACTTGGAGTATTGTGTCGACACCATGAAGACTTGTGTCGATACTTGTCCAATATGTGTCGACAAATATGAAGCAGCCTGCTGAGTGATTTGTACTGAGTTGGAATGACTCTGACGTATCTACTGACATGTATGGTGACTTGATAGCTGTCATATCCAACCGGTCTGATACATCTGACAGATCTGTCAGTAGTTTGTTATAAACCGGATAAGCCGGTAACCATGAAGCAAACTCTATATAAGAGACAGATCGGAAACTACAGTAAATGAAAAAAAGTTGAAAAAAAGGAAAAAGAGAATTTTGTGAAGAGAAACAGGTTCAGAATTGTTCTGCAAGAAAGATTCAGATTTCAATCTGAATTTAAGGAAGAAGCTGACTGAAGATCAACTTCAACAGCAAGAAGATCCACCATATTTTGTTCTATCAAGAAGCTTTGAGAAGCTAAGTCAGGCTGGATCAGAAGGATCAGTTCAGTCAAGAACTGATCAAGAAGGCTACACCAACAGAGGAATCTAGATGGTGAATTTGTTTGTTTCTTATTACATTCTATTTATTGTAAGAACTATTATCAGATCTGAGTTGTAAGCCAAGTTATAAAGGCTGAGGTAGGGCTGAGGCCTGAGGTAGGATTCTGGGAAAGAATCTGAGGTAGGACTTGTGGAAAGTCTGAGTTGTAAGCCTAGTTATAAAGGCTGAGGTAGGGCTGAGTCCTGAGGTAGGATTCTGGGGAAGAATCTGAGGTAGGACTTTTTATGTCTGAGCTGTAGGAACCATTTTGGTTCTGAGATTGTAAGATCTGAGGATCTGAGTCAGTGGAAGGAAGTTAGGCTGAATCCAGTTATCTACTGGATAGGCGAAGGGGGAAAGTGGATGTACCCATATCTCGGGGAACCACTATAGATCTGGTGCTTGCTGTGATGTGTTTATGTTCTGTGATTTGATTAATCTGTGTTGAACAATTATCTATCTGTTTGCCTAAAAAGGACTTTAAAAGATTAGAACCTTTTCACCCCCCTCTAGGTGTTTAAGCTCTTTAAACAAAGTCTTTCAATGACAACATTTGTTCTGAAAAAGTATGTTGAGGATGGAGAGGATGAATCCAAGAACTCTGCATATGGAAAGTGTATAGAAAATAAAATGCAAAGCTTAATATTTCTATTATCTCCACTATATATTGAGTGTGATAGGACTTTGGTGAGGACATCAAAAATTTGCTAGGGAATCTTGTTATGATACTGTGTGGAGATAATGGAATGCGAAGCTTAATATTTTTATTATTTTCATTATATCTTCATAATACAAGTTTTTGTACACATATTTATAGGATGGAACCGTCAACTCAAAATTAAGATGTGGAGATAATCTATACATGCAAAAAGAGGGCCTTTACATGAGATAATTAATAAAACTTCTATAGAAAGTAAGAAGCCCGTGACATATTGACGTAGACAGTAGTGGGAAGTCTTGGATGAAGCAGGGGATGGATCGTATCTCTGAATAGAAGAAGACAAGCTCTTGATGATATGGGAGAAGATGTCGTGGACTAGGAGTGGATAGGATATGTGCCAATGAGATTTGGAGTAATGAAAGGATGAGATGTTGTGTATCTGGAGGAGTCAGGAGATCATCGTCGTCAAGTCGTAGATCGATTAGAATAGAGGTTGTCAAAATAGTCTCCTCCGCTCGACATCGAGGAGGTCGCGAGATACAGGAGCAGCGTCGATGTCATGTACAAAAACTAGAAGCACAACCGATGTCGACCTGAAGAAGGGCAGATGGTGGGATATGGAAGGAGATTGTCGAGTTCAGAAGTTGGTTCGTTTTCTTGACGGGATCGATAGACGGTATCGTCGATTGGAGTTTGAGTGGAAGCATTCATCAATTGTCAATGGCCACAGAGGCTAGTTTGCCGATCAGAAGCATAAGATGACAACTTTGATAGCAGTGGAAGCCTTCTTTGATGTGAAGAAGGCGCAAGCAACGCTTGTAGTACCAGAGAGAAATTTCGGGGAGGAAAATATTCTTTCACTGAAATCATGTTGAAAATAATGAGAATGAAAATAGAAAGTTAAAATATAGTCATAAACCTAGAAATTCTAATGCATGAATAGCCTATGTGGGACTAAAAACATATAGTCAAATACTCAAAAATCTAGAAACTCTAATGCATAGACAGGACAACGATATTAACTCATAATATGATACCTCTAACTCTTTAAAACCCTAATTCTTCACAACAAACATTTGAAACTAGCAATAGATGTAACGCTAATTTTGTGGTGAATCATATACATCACTATATCATGAATGGTTCTGTTGTTTCTCTTTTTTATTCTCACTTTACTCGATTCTCGGCAATACATACTCTTGGGATTTATGAGTTTTATATTATTATGCCGATCTTTAATAGTATTTGGTTTAGTCTCACACCGCCTATTGGTGCTAATGCGTCTTGTTGTAATTCCTATATTATGCCCCTAAGTGGATGAATAAAAGTATCAAGCATTTCTCTTTTTCTAATGTCCAACATGTTATCAAAGTCTTTGATTTGAAAAAGTCCTAAAATTCTTATTCCCGCGGGCCGGTCCGTTCCCTCGCGCTGCTTCTGCCTCCATTCTTGGTTTCGTCGACAGATTCAGCTGGCGGTTCCATCGCGGCTTTCTGCTCCCGCACTCTTGCTCCTGTCAATTGGATCGGCTCTTGGATTTGTCGACGGGAGCTGCCCCTATGCCATCAACGATGATTGATTCTGTCGAACCCGTCGATCGGTGATGTTGCCTAAGGTCGTTTCCTCTCTAGCTGGAAGGCTTCTTCTACATCAGTTCTCCTTCTTCCTTCATCGACGATTGACGATGATTGTTCTTGTCTATCCTTGTGTGAGATTCTCCTCCATTGACCCTGCTGGTTTTGCTATGATCCGACCGGCCTGGTATTCACTTGCGTTGATCTCTATTATTGCTATCTTTATGGATCCCCATCTGCTATCTCCATGGATCTCGCTTGCGCAGTGCTTTCTGCACTCGATCTCCTTTTCATCCGGCTGATGCCAGAGGGAGGGGATCTTCTCGCCGGTGCAGCTGCCTCCCCCTGCTCCCCATCTCGTTGATGGCTTCCTCTCCCATTCCAGATTATGTCAAACTTCCTGTTCTGGGTCTACTCTAGTAGGCAGATGCTTGTCGAGCTCCTCTGTCATCCTTGCACTGATGCCTGTTCCTGATCCAGAGCTTCCCCGTTTTTATGGGTTGTTCACTATTGTTGTTTTACTCCTCTCTCTGTATGGAGCTTCCAACTCCAACCACTGATTTCTTCCCCCTTCATTTGTTGGATGATTCCAGCCATTGCCTTCCTGTCTCCAATGCTACCAGCTGCTGCTACCTCTTTTGGGGTGTTCATCTCTCGTCCATGAAGGACTTTCTTGCTTTTTTAGTAGTGTTGGAAAAGCCCATGATGGAGCCCATTTGTTTATTTTTCTTCTTCTCTCCTCTTTAGTCCCACATCATGTATAGGGATCTCTTCTCTCTTTCTCCCTCATATAAATGTGTATTCATACCTTGTATTTGATTTTTGAGAAAGTATATACAAGTTTGAGGTTTTATCCACATGGTATCAGAGCAAAACCGGTCCTTCGTGCGGTTAAGTCTTTTTCTAACCGCTGCTTCCCGTGCGGTTAAGCCCGTCTCTAACTGCTGCTTCCCGCATGGTTAAGTCCTCTCTAACTGCTACTTCCCTCGCGGTTAAGTCCTCTCTACCCGCTCCGCCCTCCGATCTCTCTCTCTCTCATGACTTCAACCTCCCGTTCTTCCTCTTCCTCTTGGTCCTTTTATAACTCTCTTTGTCAGGTGGGGCCATTTCCCCATCTAATCGCGTGGTTTCTTCTTGTCTACCCGCTCCTCTTTCTACTTGTTGCGGTCTCCTTACGCGATCTCCTTGTCTACTCGCCTTGCTGCCACATTCTAGCCTTCTCTCCATGTGCTTGTTTTACCCGCCTTCTCGCTGCAGTCTCCTCTCTTTTCTCGCTGCGACTTCTCTAATCACTGCGGCTACTCTAACCGCCGCGGGCTCCGCATCTTGGTCGCGGCCTCTTTCCTTTGTCGTTGGTGTGTTGTCACCGTGACCGTGCGGTATTCTCGCGCGGTTTCTTCGTTGCTTGGTCGTTGCGACTTCTCTAATCGTTGCGGCTTCTTCTCTCTGCTGTGGGCTCCGCATGTTGGTCGCGACATCTTTCTTGCCGCTGTTGTGCTATCACCGTGACCGTACGGTTTCTCTTCTTTAGTCGCGACGGCTTCTCCTCTCTAACCGCTCCGCATTTTGGTCATGGTCTCTTCCTTGCCTTGTCGTTGGTGTGTTGTCATCATGACTGTGTGGTCTTCTTGCGCGGTTTACTGTGTGACCTCTTTCTGCTCGCTGTTCTGATCGCCCGATCTTCTCACACAGTCTCCTCTCTATTCGCTGGTCTTCTTGCCGATGTTCTAGCCTCCTGATCGCCTTGCCATGGGGTCCTCTCTTGATTCTATCGGAAGGAGACTTATTCTCCTGCAGACCGCCTGACCCTTGTCCCTGAACTCCAGGATGAATTGCGGATCTCAACTATTTCTTTAGTCGGGAAGAAGAACTTTGTGAAGTGGGTGCACTCTATTCGTCGAGTTCTTCAGTCCAAAGGCTTTCTACATCACTTGACCCAAGCTGTTCCCGCTGCTCCTACTGAAGACTGGTTGCGCAATGATGGTCGAGTTCAGACGTGGCTCCTCAACTCCCTTGATGGTGAATCTTATTGCATGACCATGTATCACGATACGGCTAAGGTGATGTGGAATGAGCTCCATTCTCTTTATTCCGGCAAAGATAGTCTCCAGCACTTGTATAACATTATAACAGATCCTCAGACTCTTGACATTGGCGGGGCCGCCGACCTCGCCTCCTTTGTTGTTCGGGCCAAGACTCTGGTTGAAGCCTGGATTCAACATCAACCCCCTACGATGGATCTTGCTGCCCAACATGCCCAAAAAGAAGCCGTCGGTGTTGCCATGATGATGGCTCGTGTCTCACCTCATCTTCAGAGTGTTCAGGCTCAGATCCTCTCCTCCACCACTACTCCGTCACTATCTGATGTGTGCTCCATGTTGCTCAAGGTCTCACCACCTCCTGACAGTTCCGGCCCCCCTTCAACAAAATTCTGCGCCCTTACTGCCTCTCCCTCCTTCTGCTCATGGGGGATGTTCAGGTTCTCAGGGCAGAGGTCGGGGTGGCCGACCACGACCTAAGTGTTCCTTTTGCTGTAAGGACAACCACCTCGAGGCCACCTGCTACCGCAAGCATGGGCTTCCTCCTCGTCCGCTTGCCGCTGTTGCTGCCAATGACTCATCTATCACTTGTACTGACCTTGAAGAGGTCCGGTTTTAGCTCCAAAAACTTTATGGTCTGCTCAGTCTCCCACTTGCCTCCATCTCAAATGAAGGTATCGCTTGTCTCTCCCCTAGTCCGCGCTGAATAATGGATTCAGGTGCCACTCATCACATAACCTCCCTGTGGCCACATCAGGACTTGGATTCTACTCATCCTAAATGTATCATAGTGGCCAATGGGGACACTGTTCCGGTCTTCGGCTCTACTGATATCCCTCTCACTTCTTCTCTATCCCTACGCTTGACTCTTCATGTTTTGGGCTCCCTGTTTAATTTACTTTTTGTTGGTCGTCTCACTGCCGATTTAAATTGCTCTGTAACATTTACATCTTCTTCTTTCTGATACAAGATCAACGGACGCGGAATATCATTGGTAAGGGACGACTGCAGAATGGGCTCTATCTTCTTGATGACTCTCCTACTATCCTCTCCTCCATCTCCTCCGTCGATTAGCATCGGAGCCTTGGGCATGCCCCTTTACCAGTCCTCTAGAAGGGTCCACCAGATGTATCACTTCCTCCTTTTCAGTGCAAATCTTGTATTTTTGGCAAACAACCCTGTCCATCTTTTCCATCTCATTGTTCTCAGAGCTCTTCTCCTTTTATTTTAGCACACTCCGATATTTGGGGTCAAATCACTAGAATTTCTCAGTATCACTATTTTTTAACTTTTATTGATGATTATTCTAGGATGATGTTGTTATATTTACTTCGTGATCCCTCCGAGCTTCCTCGTGTCTTTCGGGCATTCCTCCTTGAGACTCGCACACATTTCTCCACGAACATCAAAACTCTTTGCACCGATAATGCTCGCAAATACACCAACCACAAATTTGTGAATCTTTGCTCTGAATTTGGGGTCATTCACCAAACATCGTGTGCTTATACCCGCCAACAAAACAGAGTCACGGAACGTAAGAATCGACATCTGCTTGATGTTGCTCGCTCTCTCTAGCTTCACACGCAAGTCCCCAAAGCTTATTGGAACTTTGTGCTTTTAACGACATGTTATCTGATTAACCGTCTCCGTTCGCCCATACTCCACAATTCCACTCTGTTAAGCCTCCTGTTCCTCTCTACTCCGTCATTCTTTCTCACACCCCGCATCTTTGATTGTACTTGCTATGTTCACACTCTTGGTCCATCCACGGACAAGTTGGATCCCCGGGAAGCCAAACACATCTTCGTTGGCAATTCACGAACTCAGAAAGGCTACATATGCTACTCTCCTGCTACCCACAAGGTAGTCAGACTGTCTCTGCTGATATTACCTTTCAGGATGATCTTCCTTTCTTATCCGCTCTAGATTCAACTCCTCTCCCACCACCCGTCCTATGACCTGTCATTCTCGTTACCACTCCACCACCACAAATTCCTGTCCAGGCTCCCACTCTTTCTATGCCGCCTCTTATACATGTATACACTCGTCGCCATCCTGACTTCGTTGCCCTAATGCAGTCGGCTTCGACCTCTGACGCTCCGCGTCCTGCTGGTTCGATACTAGAATCAACCGCTCATACCATGGCGAACTATGTATCCTTACATCACCTATCCCCACGACTTCAAACATTTGCCACTTTATTATCCTCGATTTCTGTACCTAACACTATGTAGGAGGCTCTCCAACATTCTTGTTGGCTGGCGACCATGAAATGATTGCTCTCTGGGCTAACCAGACCTGAAACCTGGTTCCTCTACTTACCGGCTAGACACCTGTTGGGTTTAAATGAGTATTTATCATCAAAAATGCTACTGATGAGACAATTTACCGTCTGAAAACCGGCCCGGTGGCTCGTGGATTCACCCAACAAAAAATTCTCGATTATGAGGAAACATTCTCTCTAGTAGCCAAGCTCAACACCGTTCGTGTCCTCTCCGTGGCTGTGCATCGCCAATGACCCTTACATCAATTGGATATCAAGAATGCGTTTCTAATGACGACCTCTAGGAAACAGACTACATGAAACAACCTCTCGGGTTTGATACCACGGGGGAGTCCCGAGTTTGTCATCTTAAGAAGTCCATCTATGGTCTCAAACATTCCCCTCAGGCATGGTTCGACAGGTTCAGTTAGACAGTTCGGGAAGTCGACTTTACTCGGAGATCAGTAGACTTCTCGCTGTTCACTCGATATCGGGCAACATGAATGGTTCTTCTGTTATTTTATGTTGATGACATCTTAATCACTGGAGACGATTCAAAGTGAATCCAAGCGATCAAACAACATCTTAGCTTCGTCTTTCAAACAAAAGATCTGGGGCACCTTCGATACTTCCTTGGTCTTGAGGTCGCGAGACGTCCGGATGGACTTATCCTCTCTCAATGGAAGTACTGCCTCGATCTCCTTCAAGATGCTGGCTACTCTGGATGCAAGCCAACTACCACTCCAATGGATACAAATCACAAGCTGTGTGCACATGCTTCTGATACAAATCTTAGTCTCCAAAATCCTGAATATTATCAATGACTTGTTAGAAAATTGATCTACCTAATGGTCACAAGATTAGAATTATCCTTTGCTGTTGGGGTGGTCGGCCGATTTATGCATGCCCCTCGAATATCTCACCTTCAAGCCATCAAATGCATCCTAAGATATCTTAAAATAGCTCTGGGTCAAGAGCTGGTATATAAAACCTCATCCTTTACTCCAACGTTGGTTGTGTATTCTGATGCAGATTATGCTAGTTCCTTGGATGATCAGTGGTCAACTAGTGATTTTTGTGCCTATTTTGGAGGTCATCTTGCTACCTGATAGAGTAAGAAACAAGCCGTGGTTGCTCGATCCTCAGCTGAAGTAGAATACCGATTGATGGCATCGGTTGTCTCTGAGCTCACATGGCTTGAAAGTCTCCTCGCCGATCTAGGAGCTTTGTTGTCAAGGCGCACCTAGGCGCTGGGCACATCAGATGCAACCCATTGTGCCTCAATACGGCTGAGGCAGGCGATGTGCCCCAGGCATGCCAGGCGCGCTCTGGCGTGCCTAGGCCTTTAACGGTGTTTTTTAAATTTTTTTTTTTGAGATGGGCAAAAACATGATCTCAGACGCACCCAAGGCACCCCTAACATTCTTTTCATGGCGTCAAGGAGAACCAAGGCAAGCGCTGGGCGCCTTGACACTTAGGCGACACTAAGGCGAGCAAGTCGCAAGGCGCCAATTTTTTTTTTAAAAAAGGCAGTATATAGACTGCGGTTATTATAATAACCGCAGTCTATAGTCTGAAGGATATAGACTACGGTTATTATAAAAATCGCAGTTTATAGTATAGATGCTATAGACTGCGGTTTTATAATAACCACAGTATTTAGTCTGCAGGCTTCATACTGCGGTTAATAGAATAACCGCAGCTTATATCCTTAAGACTATAAACTGCGGTTATTATACTAACCACAGTCTATATCCGTCTATAGACTGCTGTTACTATAATAACCACAGTTTATATCATGCCTACCATACTTTAGACTGCGGTAATTATAATAACCGCAGTCTAAAGCTCCATGTTTTTTTTGAGGTAATGTTTACCAAGTACCAACAAAACCAGAGATTTTTTTCTTCATAGCAGACTAGCAGTTAACAGTAAGCAACTAAGAATAACTTCTGATATATGGATAGTTAGCATTAAGCAACTAACTACGCATAACAGTTAGCAACTAAAAATAGCTTCTGATATATCATATATGGACAGGTAGCAGTTATCAACTAACTAAGCATAATAGTTAGCAACTAAGCATAGCTTCTGAATCTTCTGATATCATGAATTCATGATATCTTCATATCTCAATTCTCAACACATTCATACAGGGAAGTAGCAATCACAAATGTTCCAACTTCCAATATCATGCATTCATGATATCTCAAATCCTCAATTATCAAACCTCAATACATTCATACCTATCTCAAATACCATGAAGCAGTAAGCATGTAACAGTAAGAAAAAACAATGGCAATCAATGGTCAATACAGACTTCAAAGAAAGCAATAACAAAAAATGAAGCACAAAAATATCATAGTATAGTATTGTGGTCAAATCCAAAATGTCTTCATCAATTGCACAATAACATATTAGCATGAATAATATTTTTAACATAAACTTTAAATAATCATAAAAGATCAACTAGAATCATCATCTAGTAAGTCGTCATTGACATTGCATGTGCTTGGTTGGTTTGAGGTACTCGCCATTTGCCCATAATTATCATAAATATCTTCATCATCATTGGCAAATCCAAAATGATCTAAATCTTCATCCCCTTTAGCTATTAGTTGAAGATTAGTTCCAACTCCACTTCGTAAATTTCGAGCCCCAGTTCCAAGATCTCTCTCTACAGCATCCCATGCGAGATTATCATCATCAAAACTAGAGCTTCATCTGGTTTGTTCACCATCCACTCACTACTCCAGTCAAGCTCATCAAGCACCAAAGGGTTGTAATTTCTTCCCTTTTCACGTCTTTCTTGGAATCGTGCTTATAGACGACGATTATATTGGATGTATACAAGATCACTAAGCCTTTGATGTTCCAGTCAATTTCTTTTCTTTATGTGAATCTGAATCAAGATAATTTCAAACTTATTGGTAAATTAGTAAATATAAAAATATAAAATTTTATATTGAATATTTGTATACTTACAAACTCAAAAGTACTCCAATTGCGCTCACAACAAGAAGAAGAACAACATAAGACAATTATGCGCAATGCTACCTTTGTAAGGTCAACATTTGGTCCTCCATGTTCACCCCACCAGCCCACTATTCATTTAAGATAAATATAAATTATTTGACATATAAAAAATTTAAGAAAAAATAAAAACGTAAACAATACTTACTTGTATTTAAGGTGGTTTGTTGCCTAATAGCCATAGGTTTTTCAAAACTATTTCGCTTTGTAGTTAGTACCTTGCTCGTCAATCTTGTCTTGTAATTCTTGATCGAGCACTAGTCTTGTAATAATATCATTGAAAGCATCTTGAAATTTCTAGGCATCATTATTATTTTGTTTCTCGTATTCAAAATATTTGCTTGGATTTAGAAACAAGGCCGCCCTATATAATTTTTGCTCCATTTGATTTATCCATCTATTTTCTATAATCTCAATAATCTTTTAAAATAATCATTCTTTGTTATCAAAATATTGTTTGATCTTTTGTTTGGCTTCTTCCATTGTAACATATACTTCAGGCATAACCGGCGTTTCATCACCATCTACTAATCACAAAATGACAATCAGTGGTTTTCCTCCTTTTAGGCAATCTCTTACTCTATTCCAAAAATAGGTTGAAAGTATTATTTCAACAATTTGTTTTCCGGCTTCAGTTTTTGCTAAATTAGCGACATTCCACGAGGGTGACACAGAATAATTTTAGCTTTTCCTCATGCTGAAGCACACTTTGTAGAGTAAGTAATGATATTGCAAATCTAGTTACCGATGCCTCACTAGATCACCACCTATAGTAGTCCTTATTGCATCAAGTAAACGAGTGTGTCTGTAGATGAAATTTGTAATCATTCTTGCCTTTCTTATCACAGTTTTGTTCTGTTATAGCTTGCAAATATCCTATAGCATGAGATCAATGCAATAAGCTGCACAAGGAGTCTAGAAAAATGTAGGTCTTTTTTCCATTAAAATTTTACCAGCTGTCTTGTAATTGGAAGCATTATCAGTCACCACCTGCAGACAACATAACTTTGTAATTATTGAAAGTTGTAGACTATTAAGCTTGAAATATGAAAATTACTAAATTAAAGAAATAACTAAAATTACCTAAACAACACACTCTGCTCATATCTCTCTAATCTTACTATCAAATAACTCTGATAAAATTGTAGCATCTTGAATATGACTGGATGCATCTACGGAATGCATAAAATAGGATCCTTCAGGACAGTTGACTAAGAAATTGATAAAATTTCTCCCTTTCCTGTCTGTCCAACCATCTGACATGAGTGTTCAACCATATCTCATCTAGTACGCTTGATAGTTTGTCTTCATCTCCATAACTTTATCTTTTGTATTTTTTAGCAATGGGACTCTCAAATTATGATAACTAGGGCCTTTATAACCAGGCCCATACTGTCCAACTGCTTCAAGCATGACTTCAAAACTTCGTGCCTTTGCAGCATTGAATGGAATTCCACATTCATAGAACCAATCATCAACATAACTATCAACTCTCCTTATCTCTTCAGGTGATCTAAAACATCTCTCGATAGTAGTTTGTGCGGAACCTTTTGCACGTCTATTATCTACTACATCTTCAGGAGCACGCCTCACATGAGCATCTATAGGCCCCCATTTTTGTGGCAAGTGGATTACTTTCCTCTTTTTGGCACATGTCCCAGAACTTGAGACAAATGACATTTTAGCTGTAGATAATGTCGGGGATACATTTTGAGACCGGTTGGCTCTCTTTCTTGGTCACTCTCATTGTCATCATCAAAAGTCAGATGCACATTGTCCTTTTTTTAGCATTTAAAGCTGAATACATCTCAGCTGCTATTTCAGAAGTAGTCTTAAAACACTTGAATACATCTCCATACCCGCCACATAAGTGTTGCTTCAACCTTTTGATACCACCCTTTATCAATCTACCACACAAATTACATTTAATTGTATTTTTATCTTCTAGGTTGGGCCAATGACCATACTTCCAACCAGGATCATTTGACTTTGCTTTTTCGTTTAGGATCCGTTTTTGGATCAAGGTCATTGTTACCAATGGATGAAGCAAGAGTGTTGTGGTTTTGGTCTTCCATCTTTCACAAACAGGACCTATAGATTGCAGTGTTAGGTCGTGACAATGAAATAAATAACGACAAAAGAAATCAACACAATGAACAATTTAAAGAACTCTCAAAGACATGCTCATTTATGAGAGTCAACAAGACCATAAGACCATTTTCATTTATTCTACTTCTATATTATAGACAAGACACTACATGATAGATCTAGCAATAAAAAAATACATTTGTCATTTGTCAATCCAATCATGATTCATAAAACACAATTAGTGATTATATAATGACAAATCTTATTTCTAATATTATCTATTTTCTCCGGCAAAAAATGTGTCACTCCATGATAGATCTGCAATAAAACAAAAAATTGTTAAAATTTGTAATCAACATAATTATTACCAATCTACATGCACTAGACAGTAGACATACGTCACATACCTTTACCAATGATGACATTGGCATAATTTTAAGAGCATCAACTATATCAATCATGTAGCACGTGATATAATACCCACATTGAATACTATCCGGTTGTTTTGGGCACTACACAAAAAAAGAATTGGTAAGTATTTTAATTACAAATTTTTAAATTACAATACATATACTCATATAGGCTATAATTCTAAAACCTACCGAAATCAACTTTGTAACCTTTAGTTTTTTAAAACTGGTACGCCACTCTTTTGCTAAATCTTTAAATACACTTCATAAAATATAAAGAGAATTAGTTTATAGCAAAATCTGAATTTCAAATAGGAAAGTAAGTAAATAACTAATTAATAAACTTAATTTGTAATGACATTTTTAATATCATCACGAATGTCATTATTTATGGGATCAATCCAATAAACTGTATAATTATTATAATCAATAATAGCCAACATCCAATGTTGTCTGTGAAACAAATGAAAAAATTAATAACTTAATTAGAATAAAAATAATAATAATCATTGATATTTGATACAGATATTTTTCATACCTATAATCTATTATAGGGCAAAAATAATAAAGAATCCAATTGGAGTTGACTAAGCATCCTAAGCCTGAGTTTTAGATCTTCAACTCGTGTTTTTGAATGTTCTTTGGCATAGTCATCATCAAAAGCAAAAATGGCATGCGAATTATGAAAATATACACCTGTATTGTATGTAAATTTCTTTAATTGTGATTCTATGTACCTGCAAAAAACATGTAAATTCAAAATCAATTTATATATTAATAAAAATTCTTAATTTTATAATATTTGATACTCAGTAGTCAGATGCACAGTACTCACCCAATACATGCTAATATGATGTTAGCTCCAATCATTTTCATATTTAGAAAATCATACAACTCTGAATTTTCAAAGTATGTACATGTTGATTCAGCACTCCCAAATACTATTGAATCTAATACTAGAGATATTATTTTATCTTCATTCTCCATCTTAGTTATGAAACTGGGCAACATATCAATGAATTTATTTGTAGTCATTGTGGAAATCAATATTGAATTCATTGATTACATAAAAGTAAAAAATAATATTATAAATTATAATACAGTAGAAGGTATTAACTCATGTCAACTCTGACTACTCTCAGGTTCTTGTGACCTGGATTCATGCTCTGTCTGAGAAACCAAAAATAACAAAAAAATAGTTAATTACCCGCGCAACAAAAAGAGAACATAACATTTCATAAAAGTATAAATATTTAAACATAATAATACTTGTGCAACTGCAAGTGCAACACTTGTTCCAGTTCCAGCACTAAACATGCGCATAAGTTCTTCAATTTGATTCTTCATACTACTAATCTCGGCTTGTTGCGCTTGTTATTTTTGGCTCCATAATTCTTATTGCGCTTGTTCTTTTTGGCTCCATAATTCTTGTTGCGCTTGTTATTTTTGGCTCCATAATTCTTGTTGCTGGCTTAATCTTTCTTGTACTATAGCTTCAACATCTTCAATACGAGCTACTGGTGTCCTCTCGCTCCGCCTATCATTCTTGAAAAAACTTATAATGATGGAAAACTTACCACCAGCTCTAACTCTGCCCGGATGTTCTTGGCCTAAAATAGATGCAAGGATGTCATTTCTTCCCCGTGACATTATTTCAGCACTCTGGGACTCTTGGCTCGACAACTCGTCCTAAACAAAAGTAATAAATATTGGGATAGAATTGCAGATAAGAAAATATAATTCTCAAGAAATATTACTATCAATAATTTACAAATGATGAAATGATACATTTACACTTACCATTTTAGATGCCAACTCAGCTGTATCTTTACTAATGTATTCATCAGTCTTTCTTTTATGACCGGCTTTCCATAACTCTGCATGTGAAATTGGTGCAGCTTTACCTTGTTTAACCTTAACAATAAAATGAAAAAAAACTATCATACAAATAATTGAGGAAACCAAATTTTAAAATACAAAATACGAGAGAGAAGTAGAGAGCTAATACCATTCTTTTTTCTAATCCAGAATAACCCATTCTAGAAGTAGTATGAAAGGTCTTTCGTGCTTTTGCTCTCTCTGTATTAACCTTACTTTTCTCCTACACAAATAAATATATGTTAATACTTAATTTTCCTATAAGTTATAAAGTTAAAGAATGATATAAAACATTGAATTTAATAAGAACACATAACCATATATTCTGTAGTAGTGCGATGGTCAACAAAAACTCTCCAGTCTTCGGCAGTAATACAACTATACTTGGCAGGAACATTGTATCGATGCTTCAAATCAACTTCTTTTACATAATTGATAAAAAGTTTGGATTTCCAAGTCCTCCAACTTTCACCCATGATTTTCATTAATGTCTTGTAATGACCATCAATATTATCAAAATAAATCTGAAAATAATAGACAATATCAATTAAAAATTAACTAAAACACCAAAGTTATGTAATCACTGATAACAAGGTTACGTACATTTAATTCTGCCCATATTTAATCTTTAATTTGTTTATCAACTTCCTTCCATGCAACATTTATAATTGACACATAAGACTTCACAAGAGATCCCATATAACTCATCAATTTATTTATTTCAGGCCCGAGAATAATGCGGTCATCATCACAAAAGAAATAATAAGCTTCTTCCCCTCTAGCCTAAGCTTATTCAATTCATTGATTTTCGTGAAGCCTCTTGTTGATCTCGATGAAGATCCCTTATCCGACATTTTCCTGTAAAACCCTAAAAAAAAACCTAAACCATACAAAAAACCTAAACAAAATTCATACAAAATAGCAATGATATTGAGCTACTAGTTACTACCACACAATCACACATATAAATATATATGTTACTATGTTACTCAGGAGGTTTAGACATGTATAATAAGGGTTAAACTGCAATATTTCGACACATTATGTTGTTTATAACTTTATATACATTTAGAATAGCAAGGAGAGCAGAAACTTGAACACAATGTTTATACTACATTACTAATTTACTACTACTACTACTACAGTACTACTACTAATAAAGTAATAATAATAACATTAGCAGTTTAGCACAGACCACAAAGATCAAAACAGAGAAAGGTATTAAGAAATAGTATACCTAAGTGAGAATATTAGATTTGTCGAAGAAGAATCGTCAAATCGAAGCAAAGGAGAGCAGAAACTTGAACAAAATCTCCTTTAGGGTTTCTTGCAAAGAGCAGCGACCGTAAAAAGAAGAACCAAAAACTCGGGATAAAACTAGATTTTTACGGCTTACGATTAAAAATAGATATTTCCTGATCTGAGAATCGACTGCGGTTTATCTATAAACCGCAGTCTATTCTACACTGAACCCTAATATAGACTGCGGTTTATGTAACAACCGGAGTCTATTCTCTAGTACAAGGAATAAACTGCGATTTTAAAATCAGCGCAGTATAGGCTCAGGTTCATGGAATAGACTGCGGTTGTTTCATACACCGCAGTCTATTTGAGAATAAACTGCGGTTTATATATAAACCGCAGCTTATTCTACACTGAACCAGAGAATAAACTGCGTTTTAGGGTTTTCATACACCGCAGTCTCTGGTTCAAGGAATAAACTGCAGTTTTAAAATAACCGCAGTATATGCTCGGGTTCATAGAATAGACTGCGGTTTATATATAAACCGCAGTCTATTCCCATATTTTTATAAAAAAGGCGTCAAATAGCTTGTTTATAATTGGGCGCCGTGACGCCTAGGCGACGCCATGACAAGAATGACCCCTAGGAACACTTAGGCGCCCAATTTTCTCAACTTAGGCGCCCAATTCGCTGAAATTGAGCGAATTGGACTCCCAAGCTCCCAATTCATTGAATTGGGTGCCCAATTTGCACAATTTCAGCGAATTGGGCGCCCAATTCGCACAATTTCAGCGAATTGGGCGCCCAATTCGCACAATTTCAGCGAATTGGGCGCCCAATTCGCACAATTTCAGCGAATTGGGCGCCCAATTCGCACAATTTCAGCGAATTGGGCGCCCAATTCGCACAATTTCAGCGAATTGGGCGCCCAATTCGCTCAATTTCAGCGAATTGGGCGCCCAATTCGCTCAATTTCAGCGAATTGGGCGCCCAATTCGCTCAATTTCCTTTTCCCCCATTTGTATGCCTCGCGTTCCTCAGACGCGCGCCTGTGCCTTGCGCCTAGGGTCCAGGGGCCCTTTGCGACTCGATGTGCCTAGCGCCTTTGATAACTTAGTCTAGGAGTAAAACTTCCCTCACCAGCCATACTGTTATGTGACAACTAAGCAGCTATACACATAACAAAGAACTCGGTTTTCCATAAAAGAACGAAACATATTGAAATGGACTGTCACTTTATCCGGGAGAAAGTTCAAATGAAGAAGATAGAATTGAAGCATGTTCCAGGTAATTAACAAGTTGCTGATATCCTCACAAAGGCCCTACCAAGTACCATATTTTATCAATTCCTGTCCAAGTTGGGTGCCTATGACTTATACGCTCTAGTTTGCTGGGGAGTGTTGGAAAAGCCCATGTAAAGAGGCCCATGATGGAGCCCATTTGTTTATTTTTCTTTTTCTCTCCTCTTTAGTCCCACATCATTTATAGAGATCTCTTCTCTCTTTCTCCCTCATATAAATGTGTATTCATACCTTGTATTTGATTATTGAGAAAGTATATACAAGTTTGAGGTTTTATCCACAAGTAGTTTTTTTGTGTTTTTGCTTGGTTGTTCATGTTTGTTTGTGTCTTTCATGTCTATATGTATGCATTTTCCCTGTGAGGGGAGTGTTTGGGGGCAAAGATGACTCAAATGATCTTTCCTGATCTTTTGCCTTGGTTTCACACAACCTCTAGGTATATTCTATGTTGTTATGCGTCTCCCCATTTTCAATCGATTGATCATGTGTTGGGACACGACTGATGTTGGTGTTATAGTCTCAGCGGGTTGTGTCGCGTGGGCTCGTGTCGTGTGAGACTGCCCTTTGTGCGGATTATTCCCGGTTGCCCGTTTGACGGTGTGCTCCACATCTTTCGTTCTCTTTCACATGTTGTATGTGTAGGTGATGTTGGTCGACCTGATTCTAGCGAGTCCACGTCATGTGTGGATCCTGCATCGTGTGTGGGTTTACGTCGTGTGTGGCTATGTCCCTGACTTCTCAGGTTTGGATTTTACCCCGGTGACTCGTATTATGTTTTGTCCCGCTTTGCCTACCTCCATTGCTGTTATTTGATGTGTACAAGATGAAGGGCCCTCCTTTAACTTGAGGGGGAGTGTTGGAATTTATGAGTCTATATTATTATGTCGGTCTTTAATAGTAATTGGGTTTAGTCCCACACCGCCTATCGGTGTTATGTGTTTATAACTCCTATATAATGTCCCTAAGTTGATGAATAAAAATATCAAGTATTTCTCTTTTTCTAATATCCAACACATACTGATATACATCTAATGCCAACCAGGAAGAGGGTTCCCATGTCACTGCCAACTCATTGCACCCAGGATTGATACTGACAAATATAGCACGCTTCCTAAGCTTTAGCTGTAATAAAACTTTATTCACTCAATACTTTCTAAAAAATTTCAGTAAATAATTTAAAATATATATTGTTTCTTTTTCTGCAGCTATATTTATAGTTATGTTGAAGCCATTTATGAAAACAATACCGCAGGTAAGATAATGTTAATTTGCATTACATGTAGAATTAATCAAAAATATATAGGCTCATTTGTTGGAACATCCTGATTAACTTTACATAATTATAGGGGCCACCCCTCTATCTTTCCAAAACCTCCAATCTCTAATTTTACATTGTTAACACACTTGTACAAAAACAAATTCCATTGAGGGTCTTAAAATTTTGTGTGTACATGCTATCAATGGAGGGGAGGGGGCTGCCGAGTTCCTCTTTGGTATGAGGGGAAAAAAATGGCCGGGCCTCACTCCCGTTAACTTAAACTGACTGAATATAAAAAAACATTTAAAAATTGTTAAATCCCAACTTTTATATCTCTGACCCCCCTACTTCAAAATTAGAACCCTATCCACGGTCACCCGCAACGCTTCCTCACCCTTCTCCGAGGCTTCTCACGACAAGCCCACCTCACAGGAAAGCTCACCGCCGACAGCGCTTCGTGAAGGCGAGCAGTGAATCTTCGGATTTTTGACCTCACTTCGCGCTAGATCTTCTTCCCCGCGAGCGAACTTTCGCGATAACTGGTGGTGTCTTACACTCTTCCTTGACGATTCTTCCACGACGATAACTGGCGGAGTCTTCCTCCGCGAGTCTTCCACGATGTCTACGAGTCTTCCTCTGCGATATCTGGTGACTGGCGTCGGCGACGCCCGACGTTATGCAGCCTACCGAATCTGCCCTAGTCCCTTTTCTCCACTGACTTTTTCCCTTTCGATGGAGACTGGATTTCCTAGTTCTACACATCACATGCCTTTCTCCCTTTCTTTGATTTTGGCCTAGTATATCTTCTTAGCGCTCTTAATATTTCTTTTTTTGCAGAATTGCAGTTGCAGAAGCCACACAAAGAAGGTGGATTTCGATTTCTGAACAGGTTTGATTTTGATTTTTTCGTTCCCTTTTGAATTCTTCATTCCAGTTGTTATGAATTCAATCAAAGAATTTCCTAGATGTTTTATAGATTCCTTTATTCCGTGTTGGCAATTTTGTACTCAATTGTTCTTTCTACAATTTTGATTATGCCTTATAGGGCTTCTGTCCGTTCAGGTCAATAAAATACAATCCTTCACCTTGAAATTGAACTCCAATCACAAGGAAGTCATTATACTTGCCAAACACTCAATTCTCACAAGAAATCAAATGGAAATGATAAATATTATTCATAATCTTGTTAAAACAAGTACAAATGGTCTCCAATTTATAATGTTGTGATTGCTTTTAGTATCTTCTGTCTGTAGTAACTGAAGCGTTGGTCAATTGAAGTCAACTTACTGTTGTACTTTTTAGTGTTAGTTCATGATACTTTTTCTTGTGGCGAAGCGTCTTCTTATCCTGAAAAAAATTGCATATATCATGGAATTATTTTTCTACTAATTCAAGGGTGAAGATGAAATTTCACATTTGAAATGGAAGTATTGTTTTGAACTTGTGATGCAATTAATATGAACAAATTCTTGCTGTCCAAATCAGGATGGAAATTTTATACTTAGTTGTGGATTCTACTCTTTGGAATGAAACTATGGCCAAAAAGAAGAAGTGCTGGTTAATGTTCGATTTTTAGAAAAATGGAATTATTATGGTCTTGTGATCCGTAAACCAGAGCCAAATTGTGATCAGGTTTGATGTTGGTCTTGTGATCCTTAAACCAAAACCAAATTATGATCAATTTGATACAAAATTGAAATTATTATGGTCTTGTGATTGATACAAACACGATTTGGCTCTGGTTTGCTGATACTATGGCAAAAATTGCGATCCATAATTCAAAGTCGATTTCGTTATTAAAATTATTTTTTTTTAAAGAAATTCAGTCCAATTTGGCTTAGATTTGCTCTTTCATTCCCACAATTAAACCAATGTTGTATCATGTTTTAGGTGTTTGATACCTATTTTCTGTTCTTCTTTGTGCAAAAATTGTGATCCATAATTCAGTTTATTCTTCCTAAATTTTGCTTCGAATTCATTTAAAATTTGATTGATCTGACACTTTCTATTACATAATATTTGGGGATTTTGGACTTGCTGAACTGCTGCTCTTTTTCCCCTTCTTGTATACAATATTTGTTGAGAAACTAAAAGGTGGTTCTCTTTGGTATACTGTTAGTCATTTTTCAAGGCCTTGTGTAGTCCCATATTATCTACATGAATTAATTTTGCCTCTTTATAAACAATGTAATGCATGCCTCAAGCATTTAGATTACATTATTATACTCAAATTTGAGCAGTGATGGTGTTAAAATGTGGTAGTAAAACAGTGGTGGTGTTATAATATGATAGTAAACACAATCGTGACTTGCTATGAAGAACTTACCCTCATGATTTATACATTACTTTTGTTCTGAAATTGGACTTTGTCATGAAGCTGTGATTTGCTTGTAATTAGGTATGAGTACATGTTACTAATTAAGTTTTGATTTTTTTGCTCAAAACTAGCAAGAGGTAAAAGGAAGCCACTGACTTTGCCCGATCCATTACAGATTGTCCGCCTGTTAGTCATCATCGCCAATGAATGATATTGACCTTGTGTTGCAGGACATCACAAAAACACAACGATCGAAGGAGAGCCTCGTCCGTCGCTGCCCTGAAATACTGCCAGAATCGATTCCAAGCCAAACACTTCCATTATATTCATCAGCATTTGACCGCCCCACTAGTGAGTCGTGTGTTTGTGGAAAGCAATCTGGCACGTTGAACAAGATTCAGGAGGATTGGATCAAGGTCCAATTGAAACTGATCGAGGATGACATGGGACCTCCTATCTGAATCAATCAGCTCGTGCTATTGTGGAGCAAGCGTCCCGACCTGAATGCGTATTACTGAAACTGTTGTTCGTGATCGATCCAGAATGGCAGTATGACGTCAATGTTATAGCGAGTGCAAACCCGTCTTGCAACAAAGTAGGCTTTCTTTTCCGCAAGCAATTCAGTGCCCTGCAAATCATCGATTGCATCGACGCCACCTCATTTGCTCTTTATGCTCGATATGTGTGCAAGAAGTCGAAGATCTCAGGCAGCTGTGCAGTCACGTTCCATGTCATGTACGTGGCCAAAACCGTGAAGTTGATCTCGCCGCCCATCGTTCTTAACTATCTTGTGCAGTTGTTCGAACAGAGCGCGCATGACGTCGGTCTTGTTCAAATGACATACAACTTGTACACTTTCCGTTCTGGCAGTGCTGAGGTGATTCGTTGTGCCCGAACGACTAGATACATGCGTCAAGCCGTGCTATATCGTGGTCACGTGTCGTGGTATTTGGAAATGCGCGCTCGGGATGCCACACTCGGGCAATCGTCGTCGCCTCAGGATCCGACAGTGTTTCCCGATTTCCCGTCATTCTTTCAGCATTGCAACGGGTACAATGACACTCTCAGTCCAGTGGAATCAACATTGACAGGCCTGGTCAATGACTGCATTCATCGCCAACTCCCGTTCTTCAACCAAATGGAAGGCACCATCAGAAGGACTCATCTCTCGGCTGACCATCAACACAACGTACCTGGATGCATGAAATTGACAGATGAGCTCAACGCCAGAAAATTCGCCCCATTGATGGATTGCACTCCGTCATGAACGAGCGCCAATAAATCCTCTCCCATCAATTCACAACCACAACCTGCATTGCGCAACGTCGATGTGTTGGTCGAGGTTTGCTGAAACGTTACACCGCTTACGATATTGATACGTCGCTCCTCATCATGTACCTGGACAAGTGTTGCGATGATCGGGAATGATTGGAAGAGTTTGAGAACAACATTGTTCTCCTCGACAATCACCGCCTGATCACGAGGTATCCGGACAATTCAAACGGCACAGATCGTGCTCGACGCAAATAATTCATGCCTGTCATGGCCGAAATCATTGTTGGCACTGGACAAGCTTCAATGCGAGAATGCTCCATCATTGAGGCTTAATTGGATGCATTGTTGGATCACATTGTAAAGTGGGAAATCGAGAATGATGTGCCTCAATCCATGCACATCATGACGAGCAAACTTCTCGTTTGCCACGATACGTAGGAAAAACACATCAGAAATTGCTTAATGCCGCTTGCAGCCGCGTCGACTACCGCCGTGGATCGCTTTTTTCATTCGATTCTGCGCCGTGGATAGGGGAAAAATGAAAACTTGTGGTGACATGGGCAAGCCATTTGCCCGGAGACCATATTCCTGGAAGGAGGGAACTTGTTGCTCCATGTTGTTATCGCTCAAATCAAATTTTAAGGCGAACTCCTATTCGATCCTCATTGGGCGTATTTGTCAATCTCTGGGATGCATATCATTCTCATTCAATATCTTGCACTATTTCCGACTGATGGTATCACTCCCTATTCCACGTCTTTGTCGACGATGTTTCATCTATTGCCTCTCTGCATTGAGGATTGTGACGATGAATTTGGATTGATGACAACGTTTGGACAATCCTTTCCTCAACTGCCTGAAATTCCTGCTGGGCAACTGGAATCGCTTGGAAAGGTCGCGGAATCAATCTCCGATAATGAAATTTGGTCAAGTCACACGTTCGATGTGATTGTGCACGATGCCCTTGATGTTACCGCTATTATTGTCGAACAGGCTCATGGTGATCATCGCATCATTGTAGAAGACGATGATGCACCTCCGAATGATGGTGTTCCGAACCATGCCGAAGACGCTGATCTGTTGATTGGCGTCGAATCTAGCATCAAAATCAGCAATGCTCCCCATTCCATTTAGTCCAATCGCAAGCGCCGTAAACCAGGATCAACATCGCATGAGCGCAACTCTTCATCGAGTCACAATAAGAAGCCTCGTAGCCTCAACGCATTGGGAAATGAATGTCAATAGGTATTACAAGAGCTTAGTCTCTGGGAAGCTATCATGAGCACTTCACCAATGATCAACCCCTTGGAGCGTCGCTTGCACTGAACAATTGCTCTCAAATTTCTTCTGCCCGATAAACTCCAGGATCTGAAGGATTTCCCCCATTAAATCTTTGCATCTTCCACAATTGCATTGAATTTGGTTTGTTCTTGTCTCGACTTTGTGTAACACCAATTTCTCTTTCAAACAGTTCATTTGGCCGAAATCGGAACAGGTCATGGAACAAAACCTGGAGGATATGGTTGCCCATGCCCGATTCAGATCACCTATTCAATGAGCAGTGCCAAAACGCAACATCATTAATGCCCTGAATCATGCCGTGTCAGTGATTGCTCTGTTGTGGTCACCCCCTGTTGATAGTTTCAGCATTGTGCAGTTGGAAGAGACCGTGACGACGACTATAACTCGAATCGTCACCTTGGCAACTGGCGCCAATCAGAGTTCACGTCAACCCAGTGCATCGGATATGCAATCTGCGCCCAAACAACTCATTGAAGGATCATCTGACGATATCATTGATTAACTGGTTCAACAAGAGATTGATGTTGGGCATGCCGACAATATTAATTGGACCAAAGTGATTTCCCTTGTGTACGCTCGTATTGCTTCCCGTCGTGAGGATCTGCTCGAGATGACCCACAAGGAGATCCAAAATCGTTGGGAATATCTTGCATGCCTTAAGAAGCGTGCAACATCAACGATATTTGCACGACCAAGTTATCATTCTCATTTGCAATCGCATTCTGAGGCAGCCCACCAGCACGGCGATCCAGGCTCCCTCAACATTTTGTCGTCACCGCCGCCGACCTAACCATTAGTTGTAGCCACATCTCCGACCACCCCGTATTAAAATCAGCCGACATCTCTTGCAGTCATCACAATGACGGAGGGACCTGCTGTGGCCAACACGCACGCTATCAATGAGATTGGTTCGCGTTCGCCATTCATGGTCGATTAATAATTAACTAGTTTGAATCAGATATTGGCGACCACCTTCCCCATCTGCAGGGGAGGCTCCCTACCGACTCATTTGTGGTATAGGCCTTCTTGAGGAGCCTCCCCCACCGACTCATTTGTGGTATAAGCCTTCTTGAGGAGCCTCCCCCACCGACTCATCTGAGGCTGCATTAAGAGCGCCTGCCAACACAACTTAACTTTTGAATATCCTTCAACATTACACTGAACGAATTTAGAAGTAACATGCAACAAACCTAAAAAGGATGATTGAATATCGATCAAGAAATAAGATGTTACCTATTTGAAGTTCATAAAGAGTGTTGCATGCTCTGTCTTTTAATCATCCTTGACCTTTTGCCTGAGCTGCCCATCGAATTGGGTCCGAAACTGATTCATCCCCAATACCCGCGCGACTCATGCCCAGTACAAGAAACACTTGGCCAACCTCTTCCAAGACGTTTGATCACCAGTCACCGATTTGACATGGGAGCGCTTTGTTAGAAGGTCAACAAGTAATTAAGCAGCTCCTTCTCCGCTTGGGAAAACAACTCCACTGCAGATGGGGAGGGAAATGTGGCCGCTAATATCTGATTCAAACTAGACAATTGTTGATCGACTATGAATGACGGACGCGAACCAATCTCGTTGATAACAGACATGTTTTGCCATAGTAGGTCCCTCCATCGTCGTGATGACTTCAGGAGATGACGGTTGATTTGAATACGAGGTGGTCGGAGATTTGGCTGCAACTAATGGTTCGACCGGCGGCGACGACGTCAAATGTTGAGGGAGCCTGGATCGTCGTGCTGGTGGGCCGCCTTGGAATGCGATTGCAAACGAGAATGACGACTTGTTCGTGCAGATGTGGTTCATGTTGCACGCTTCTTGAGACATGAAAAATATTCCCAATGATTCTGGATCTCCTTGTGGGTCATCTCGAGTAGATCCACACGACGGGAAGCAATGCGAGCGTACACAGGGGCAATCACTTTGGTCCAATTAATATTGCCGGCATGCCCAACATCAATCTCTTGCTGAACTAGTTGATCAATGATATCGTCTGATGATCCTTCAATGAGTTGTTTGGGCGAAGATTGCATATCCATGCACTGGGTTGACGTGAACTGTGATTGGTGTCGGTTGTCAAGATGACGATTCGAGTTATAGTCTTCATCACTGTCTCTTCCAACTGCACAATGCTGAAACTGTCAATAGGGGGTGACCGCAATAGAGCAATCATTGACGCGGCCTGATTCTGGGCAGTAATGATGTTGCGTTTCGATGCTGCTCACTGAATGGGTAATCTGAATCGGGCCTGGGCAACCATATCCTCCAGGTGTTGTTTCATGACCTGTTCTGATTTCGGCCAAATGAACCATTTGAAAGAGAAATTAGTGTTACACAAAGTCGAGACAAGAACAGACCAGAGTCGATGCAATTGTGGAAGATGCAAAGATTCAATGGGGAAATCCTTCAAATCCTAGAGTTCATCGGGCAGAAGAAATTTGAGAGCAATTGTTCAGTGCAAGCGACGCTCTAAGGGGTTGATCATTGGTGAAGTTCTCATGACAGCTTCCCAGAGATTAAGCCTTTGTAATACCGACTGACGTTCATTGCCCAATGCGTTGAGGCTGTGAGGTTTCTTATTGTGACTCGATGAAGAGCTACGCTCATGCAATGTTGGTCCTAGTTTACGGCGCTTGCGATTGGACTGAATGGAATGGGGAGCATTGCTGATTTTGACGCTAGATTCGGCGCCAATCAACAGATCAGTGTCTTTGGCATGATTTAGATCACCATCGTCCGGAGGTGCATCATCGTCTTCTTCAACGATGCGATGATCACCGTGAGCCCGCTCGACAACAATATCGATAACATCAAGGGCATCGTGCACAATGACATCAAACGTGTGACTTGCCCAAATTGCATTATCGGTGATTGATTCCGCGACCATTCCAAGCGATTCAAGTTGCCCTGTAGGAATTTCATGTAGTTGAGGAAGGGATTGTCCAAACGTTATCGTCAATCCAAATTCGTCATGACAATCCTCAATCGAGAGAGGCAATAGATGAAACATCGTCGACAGAGATATAGACGAGGGAGTGATGCCATCAGTTGGAAATAGTGCGAGATACTGAGTGAGAATGATATGCATCCCAAAGATTGACAAATACGCCCAGTAAGGATCAAATTGGAGTTCGCCTTAAAAGTTGATTTGAGCGAGACCGACATGGAGCAAGAAGTTCCCTCCTTTCAGGAATATGGTCTCCGGGCAAATGGATCGTCCATGTCACCACAAGTTTTCCTTTTTCCTCGTTCCACGACACAGACTCGAATGAAAGAAGCAATCCACGACGTTAGTCAACGCTGCTGCAGGCGGTATTAAGCAATTTCTGATGTGCTTTTTCCGCGTCTCGTAGAAACGAGAAGTTTGCTCGTCGCGATGCACTTGGATGGGGGCACATCATTCTCAAATTCCAACTTTTCAATGTGATCCAACAATGCGTCCAATTCAGCCTCAATGATGGAGCCTTCTCACATTAAAGCTTGTCCAGTGCCAATAATGATTTCGGCCACGACAGACATGAATTGTTCGCGCCGAGCACGATCCATGCCGTTTGAATTGTCCTGATACCTCGTGATCAGGCGGTGATTGTCGAGGAGAACAATGATGTTCTCGAACTCTTGCAGTCATTCCCGATCATCGCAACACATGTCTAGGTACATGATGAGCAACGACGTATCAGTAACGTAAGCGTTCTAACGTTTCAGCAAACCTCGACCAATAGATTGACATTACACATTACCCGTCGTGGTTGTGAATTGATGGGAGAGGATTTGTTGGCGCTCTTTCATGACGGAGTGCATTCCATTAATGAGGGCGAATTTTCTGCCGTTGAACTCATCCATCAATTTCATGCGTCCAGGAACGTTGTGATGATGGCCGTCCGAGAGATTAGTCTTTGTGATGGCGCCTTCCATTCAGTTGAACAATGGGAGTTGGCGATGAATGCAGTCATTGGCCAGGCCTGTCAACGTTGATTCCACTGGACTGAGAGTGCCATTGTACCCGTTGCAATGCTGAAAGAATGACGAGAAATCGGGAAACACTGTCGGATCCTGAGGTGACGACGATTGCCCAAGTGCAGCATCCCAAGTGCACATTTCCAAATACCATGACACGTGACCACGACATACCGCGGCTTGACGCATGTATCTAGTCATTCAGGCACAATGAATCACCTTGGCAACATCAGCACTGCCGGAATGGGAAGTTTACAAGTCGTATGCCATTTGAACAAGACCGACGTCGTGCACGCTCTGTTCGAACAACTGCACGAGATAGTTAAGAATGATGGGCACCAGGATCAACTTCTCGATTTTGGCCTCGTCCATGACATGTAACGTGATAGCACAACGCCCCGAGCTCTTCGACTTCTTGCACACGTATCGAGTACAAAGAGCAAATGTGTTGGCGTCGATGCAATCGATGATTCGCGGGGCACTGAATTGCTTGCGGAAAAGAAAGCCTACTTTGTTGCAAGATGGGCATGCACCCGCTATCACGTTGACGTCATACTGCCATTTCAGATCGATCACGAACAATAGTTTCAGCAGATACGCATTAAGGTCGGGACTCTTGCTCCACAGTGGCACGAGTGGATCGATTCAGATAGGAGGTCGCATGCCATCCTCGATCATTTTTAGTTGGATCTTAATCCAATCCTCCTGAATCTTGTTCAACGTGCCGGATTGTTTTCCTAAACGCACGGCTCACTAGTGGGGCGGTCAAATACTAACGAATAGAATGATGACGTTTGGGTTGGAATAGATTCTGGTAGAATTTCAGGCACCGACGGACGAGGGTCTCCTCTGATCGTTGTGTTTTCGCAATGCCCCGCAACACAAGGTCGATTCTGTTCATTGGCGATAATGACTAACAGGAGGACAATTTGGAATGGATCGGGCAAAGCCAATAGTTTCCTTTTACCTCCTGCATGTTTTGAGCAAAAAAATCAAAACTTAATTAGTAACAAGTACTCATATCTAATTACAAGCAAATCACAGCTTCATAAAGTCCAATTTCAGAACAAAAGTAATGTATAAATCATGTGAATAAGTTCTTCAGAGCATGCCACCATTGTGTTTACGAGTACATTTTAACACCACCATTGTTTTACTACCACATTTTAATACCACCACTGCTCAAATTTGAGTATAATAAAGTAATGTAAATGCTGTAGGCAATATGGGACTAAACAAGGCTTTGAAAAATGACAAACAGTGTACCAAAGAGAAGCCCCTTTTAGTTTCTCGACAAATATTGTATACAAGAAGGGGAAAAAGAACAGCGGTTCAGCAAGTCCAAAATCCCCAAATATTATGTAATAGAAAGCGCAGCATCAGGAAAATTTTAAATGAATTCGAAGCAAATTTTAAATGAATTCCAAGCAAATTTTAAATGAATTCGAAGCAAATTTTAAATGAATTCGAAGCAAATTTTGGGAAGAATAAGTTGAATTACATATCACAATTTTGGCACAAAGAAGAACCTGTTTTGGGATCGATCCGATGGGCAGCTAAGGAAAAATGTCAAGGATGAAAAAAAGACAGAGCATGCAATGCTCTTTGTGAACTACGAACAGGTAACATCCTCTTACTTGATCGATATTCAATCATCCTTTTTTAGTTTTGTGGCATGTTACTTCTAAATTAATTTAGTGTAATGCTGAAGGATATTCAAAACTTATGTTGTGCTGGCAGGCGCTCTTAATGCCGCCTCAGATGAGTCGGTGGGGAGGCTCCTCAAGAAGGCTCATACCACAAATGTTTTGGTTGATGTCTGTGGTTGTGCTGGTGCGCTAATCATGGTCAGCTGGATCTGTGCATCAAATTAATGCCAAATAAGGTGCAACTGTACTACTCCATTTCTTAAGATACTATTTCAGTGGGCATATTATTAAAGATTATTAGCATTAATTTTATTAGAAGAATAAAGAATTGTTATATAGATAATAAACAATTAACTTAAGATTTGGTGGTTAAAATAGATAAGTTTCTTATTAGAATTGTGTTACAATGAGATTTCATGGAGTCAAAAGAAAAACAACGGGCTTCATGATTTTTATTTATTTTGATTTAACCATGAAGAAAGATTCATTAGGTTTCTATATAATCTCTGCTCAAGTTTAGTGTACTTTAAGTTCATTTATGGATGCAAATAGAATTTAGTGTAAAGTTCTTATAAAAAAACAATGAGCTTCCTGATATTGTTTTTTGTTACAGTTGGACAACAATTACTCAACTTCTGTCTCCCCTTATGGTATCAGTGTCTATGCCGGTGATGACAGCATGGCAGCTTGAAAGGTGGGGCTTCCTGTTTTTGATTTAATTTGACATATGCATGTTTTATTCAATTGGTGACATATAGCTAATTAGTTGCTTTCAGTAGATATTCGCCCCGCACACTACCCGACTCCTATTTTGTTTTTTAATCTTTCGCTTTCTAGGGCGTAGTATTCCAGTGAGTATTTCTTTGATCGCCTGACTCCTATTTTATTTTGTTTTAATGCATATGTTGGCAATAATTTATTTGCAGTAATGATTAGTCAACCATTTATGTTCATTTCTTATTTGGAATTATGGCATGAACAACAATGGCTCATGGTATACCTTTTTATTCTTATATCGAGGCTGCATTGTTAGCCAATAGCACTGAGTTGAGTAATTTTTCACGTCATGTGATATGTAACTACCCGTTTCTTAAATGTCGCTCGTGACCGAAGCTCTCCTCACAACTTTATCACAAGTTCTCTCGTCGTCGTCGGCTCATCGTCGTCACTCGTAAGTTCGTTTTACTCTCATCAACACTCCACTTCCTATCCTCTCGCCTCTATCCTCTCCTCTCTCATGACGACTTGGAGCATGCAAGAATGAATTCTTGGAGCGAGTGGAAGAGGAGGGTAGTATGCAGTAGAGCACTAACTGAATGAATAGGCTCAGGATGCACAATTACATTGTCATAGATGACAAAACATAGCCATAGACAACCTAATAGTCACAAGACATCAAACTCATCCCACTACACAGTCCACAATAGTTGGTTGGAAGTAGATTTCTTAGCTTTTTAAGAGCACCCATTTCTTTTACAACTGTTTGCTGCCACTCAATAATGGTAATAACTTATTGAATGTATTTACCTTACTGAGTTGCAACTTAGAGATGAGGTGATGAATACACAATTTATTTAGAGATGGGGTGATGAATACACAATTTATTTCCCTTACTGAGATGACACTTTGTCTTGTGGTGACAATGTGATTGTTAGAATGAGTGGGATGAAGAGGTGACCACTAGAGCTAAGTTTTTGTTCTAATATTCCATATGTTTCCATGTTTCTTTTGATACTCTATACTCTACAATCTACAATCTACATAGTTAATATTGTGAAAATGTTTACCATTTCTTTCTCTGTTCCTTCACCCGGTGTGGTACATACGACAATTTTGACTATCTCATTTCTCTTTTTTAAAAAATAAAATAAAATTGTCAATTCCCTAATCTTTTGAGTTGTAGCAGTGTATTTCTCGACATATTGACATAAATTTATATGCTTTGACAGTAAACTAATCTAGATGTGTGTTTTTATGAATTGCTCTTTACTCATTTAATAATTTGTATGTTTACCTTGCAAATAATTTTTAATAATTTACTTCTGTGGTTGTTATTTTTTGTGCTCATGTTGAATCTTAAGTCCTTGTGAATAATGCAAATTTAAGTTTTACTATTTTAATGTTTGATGTAGGAGGAAGATGGCAAAATCATTTATATATTGCGGTTAGAATTCAATGCGTTGGTTGGAGGCTCGATTACGCACTAGAGGATAACTTACGATGTAAGACGATCTCTTTAATTATGTGTGGACTTTTAGAAATATGATTATTCAAAGGCTTTAATGTTTTGTAATTTTTCGATAAACAGAAGTATTACATTTTTTTGTTTGTCCTATTTCTGTAAGTGCTACAAATGATTCTATGAAAACTTGGCGTCATGTTTTAATATTGCAAAAAAAAATTTATTGTTGTTATTAAGCTCAATATTCAAAGTATGCTCTAGCTTATTTGGTTTATTTTCGCTTAAAGTGTGCTAGGTCTCTATTTTTTTATTATCTCTATGGTTTGGCTTGAAATTATAGAATCCTTGATTCTTGCAGAACTCAAGGATCTCTGCCGTGGCAATTTCCAAGGCGGTGACCGGCGACAAAAGCAAGAATGAAGGCGAGAGAGCGGCTGCCGACGACAAAAGCCAGAGCGAAGACGGTGTGAAGAGAGCGGCAGCCAATGGCCTCAGGCTCACCAGCCAACGGTCACATCATCTTGGCACGATTTCAATTAGCATATGAATGTGATCCTCTCTCTCTATATATAAATATATATTTGCCAACAAATTAAAGTGCCATAACGGAGCACATCTGATCAATGTTTAAATAAATGAGCTTCACCGACACATTTTTCTAAAATCGTGTCCATTGCTTTTTAAGATATAAATTATTCAGATAAGCTATTACCGCGTTTATAAAATAATGACCCATTGCCATTAATTGGGCAACCACGACGTTTTAAAAGAAGCGTCGTTATTTTTTATTGAGCTACCACAACTTGGTGCATTTGAGCAGTTATCAGGTTTTAGTGAGGGTGAGTAATTAAGTGAGGGTGAAGCGGGAATAGATGAGCCAGAACATAATGATGAACTAAAGGTCAATTTTTTTGTAGTGTTAATATTGGTATAAATCACAAATAAGAGATTTAAGCTTATGTAATCATCATACCGTTGTCTTATTTCCTCTCCCCCTCCTTTCTTTTTTTCTTCCTATCCCTCTTCTCTCTTTCTCTCTCTCCACCCTTTTCTACTCCTCCCCCTCTTTTTCTTTCTCCTCCCTCCCCCTGCCCCTTTTTTCCCCGCCGGGTTCCTCTCTGGTATGAGGGGGAAAAGGGGAAAAGGGGGGAGGGGGGAGTAAAAAAGGGGAGGAGAAGAAAAGGGGGGAGAGGGAAAAAGAGAGAAGGGGGAGAAAGAAAAAGAGGGGGAGGAGAAGAAAAGGGGGGAGAGGGAGAAAGAGAGAAGAGGGAAAGGAAGAAAAAAGGAAGGGAGAGAGAGAGGAAGACAACGGTATGATGATTACATAAGCTTAAATATCTTATTTGTAGTTTATAGGAATATTAACACTACAAGAAAATTGGCTTTTAGTTCATCTCATGTTCTGCCTCATCTAGTCCCGCTTCACCCTCACCCAATTCCCCACCCTCGCTAGAACCTGATAACTGCTCAGATGCACAATGTCGGGGTAGCTCAATAAGCAACAACGACGCTTTTTTTAAAACGCCATGGTCGCCCAATTAATGACATCAGGTCATTCTTTTATAAACGTGGTAAGAAGTTATCTGATTAATTTATATCTTGAAAAGCAATGGACACGCCTTTAGAAAAAAACATAGGTGAAGCTCATTTTTTAAACATTGATCAGATGTGCTCCGTTATGGCACATTAATTTGTTGACAAATATATATTTATATAGAGAGAGAGAGGATCACATTCATATGCTAATAGAAACCATGCCAAGATGGTGCGACCGGTGGCTGGCGAGCTTGAGGCCGCCGACTGCCGCTCTCTTCGCGCCGTCTTCGCTCTGGCTTTCGCCGCCGGCAGCCGCCCCCTCCTCGTCTTCGTTCTTGTTTTTGCCGCCACCCTCCGCCTTGGAAACCGCCACGACAACGATCCTTGAGTTCGGCAAGGACCATAGATATCTATAATTTCAAGCCAAGCCACATAGAGATAACCAAAAATAAAATAGAGACCTAGCACACTTTAAGCGAAAATAAACCAAATAAGCTGGAGCATGCTTTGAATATTGAGCTTATTAACAACAATAAATTTTTTCTTACAATATTAAAAAAGGATGCCAGGTTTTCATAGAGGCATTTGTAGCACTTACAGAGATAGGACAAACAAAAAAATGCAATACTTTCAGTTATTGAAAAATTACAAAACATTGAAGCCTTTGAATAATCATATTTCAGTGGGCATATTATTAAAGATTATTAGCATTAATTTTATTAGAAGAATAAAGAATTGTTATATAGAATAAACTATTAACTTAAGATTTGGTGGTTAAAATAGATAAGTTTCTTATTAGAATTGTGTTACAATGAGATTTCATGGAGTCAAAAGAAAAACAACGGGCTTCATGATTTTTATTTATTTTGATTTAATCATGAAGAAAGATTCATTAGGTTTTTATATAATCTCTGCTCAAGTTTAGTGTACTTTAAGTTCATTTATGGATGAAAATAGTATTTAGTGTAAAGTTCTTATAAAAAACAATGAGCTTCCTGATTTTGTTTTTTGTTACAGTTGGACAACAATTACTCAACTTCTGTCTCCCCTTATGGTATCAGTGTCTACGCCAGTGATGACAGCATGGCAGCTTGAAAGGTGGGGCTTCCTGTTTTTGATTTAATTTGACATATGCATGTTTTATTCAATTGGTGACATATAGCTAATTAGTTGCTTTCAGTAGATATTCGCCCCGCACACTACCCGACTCCTATTTTGTTTTTTAATCTTTCGCTTTCTAGGGCGTAGTATTCCAGTGAGTATTTCTTTGATCGCCTGACTCCTATTTTATTTTGTTTTAATGCATATGTTGGCAATAATTAATTTGCAGTAATGATTAGTCAACCATTTATGTTCATTTCTTATTTGGAATTATGACATGAACAACAATGGCTTATGGTATACTTTTTTATTCTTGTATCGAGGCTGCATTGTTAGCCAATAGCACTGAGTTGAGTAATTTTTCACGTCATGTGATATGTAACTACCCGTGTCTTAAATGTCGCTCGTGACCGAAGCTCTCCTCACAACTTTATCACAAGTTCTCTCGTCGTCGTCGACTCATCGTCATCACTCATAAGTTCGTTTTACTCTCATCAACACTCCACTTACTCTCCTCTCTCGCCTCTATCCTCTCCTCTCTCATGACGACTTGGAGCATGCAAGAATGAATTCTTGGAGCGAGTAAAAGAGGAGGGTAGTATGCAGTAGAGCACTAACTGAATGAATAGGCTCAGGATGCACAATTACATTGTCATAGATGACAAAACATAGCCATAGACAACCTAATAGTCACAAGACATCAAACTCATCCCACTACACAGTCCACAATAGTTGGTTGGAAGTAGATTTCTTAGCTTTTTAAGAGCACCCATTTCTTTTACAACTGTTTGCTGCCACTCAATAATGGTAATAACTTATTGAATGTATTTACCTTACTGAGTTGCAACTTAGAGATGAGGTGATGAATACACAATTTATTTAGAGATGGGGTGATGAATACACAATTTATTTCCCTTACTGAGATGACACTTTGTCTTGTGGTGACAATGTGATTGTTAGAATGAGTGGGATGAAGAGGTGACCACCAGAGCTAAGTTTTTGTTCTAATATTCCATATGTTTCCATGTTTCTTTTGATACTCTATACTCTACAATCTAAAATCTACATAGTTAATATTGTGAAAATTTTTACCATTTTTTTCTCTGTTCCTTCACCCGGTGTGGTACATACGACAATTTTGACCATCTCATTTCTCTTTTTTTAAAAAATAAAATAAAATTGTCAATTCCCTAATCTTTTGAGTTGTAGCAGTGTATTTCTCGACATATTGACATAAATTTATATGCTTTGACAGTAAACTAATCTAGATGTGTGTTTTTATGAATTGCTCTTTACTCATTTAATAATTTGTATGTTTACCTTGCAAATAATTTTTAATAATTTACTTCTGTGGTTGTTATTTTTTGTGCTCATGTTGAATCTTAAGTCCTTGTGAATAATGCAAATTTAAGTTTTACTATTTTAATGTTTGATGTAGGAGGAAGATGGCAAAATCATCTATATATTGCGGTTAGAATTCAATGCGTTGGTTGGAGGCTCGATTACGCACTAGGGGATAACTTACGATGTAAGACGATCTCTTTAATTTTGTGTGGACTTTTAGAAATATGATTATTCAAAGGCTTTAATGTTTTGTAATTTTTCGATAAACAGAAGTATTGCATTTTTTTGTTTGTCCTATTTCTGTAAGTGCTACAAATGATTCTATGAAAACTTGGCGTCATGTTTTAATATTGCAAAAAAAAAAATTATTGTTGTTATTAAGCTCAATATTCAAAGTATGCTCTAGCTTATTTGGTTTATTTTCGCTTAAAGTGTGCTAGGTCTCTATTTTTTTGATTATCTCTATGGTTTGGCTTGAAATTATAGATATCCCTGATTCTTGCAAAACTCAAGGATCTCTGCCGTGGCGATTTCCAAGGCGGTTACCGGCGACAAAAGCAAGAATGAAGGCGAGAGAGCGGCTGCCGACGACAAAAGCCAGAGCGAAGACGGTGCGAAGAGAGCGGCAGCCAACGGCCTCAGGCTCACCAGCCAACGGTCACATCATCTTGGCACGATTTCAATTAGCATATGAATGTGATCCTCTCTCTCTCTATATAAATATATATTTGCCAACAAATTAAAGTGCCATAACGGAGCACATCTGATCAATGTTTAAAAAAATGAGCTTCACCGACACATTTTTCTAAAAGCGTGTCCATTGCTTTTTAAGATATAAATTATTCAGATAAGCTATTACCGCATTTATAAAAGAATGACCCATTGCCATTAATTGGGCGACCACGACGTTTTAAAAGAGCGTCGTTATTTTTTATTGAGCTACCACAACTTGGTGCATTTGAGCAGTTATCAGGTTTTAGTGAGGGTGAGGAATTAAGTGAGGGTGAAGCGGGAATAGATGAGCCAGAACATAATGATGAACTAAAGGTCAATTTTTTTGTAGTGTTAATATTGGTATAAACTACAAATAAGAGATTTAAGCTTATGTAATCATCATACCATTGTCTTATTTCCTCTCCCCCTCCTTTCTTTTTTTCTTCCTATCCCTCTTCTCTCTTTCTCCCTCTCCCCCCTTTTCTACTCCTCCCCCTCTTTTTCTTTCTCCTCCCTCCCCCTGCCCCTTTTTTCCCCGCCGGGTTCCTCTCTGGTATGAGGGGGAAAAGGGGAAAAGGGGGGAGGGGGAGAAAAAAAGGGGAGGAGAAGAAAAGGGGGGAGAGGGAAAAAGAGAGAAGGGGGAGAAAGAAAAAGAGGGGGAGGAGAAGAAAAGGGGGGAGAGGGAGAAAGAGAGAAGAGGGAAAGGAAGAAAAAAGGAAGGGAGAGAGAGAGAGAGAGAGGAAGACAACGGTATGATGATTACATAAGCTTAAATATCTTATTTGTAGTTTATAGGAATATTAACACTACAAGAAAATTGACTTTTACTTCATCTCATGTTCTGCTTCATCTAGTCCCGCTTCACCCTCACCCAATTCCCCACCCTCGCTAGAACCTGATAACTGCTCAGATGCACAATGTCGGGGTAGCTCAATAAGCAACAATGACACTTTATTTAAAACGCCGTGGTCGCCCAATTAATGACATCAGGTCATTCTTTTATAAACGTGGTAATAAGTTATCTGATTAATTTATATCTTGAAAAGCAATGGACACGCCTTTAGAAAAAAACACAGGTGAAGCTCATTTTTTTAAACATTGATCAGATGTGCTCCGTTATGACACTTTAATTTGTTGACAAATATATATTTATATATAGAGAGAGAGGATCACATTCATATGCTAATAGAAACCATGCCAAGATGGTGCGACCGGTGGCTGGCGAGCCTGAGGCCGCCGACTGCCGCTCTCTTCGCACCGTCTTCTCTCTGGCTTTTGCCGCCGGCAGCCGCCCCCTCCTCGTCTTCGTTCTTGTTTTTGCCGCCGCCCTCCGCCTTGGAAACCGCCACGAGAACGATCCTTGAGTTCGGCAAGGACCAGAGATATCTATAATTTCAAGCCAAGCCACATAGAGATGACCAAAAATAAAATAGAGACCTAACACACTTTTAGCGAAAATAAACCAAATAAGCTGGAGCATGCTTTGAATATTGAGCTTATTAACAACAATAAATTTTTTCTTACAATATTAAAACAGGATGCCAGGTTTTCATAGAGGCATTTATAGCACTTACAGAGATAGGACAAACAAAAAAATGCAATACTTTCAGTTATTGAAAAATTACAAAACATTAAAGCCTTTGAATAATCATATTTCTAGAAGTCCACACATAATTAGAGAGATCTTCTTCCATTGTAAGTTATCCCCTAGTGTGTAATCGGACCTCCAACCATCACATTGAATTCTAACCGCAATATATAGATGATTTTGTCATCTTTCTCCTGCAACAAGCATTAAAATAATAAAACTTAAATTTGTATTATTCACAAGGATATAAGATTCAACATGAGCACAAAAAATAACTAGTACAGAATTAAATTATTAAAAATTATTTGCAATGTAAACATACAAATTATTAAAAGAGTAAAGAGCAATTCATAAAAAACACACATCTAGATTAGTTTACTGCCGAAGCATGAAAATTTATGTCAATATGTCGAGAAATATACTGCTATAACTCAAAAGATTAGGGAATTGACAATTTTTTTTAAAAAAAAGAGAAATGAAATAGCAAAAGTTGGCGTATGTACCACACCGGGTGAAGGGGCAGAGAAAAAATGGTAAACATTTTCACAATATAAACTATGTAGACTGTAGATTATAGAGTACAGATTATCAAAAGAAACATGAAAATATATGGAATATTAGAACCAAAATTTAGCTCTGATGGTCACCTCTTCATCGCACTCATTATAACAATCACATTGTCACCACAAGACAGAGTGACATCTTAGTAAGGGAAATAAATTGTGTATTCATCACCTCATCTCTAAGTTGCATCTCAGTAAGGAAATACCTTCAATAAGTTGTTACCATTATTGAGTGGCAGCAAACAGTTGTAGAAGAAATGTGTGCTCTTAAAAAGCTAAGAAATCTAATTCCAACCATGGGATGAGTATGATGTCTTGTGACTATCAGGTTATCTATGGCTATGTTCTGCATCTATGACACTGTAATTGTGCATCCTAAGCATGTTCATTCAGTTAGTGATCTACTGCATACTTCTCTTTCACTCGCTCCAAGAATTCATTCTTGCATGTTCCAAGTCATCATGAGCCGCGGATGTGTGCGGGGGGGGGGGGGGGGGGGGGGGGGGGGGGGGGGGAATAGCTACTGAAAGCAACTAATTAGCTCTATGTCACCAATTGAATAAAATATGACTGTCAAATTAAATCAAAAGTAGGAAGCCCCACCTCTCAAGCTACCCTGCTGTCATCACCAACGTAGACTCCGATACCATAAGGAGAGGCACCTGTTGAGTGATTGTTGTCCAACTGCAACAGAAAACAAAATCAAGAAGCCCATTGTTTTATATAAGAACTTTACACCGAATACTATTTGCATCCATAAATGAACTTAAAGTACACTAAACTTGCGCAGAGAATTCATTCTTGCATGTTCCAAGTCGTCATGAGAGAGGAGGGGATAGAGGCAAGAGAGGAGAGGAATTGGAGTGTTGACGAGAGTAAAACGAACTTACGAGTGACGACGATGAGTCGACGACGACGAGTGAATTTGCGATAAAGTTGTGAGGAGAGCTTCGGTCGCGGCCGACATTTAAGACACGGGTAGTTACATATCACTTGACGTGAAAAATTACTCAACTCAGTGATATTCACTAACAATGAAACCTCGACACAAGAATGAAAATGTATACCATGAACCATTGTTGTTCTTGTCATAATTCCGTATAAGAAATGAACTAAAATGGTTGACTAATCATTACTTCAAATAAATTATTGCCAACATATGCATTAAAACAAAATAAAATAGGAGTCAGGTGATCAAGGCAATACTCGCTGGAATACTACCTAGAAAGCGAACGATTAAAAAAACAAAATAGGTGTCGGGTAGTGTGCGGGGGCGAATAGCTACTGAAAGCAACTAATTAGCTCTATGTCACCAATTGGCATATGTTATCTGCACTGCAGTTTTGGTTATTCACAAATATTTTTTTCCCTAATTTTTCGCGCCTTTTGGAAATACGTCTTGTACATGTATTTTCAGGAAAAGTGTTCAACATCAAAGTTGTAGATCTCATCGAGATCTACAACTTTCGTGTTGAACACTTTTCCTGAAAATGCATGTACAAGACGTACTTTGGAAATACACCCAGATTTCGCGCCTTTTAGAAATACGTCTTGTACATGCATTTTCAGGAAAAGTGTTTAACACGAAAGTTGTAGATCTCGATGAGATCTACAACTTTAGTGTTGAACACTTTTCGTAAAAATGCATGTACAAGACGTATTTCTAAAAGGCGCAAAAAATTGGGAAAAAAAAGTGCGGATAACCAAAACTGTAGTGCGGATAACACTCACCTTGAATAAAATATGGCTATGTCAAATTAAATCAGAAGCAGGAAGCCCCACCTCTCAAGCTACCCTGCTGTCATCACCAGCGTAGACTCCGATACCATAAGGGGAGACACCTGTTGAGTGATTGTTGTCCAACTGCAACATAAAACAAAATCAAGAAGCCCATTGTTTTCTATATGAACTTTACACTTGTTGCGGTTCGCTCAATGCCCCCGGTAGACTGGTTTCAGATCGGTCCGTCTTAGCCCCGGGCGATTGAGAACGCACACAGTCATAGTAGAAACAGAGAAAATGTACACATACAACTTTGACGTGGAAAACCCCGGAAAGGGGAACAAACCACGTAGCCGGGTCTGTGCCAGCCAAACTCCACTACCTGCCTCAGTTACAGCGCTCTTGTAAAGAGAAAGCGAGGGCGACAGGCCGCGCCTCGTTACAAATACTGGGGAGTTGAGAGAGCTCTCCTTGGGTGACAGGCCACCTCTTAGGAGTCCGTGCACTTGGACGTGCGTCTTTCTTGAGCGCTTGCTCTTCTGCCTCGCGCGTCGCAGGATGCCTGCGCTCTATGCCTCGGACTGAGGAGGGATGCCTTCGCTGGCACTTCGCTTCCTTCCTTCTCTGGGCGGCGCTCGCGGGAGAACCTGTCAAGTTAGTGAGTGAAAGAGGAGAGGAGGAAGCGAGTAGAGAGAGAAGCTCTGGGGAAAAGTAGGAACGAAGAGAGAGAAAGCAAAGGAGAGAATGAAGCCGGATCCCTTGAAATGAACTATCTGGGGTGTTTATATAGGGTTTCCGAGGTGATTAGGGTGGTTACGGTGGTTAATCGCAGATCGGAGGGCCACGATCACTTGTGGCGATCGGAGGGTTGTGACGGCCCGCCATGATCGGACGGTGGAGAAAAGGCCGACCCACGGCGGTGGTCGGAGGAGGCGCGCCGGCCGATGGCCGCCCGAGGGAGGAGACGACCGGCCGCGAGGAGGCGGCCGGCCACGACTGATCGGCCGCGGCGGCCGGCCGCAAGGGGGCGACCGACCCGTAAGGAGGCGGCCGGCGGCCGGCCGCAAGGAGGCGGCCGGCCCCAGACGGCCGGCCGCAAAGGGGGCGGCCGACCCGCAAGGAGGCCGCCGGCCGAGGCCGCCGGCCGGTCGGTTGCGGCCGCCGGCCGCATGGGGGCGGCCGACTGCTAAGGGGGCCGGCCGGTCGTGGGAGGCCGGCCACCGGCCGCTGCCTGCCTGTAAGGATGGCGGCGGCAGCGGTTGCGATTTGGCGCGAGGGAGTTACGATTTGGCGCGAGGGAGTTACGATCCGGTGCGCGGGAGTTACGATCCGGTGCGCGGGAGTTACGATCCGGTGCGCGGGAGTTACGATCCGGTGCGCGGGAGTTACGATCCGGTGCGCGGGAGTTACGATCCGGTGCGCGGGAGTTACGATCCGGTGCGCGGGAGTTACGATCCGGTGTGCGGGAGTTACGATCCGGTGCGCGGGAGTTACGATCCGGTGTGCGGGAGTTACGATCCGGTGCGCGGGAGTTACAATAATTATTTATAAATTAAGGGGTACCCATCATTTGCCCCCAAAATCCCGTCGTCTTGGAGCGAACGGCAAGCGCGGGAATTTTTCTTTACGACGGGGCTAGGGGCGATGGCCGGAACGGGTGCTAACATCGAAATGGGCGGCGACGGCGACAGTGTTAAGGTAAGAATCCGATCGAAGAGAAGGTCCGGGCACCGGTCGAGGCCGGAGGTGCTGGCGAGCGGACTGCGTTCTTTGTCCGCCGAGTTCGGCAGTTGGCTTGATGCCTTTGCTGCGAACTTGGGGGGAGCGGACTGTGCGGTCTCCGCGGAATAGCAGACATGCAATGTTGATGCAGAGTCTTGCGAGATGTCGACCAAGTCTGGCGGCCTTTGGCGACAAGGCGGACTGGGAAGTCAGTCCGGCCTTGATGATGTTGAGGTGGGATGGCTATCGCACAAGGCCGCGGTGGACTAAGCGGACTGCTTGGTGTTCGTCGCGGGATGGAGGCGGTGATCCTATCGGCTAGAGCGGTGACCACACTCCTCATCGTACCTATAAATAGGACCCTCCGTCACGTCAAGTGTAGAGAGAATGAACAGTAAGTGAGCCCGCGAACCATTGCTGCGGACTGGATTTTGGTATCCGCCCGGGTTAATGGAGTTGACCAGTTTGTGCTGTGCAGGTTGTGCGGATAGCGCTGGAAAGCCAGGACATGACTCTGATTGCGGTCAGGGACAGTGCGGACTCTACAGTTAAGCAACCGGCGGTAAACAACAAGTCGCGGACAGCGATCAGACGGTCTTCTCTTTGGCAACTTGTTTCGGGGTTCAATAAGTCGTCTGCTTCAGGCGGCTTGTTCAGTTCGGCAGCAGTAGATCGTGCGGTCAGGCAGCTAGCGGCTTGCTGATCGGCGAGTAGAGCTTGCATTGGAATAACGGTCTGTCCGCTCGGTTCGTTCGCGGTTTGGCGGACTAGGCGGTCTGTGCGGACTCCGTAGTGAAGTAGTGGAATCAGCGGTTACCCCTTGAGTCCGCGCGGTTAGTTTTGCCTTGTTTTTGTTCTGCTTGATGCATTGGCGAAATGATGTCTCGCCATGATGTCTCGCCTTGTAAGAAGATTGCTGTGATCAATAAAGATTCTTGTTACTGTATGTGTCTCTGGTTGTGTTTTAGTATTCTAAGTTAAGATAACCCCTGCTCATTTTAAGGTCCGGAAAATTTAACGAGATTTTCGATCCGTAAAAACGGAAAAATCCACAAATAGTTAGAAGAAATTGTAAATCCAACGGTTAAATATTTAGATATTTATATTTATATTTATAAATGAAAAGATTTTTTTTTTAAATGCAATGCACGATCCAAAGAGCAGATGGCAAATAATTATTAATTAAAAATTGAACTTGAAAGATTTTACAATTCAAATTAATATATTGGTCAAACAACAAATCGAACCCAATCCAAATATTGGTTTGTAAGGTCTCATAAAATTTTGCCTCCACCTCAAAAACACTCAAACAAAACATTAGAACTAATAATCTATATTTTGTTATCATCAAAACATAATCACTTTATAGGATCAACACTGTAGTCTTCTGTTGATGATCTGAAGTAGGGGCGGCGTACTTTGCACGATCTGGAGTCTGCAACGGGTGCTTGGAAGCGAGAGTGGCGTGCTTGGCGCAGTCTAGAGACTGTGATTTGCCTCATACAGCGCTCTGAGGAGTAATTAATTCCTGTGGGCCCGCATAAGTTGGTTTGACGGGTCCCGGGTGCCGACGCGGCTGTTTCCATCGGCTCTTCCATCTCCCTTCTTTTATTTAGCATTAAATATTTTTAATTTTATTTAGCATTAAAATATTTTCATTTTTATTTAGCATTAAAATAACCTCATTTTTATTTAGCAATAAAACATCCTATTTTTTATTTAGCATTAAAATATCCTCAATTTTATTTAGCAATATTGCATCTTACTCGAGGCTATCGGTAGACCGGTCTAAATTGGATCATCTTAGCTCTAGAGTGATCAAGCTCACAAACAATTAATGTAAGTTGAGACGACTGCAAAAATAAAAATTTTAACGTGAAAACCCCAAAAATGGGTGAAAAACCACTTAGTCGAATCGATGTTGACCGAACTTCAACTATCTTCTCGTGTTGTTACAAAGTTTTTTTGAGAAATTGAGGGTGACTTGCCGCCTCTCGTTACAATTGTTAGGGAAGAGAGATAAGCTCCGAGGACACCGCTCGCGAAGCTAAGTATTTCTTCTTGCATAGAGAAGAGCTCTACGCTCTGGAGTCTTCCATTGATGATTAGAAGCTAGGGCGGCATGCTTTGCGCGATCTGGAGCCTGCAACGGGTGCTTGGAAGCGGGAGTAGCACGCTGGGAGCGATCTGGAGAGTGTGGTTTGCCTCTTGCAATGCACTGAGGAGTCTGGAGTGGCACACACGACTCGATCTAGATTCTGCGGCTTTCTCCTATTGCGCACAAAGGAGTCTGAAGCGACGTTCATTCGGCGGCGGGTTGGGCGCAAAGTGCGCTATGTTCAAAGTGCACAAGTTAAAATGTGTACAGTTAAATGTGCGGAGAGCGCAACGTGCACAAAGCACAAGGTGCGCACGACACAATGTGCGCGGGTCGTAATGTGAACAGGTCGCAATGTGTGCATGTCACAATATGCGCGGGTTGCAATGTGTGCGGGTCGCAATGTGTGCGGAGCGCAATGTGCGCATTGAGGAACATGCGTAGGGCGCAATGTGCGCACAGAAGAATGCATGCAAGCATGAAAATTTATGTCAATATGTCGAGAAATATACTGCTATAACTCAAAAGATTAGGGAATTGACAATTTTTTTTAAAAAAAAAGAGAAATGAAATAGCCAAAGTTGGCGTATGTACCACATCGGGTGAAGGGGCAGAGAAAAAAATGGTAAACATTTTCACAAGATAAACTATGTAGACTGTAGATTATAGAGTACAGATTATCAAAAGAAACATGAAAATATATGGAATATTAGAACCAAAATTTAGCTCTGATGGTCACCTCTTCATCGCACTCATTATAACAATCACATTGTCACCACAAGACAGAGTGACATCTTAGTAAGGGAAATAAATTGTGTATTCATCACCTCATCTCTAAGTTGCATCTCAGTAAGGAAATACATTCAATAAGTTGTTACCATTATTGAGTGGCAGCAAACAGTTGTAGAAGAAATGTGTGCTCTTAAAAAGCTAAGAAATCTACTTCCAACCATGGGATGAGTATGATGTCTTGTGACTGTCAGGTTATCTATGGCTATGTTCTGCATCTATGACACTGTAATTGTGCATCCTAAGCATGTTCATTCAGTTAGTGATCTACTGCATACTCCTCTTTCACTCGCTCCAAGAATTCATTCTTGCATGTTCCAAGTCATCATGAGCCGCGGATGTGTGCGGGGGGCGAATAGCTACTGAAAGCAACTAATTAGTTCTATGTCACCAATTGGCAATTGAATAAAATATGGCTATGTCAAATTAAATCAGAAGCAGGAAGCCCCACCTCTCAAGCTACCCTGCTGTCATCACCAGCGTAGACTCCGATACTGTAAGGAATCTGGAGCGCCGAGAAGAAGAAATTCGAATACGAATAACAAATCACAAAGCACAAAGCAGAACAATCAAACACACAGATATACAGAGGTTCACCCAAAACCGGGTTACGTCCTCTCTCCCCTTCTTCTCCCTTCTTGTATTCACCAGAAAAATTACAGATTACACCAAAGGTTTCAAGGATCCAAACCCGATCCTACCTTCTTCCTTTTCTGGACAAGAAAACTGTAGAAGAAAACCTTCTGGATCGACGCCGACGAAACACCTCGTACATGCCTCCAAAAGAATACGCCTCCGCAACTCTGTCAAAGATCGTTTGTCCGTATCCCTAAAAAAAAAAAACCGGAATACGCCTTAAATAGGCTTCAGCATGACAGCATCGTCGAACGTCGGACGGCGTTCGACGATCGTCGAACTCAGCTCGAACGCCGAACGTCGAGCTGCGTTCGACGCGTCGAACGTCGAGCTGCGTTCGACGCGTCGAACGTCGAGCTGCGTTCGACGTTCGACGTTCGACGTCGAACCTAGTTCGACGATCGTCGAGCTGGGTTCGACGAACGTCGAGCTGGGTTCGACGAACGTCGAACCCAGCTCGACGACCGGAGAAAACATCTCCCAAAACCTCCGCCGGGGGCGGCTGCCCCCGGACCCCCGCTGTCGTCGGCGTCAGATATGTCGGAGGGGGATCACACTTCGATTCCTCTAAGCTTATGTGGGCTAACCCGGTGTGAGAAACAAGAGGACCGGAAGTGTTCCACAACCCCAACATTCTCCCAGTTGTTGGACAGCTTCCGCAGATGAGAGCATCTCCTCCAACCTTCCTCTTCAACCCCACTGCTGTTGCACACCATTCAAACTTAGCAACAGACACAGTCTTGGTAAGAAAATCAGAACTGTTCTCCTTGGTATCAACCTTCTCCAGTTGAACCACCTGCTTCTCTACATTTTCCCTGATGAAGTGAAATTGGATGTCTATGTGCTTTGTCCTAGCATGGAAAGCCGGATTCTTGGCTAACTGAATAGCCCCTTGGCTGTCACACCACAGCTTCACAGGACCTTGCTCAAAACCGAGCTCCCCGCACAACCTCCTCAGCCATATGGCCTCCTTACTGGCATGTGTAAGAGCCATATACTCAGCCTCCGTCGACGAGAGTGCCACTACTCCTTGCCGCCGACTCATCCAACTAACAGCACCACCAAACAATGTAAAAACATACCCACTGGTGGACCTCCTGCTATCCAGGTCACCTTCCCAGTCAGAGTCCACGTGTCCGACCACGTCCAGGACTCTTCCAGCTTCAGCACCTTCATAACATATAGAATAATTTAAAGTGCCACGAAGATACCTGAACACCCGCTTCACAGCATTCCAGTGCTCCTTCCCTGGTTTGGCCATGTACCGGCTCAACACTCCCACTGCTTGTGCTATGTCAGGCCGAGTACAAACCATGGCATACATGAGGCTTCCCACTGCACTAGCATATGGAACCTTCACCATGTCCTCCATCTCCTCATGCGTCTTGGGACACATCTCCGCAGATAGCTTATTCCCCACGGGCATAGGGGCACCAACAGGCTTGCAGTCAGCCATGTTAAACTTCTTCAACACCTCTTCGACGTACCTTTGCTGCCCCAACCAAAGCTTCTTCTTGCTCCGGTCCCTGGTAATATGCATCCCCAAGATCACACTTGTTGGACCCAAATCCTTCATTTCGAACTTGGCCGAGAGCAGCTTCTTCACCTGTTGGATCATTTTGACACTATTCCCTACGAGCAACATGTCATCTACGTAGAGTGTCAAGAAAGTGAAGTGCTCTCCCTTCCTTTGGATAAAGATACAGTGGTCCGAATTCGACCTTTCAAAACCCAACTCCAGCATGTAGGTGTCGAACTTCTGGTACCACATCCTCGGAGATTGCTTAAGTCCATAAAGGGACTTCTTCAACCTGCACACCAGATCCTCCTTGCCCTTGGCCTCGAATCCTTCAGGTTGCCGCATATAAATCTCCTCCTCTAGATCCCCGTGAAGAAACGCCGTCTTCACATCCATTTGTTCAATCTCCAGATCATGCACAGCCACAATGGAGAGAACCATCCTGATAGAAGTGAGCTTGGCCACCGGCGAGAAAATCTCGTCGTAGTCCACACCTTCCACCTGTGAGAAGCCCTTGGCAACCAACCTCGCCTTGTACTTTTCTATGGTGCCATCCGCCTTAACCTTCTGCTTGAATACTCATTTACTCCCAATGGCCTTCCTCCCTTTTGGAAGCTTGCACAGACCCCAAGTCTGATTCTTCCGCAGAGACTCCATCTCATCAACCATAGCAAGCTCCCACTGATTTGCATCAGCCCTCGACCTCGCATCCCTGGCTGAAATGGGATCTTCTCCAAGCATGTTCAGGCAATATTGTGCTCCAACCGCACCAAGGGAGTACCGGATTGGTGCCCTCCTTTCCCTCGTTGAGCGCCTCAGAAGTGGAGCATCAGCAACTTCCTCTTCTAACTCATCATCAAAGATCACCTCCTCCAAACCGTCAGATTCGGAATCCGAATCCGAAACAACCACCGTAGTAATCTGAGCATCCTCTAGAGGGACTTCCTCCATGCTGCTTTCTACTACCACCTTTTCTGCAGCTTTTCCTTCCTTCACTTGTGTAGTGACTTGAGGACGGACTTCATGAAAGACCACATCCTTGCTATACGTCACCGTCCTCGTCACCGGGTTCCAAAGCTTATATCCCTTGATGCCATCTTTGTAGCCCACAAAGATGCACCGCTCGGACTTCATATCCAGCTTCCCCCTCTTCTCCTTTGGAATGTGAACATATCCATCACATCTAAAAACACGAGCATAAGCCAAATTTGGCTTTTCCTGGAACACGGCTTCAAAGGGGGTACACCCCTTCACTGCAGATGTAGGGGTCCTGTTCTTCAAATGGTTAGCTGTAGCCACTGCTTCAGCCCAGAACTCCGTCCCCAAACCAGCCCAACTGAGCATGCACCTGGCTTTCTCCATCAATGTCCGATTGAGCCTTTCCGACACTCCATTCTGCTCTGGAGTATACGGCGTGGTCTTCTGTCGTGCAATCCCTTGCTCAGTACAGTACCGCTCGAAGGCGTCCGAGCAATACTCCCCTCCGTTATCAGAACGAAGAACCTTCACCTTCCTCTCAAACTGGTTCTCCACCAGGTTCTTAAAATCCTTGAACCTATCGAGAACCTCTGCCTTGGACCTGAGAAAATAAAGCCAAGAATACCGAGAATAATCATCAATGAAAGATACATAATACCTAGCCCCACCAAGAGATGGGACTGGAGTCGGCCCAAATACATCGCTATGAATCAAGTCCAGTAAACCGGTGGCCCTCTTCCCTGCTCCCTGAAAACTAACTCGGTTCTGCTTGCCAAGTAGGCAATGCTCACAGAACCCAAAGCTCGAGGTGCACACGGGCACACCCACCACTATCTGGCCGGATGTCATAGCTGATATCCCCTTCTCACTGATGTGTCCAAGCCATTGGTGCCACAGCCTGGACTGCTCCTCCTGGTCCTCTTCTTGGCCTTCAGAGATGAAGGCCCCGCTAGGCACCACTGTATCAGCAAGTAACTTGTATAGTGTCCCATGCCTCACGCCTTTGGCGATCACCATCGCCCCTCGGGTCATCCTGCACGAGTGCATGTCACAACTGAAAGACACTCCCGCATCCGTCATTGATCCCACCGAGATCAGATTCCTGCTCATCCCTGGAATATGCATCACCCCAGGAAGGGTCTTCATGGTCCTGTCGGCCATCTTCAGCATCACCTTGCCACGCCCAACAATCTGCACAATAGTATCATCACCAAGCATGACGTCACCACCATCAAACCTCTCATACTCACAAAACCAATCTCTATGATGGGTCATGTGATATGATGCTCCTGTATCGACATACCACACATCAGAATCCTTCTGGGCAACACATGCAGCAGCAATATACATGTCACCCCCTTCAGTCTCCTTCTTAGTACCAGAAGTTGACCCTGCATCTTTCTTCTGAACGGGCTTGTTGGGACATTGGAATTTCACATGCCCAACCTCATTACACTTCCAGCACTTGATGGGCTTCTTCTCTTTCTCTGCTCTTGGACCTACCCCGAGATTTATCTCGAGATCCTCCTTGCTTATTATCCCTCCATTGAGGGCGAGATCTGGATACACTAAATGCACCTTTGCTGGTCTTCTCTGAACTTCCTCTTCTGGTCTCCTCAGATAATAGAGTAGCACATACAGACTCACTGGAGAGAGCTTTATCTCCATTACCCCCTATGGCAACAATAACATTGTCCCAAGAGTCCGGCAATGAGCAGAGTAGTGTAATAGCCCTATCTTCATCTGAGATTTTCTCACCAATAGAGATCAACTGACCCACAACAGTATTGAAATTGGTCAGGTGCTCTGAGAAAGAACCGCCTTCCTGCATCTTCAGATTGTACCATTTCTTCCTCAGCAATAATTTATTAACCAGAGACTTGCTCTGCTAGAGAGATTCCAACTTCCGTCATAGGCCTTGGCCGGAAGTTTCCTCCATGACATTTGTTAAAATTGAATCTGCGAGAAAAAGCCAGATCAGACCTTTGGCTTTCCGATCGGCCTTTGTCCAGGCCACAACCACCTCCTCATCAGACTTCTCTGTTGGAGGAGTATCCACTATTGCACCCCACAAATCACGATCAACCAGAAGGTCTTCCATCTTCATCTTCCACAGATCAAAGCGACTTCCATCAAACTTCTCTATCTCGATCCGCACTCCTCCTGAACCCATAACCAAGAATCCAAGAAACCTCCCTCTGATACCAAATGTAAGGAATCTAGAGCGCCGAGAAGAAGAAATTCGAATACAAATAACAAATCACAAAGCACAAAGCAGAACAATCAAACACACAGATATACAGAGGTTCACCCAAAACCGGGTTACGTCCTCTCTCCCCTTCTTCTCCCTTCTTGTATTCACCAGAAAAATTACAGATTACACCAAAGGTTTCAAGGATCCAAACCCGATCCTACCTTCTTCCTTTTCTGGACAAGAAAACCGTAGAAGAAAACCTTCTGGATCGACGCCGACGAAACACCTCGTACACGCCTCCAAAAGAATACGCCGCCGCAACTCTGTCAAAGATCGTTTGTCCGTATCCCTAAAAAAAACCAGAATATGCCTTAAATAAGCTTCAACATGACAACATCGTCGAACGTCGGACGGCGTTCGACGATTGTCGAACTCAGCTCGAACGCCGAACGTCGAGCTGCGTTCGACGCGTCGAACGTCGAGCTGTGTTCGACGTTCGACGTCGAACCTAGTTCGACGTCGAACCTAGTTCGACGATCGTCGAGCTGGGTTCGATGAACGTCGAACCCAGTTCGACGACCGGAGAAAACATCTCCCAAAACCTCCGCCGGGGGTAGCTGCCCCCGGACCCCCGCTGTCGTCGGCGTCAGATATGTCGGAGGGGGATCACACTTCGATTCTTCTAAGCTCACGTGGGCTAACCCAGTGTGAGAAACAAGAGGACCGGAAGTGTTCCACAACCCCAACAGATACCATAAGGGGAGACACCTGTTGAGTGATTGTTGTCCAACTGCAACATAAAACAAAATCAAGAAGCCCATTGTTTTCTATATGAACTTTACACTTGTTGCGGTTCGCTCAATGCCCCCGGTAGACTGGTTTCAGATCGGTCCGTCTTAGCCCCGGGCGATTGAGAACGCACAAAGTTATAGTAGAAACAGAAAAAATGTACACATACAACTTTGACGTGGAAAACCCCGGAAAGGGGAAAAAACCACGTAGCCGGGTCTGTGCCAGCCAAACTCAACTACCTGCCTCAGTTACAATGCTCTTGTAAAGAGAAAGCGAGGGCGACAGGCCACGCCTTGTTACAAATACTGGGGAGCTGAGAGAGCTCTCCTTGGGTGACAGGCCACCACTTAGGAGTCCGTGCACTTGGACGTGCGTCTTTCTTGAGCGCTTGCTCTTCTGGCTCGCGCGCCGCAGGATGCCTGCGCTCTATGCCTCGGACTGAGGAGGGATGCCTTCGCTGGCACTTCGCTTCCTTCCCTCTCTGGGCGGCGCTCGCGGGAGAACCTGCCAAGTTAGTGAGTGAAAGAGGAGAGGAGGAGGCGAGTAGAGAGAGAAGCTCTGGGGAAAAGTAGGAACGAAGAGAGAGAAAGCGAACGAGAGAATGAAGCCGGATCCCTTGAAATGAACTATCTGGGGTGTTTATATATGGTTTCTGAGGTGGTTAGGGTGGTTAGGGTGGTTAGTCGCAGATCGGAGGGCCACGATCACTTGTGGCGATCGGAGGGCTGTGACGGCCCGCCATGATCGGACGGTGGAGAAAAGGCCAACCCACGGCAGTGGTCGGAGGAGGCGCGCCGGCCGATGGCCGCCCGAGGGAGGAGGCGGCCGGCCGCGAGGAGGCGGTCGACGATGACTGATTGGCCGCGGAGGCTGGCAGCAAAGGGGCGGACAGCCCGCAAGGAGGCGGCCGGTGGCCGGCCGCAAGGAGGCGGCCGGCCCCAGACGGCCGGTCGCGGCCGCCGGCCGCAAAGGGGGCGGCCGACCCGCAAGGAGGCGGCCGACCGCATGCCGCAAGGAGGCGGCCGGCCGCAAGGAGGCGGCCGACCGCATGCCGCAAGGAGGCGGCCGGCCGCAAGGAGGCGGCCGGCCGCAAGGAGGCGGCCGGCCGCAAGGAGGCGGCCGGCCGCAAGGAGGCGGCCGGCCGCAAGGAGGCGGCCGGCCGCGGTCGTCGGCCGAAAGGGGGCGGCCGGCCCCAGACGGCGGGTTGCAAGGGGGCGGCTGGCCCCGGGTGGTCGGCTGCGGCCGCCGGCCGCATGGGGGCGGCCGACTGCTAAGGGGGCCGGCCGGCCGTGGGAGGCCGGCCACCGGCCACCGCCTGCCCGTAAGGATGGCGACGGTGGCGGTTGCGATTTGGCGCGAGGGAGTTACGATCCGGTGCGCGAGAGTTACGATCCGGTGTGCGGGAGTTACGATCCGGTGCGCGGGAGTTACGATCCGGTGTGCGGGAGTTACGATCCGGTGCGCGGGAGTTACGATCAGGTGTGCGGGAGTTACGATCCGATGCGCGGGAGTTACAATCCGGTGTGCGGTAGTTACGATCCGGTGCGCGGGAGTTATAATAATTATTTATAAATTAAGGGGTACCCATCATTTGCCCCCCAAAATCCCGTCGCCTTGGAGCGAACGGCAAGCGCGGGAATTTTTCTTTGCGACGGGGCTAGGGGGCGATGGCCGGAACGGGTGCTAACACCGAAATGGGCGGCGACGGCGACATTGTTAAGGTAAGAATCCGATCGAAGAGAAAGTCCGGGCACCGGTCGAGGCCGGAGGTGCTGGCGGGCGGACTGCATTCTTTGTCCGCCTAGTTCGGCAGTTGGCTTGGTGCCTTGGCTGCGAACTTGGGGGGAGCGGACTGTGCGGTCTCCGCGGGATGGCGGACATGCAATGTTGATGCAGAGTCTTGCGAGATGTCGACCAAGTCTGGCGGCCTTTAGCGACAAAGCGGACTGGGAAGTTAGTCCGGCCTTGATGATGCTGAGGTGGGATGGCTATCGCACAAGGTCGCGGTGGACTAAGCGGACTGCTTGGTGTTTGTCGCGGGATGAAGGCGGTGATCCTATCGGCTAGAGCGGTGACCACACTCCTCATCGTACCTATAAATAGGACCCTCTGTCACGTCAAGTGTAGAGAGAATGAACAGTAAGTGAGCCCGCGAACCATTGCTGCGGACTGGATTTTGGTATCCGCCGGGGTTAATGGAGTTGACCAGTTTGTGCTGTGCAGGTTGTGCGGATAGCGCTGGAAAGCCAGGACATGGCTCTGATTGCGGTCAGGGACAGTGCGGACTCTACAGTTAAGCAACCGGCGGTAAACAACAGGTCGCGGACAGCGATCAGGCGGTCTTCTCTTTGACAACTTGTTTCAGGGTTCAATAAGTCGTCTGCTTCAGGCGGCCTGTTCAGTTCGGCAGCAGCAGATCGTGCGGTCAGGCAGCTAGCGGCTTGCTGATCGGCGAGTAGAGCTTGCATTGGAATAACGGTCTGTCCGCTCGGTTAGTTCGCGGTTTGGCGGACTAGGCGGTCTGTGCAGACTCCGTAGTGAAGTAGTGGAATCGGCGGTTACCCCTTGAGTCCGCGCGGTTAGGTTTGCCTTGTTTTTGTTCTGCTTGGTACATTGGCGAAATCATGTCTCGCCATGATGTCTCGCCATGATGTCTCGCCTTGTAAGAAGATTGTTGTGATCAATAAAGATTCTTGTTACTGCATGTGTCTCTGGTTGTGTTTTAGTATTCTAAGTTGAGATAACCCCTGCTCATTTCAAGGTCCGAAAAATTCAACGGGATTTTCGATCCGTAAAAACGGAAAAATCCACAAATAGTTAGAAGAAATTGAAAATCCAACGGTTAAATATTTAGATATTTATATTTATATTTATAAATGAAAAGATTTTTTTTTTTTAAATGCAATGCACGATCCAAAGAGCAGATGGCAAATAATTATTAATTAAAAATTGAACTTGAAAGATTTTACAATTCAAATTAATATATTGGTCAAACAACAAATCGAACCCAATCCAAATATTGGTTTGTAAGGTCTCATAAAATTTTGCCTCCACATCAAAAACACTCAAACAAAACATTAGAACTAATAATCTATATTTTGTTATCATCAAAACATAATCACTTTATAGGATCAACACTGTAGTCTTCTGTTGATGATCTGAAGTAGGGGCGGCGTACTTTGCACGATCTGGAGTCTGCAACGGGTGCTTGGAAGCGGGAGTGGCGTGCTTGGCGCAATTTGGAGACTGTGATTTGCCTCATACATCGCTCTGAGGAGTAATTAATTCCTGTGGGCCCGCATAAGTTAGTTTGACGGGTCCCGGGTGCCGACGCGGCTGTTTCCGTCGGCTCTTCCATCTCCCTTCTTTTATTTAGCATTAAATTTTTTTTAATTTTATTTAGCATTAAAATATTTTCATTTTTATTTAGCATTAAAATAACCTCATTTTTATTTAGCATTAAAACATCCTATTTTTTATTTAGCATTAAAATATCCTCAATTTTATTTAGCATTATTGCATCTTACTCGAGGCTATTGGTAGACCGGTCTAAATTGGATCATCTTAGCTCTAGAGTGATCAAGCACACAACAATTACTGTAAGTTGAGACGACTGCCAAAATAAAAATTTTAACGTGAAAACCCCAAAAATGGGTGAAAAACCACTTAGTCGAATCGATGTTGACCGAACTTCTACTATCTTCTCGTGTTGTTACAAAGTTTTTTTGAGAAATTGAGGGTGACTTGCCGCCTCTCGTTACAATTGTTAGGGAAGAGAGATAAGCTCCGAGGACACCGCTCGCGAATCTAAGTATTTCTTCTTGCATAGAGAAGAGCTCTACGCTCCGGAGTCTTCCATTGATGATTAGAAGCAAGGGCGGCATGCTTTGCGCGATCTGGAGTCTGCAACGGGTGCATGGAAGCGGGAGTAGCACGCTGGGAGCGATCTGGAGAGTGTGGTTTGCCTCTTGCAATGCACTGAGGAGTCTGGAGTGGCACACACGACTCGATCTAGATTCTGCGGCTTTCTCCTATTGCGCACAAAGGAGTCTTAAGCGACGTTCGTTCGGCGACGGGTTGGGCGCAAAGTGCGCTATGTTCAAAGTGCACAAGTTAAAATGTGTACAGTTAAATGTGCGTAGAGCGCAACGTGCACAAAGCACAAGGTGCGCACGACACAATGTGCGCGGGTCTAATGTGAACAGGTCGCAATGTGTGCATGTCACAATATGCGCGGGTTGCAATGTGTGCGGGTCGCAATGTGTGCGGGTCGCAATGTGTGCGGAGCGTAATGTGCGCATTGAGGAACATGCGTAGGGCGCAATGTGCGCACAGAAGAATGCATACAAGGAGGAACGCGCGCAATGGTGCTAAAAGGAGATCGAAGATGTTTTTGGGATCTTCGAAGATGCTCGAAGATCTTTGAAGGATTCTTCAAAAACACAAAGGCTCCGTTCATTTCATAGGAATTGAAATGTAGGAATTGGAATTGACTTCAATTCCAATTCCCACAGAAATTGGAATTGAAGTCATTTCCAATTCTGTCATTCGGCTAAATGCAGGAATTCTTTCATGAGAATTGGAATTATTAATTTCACTGTTCCGCTCAATATTAGAATTTTTCAGTCCGAGCGCGTGTTTTTCACCCGTGCGCGCATTTTTTTGCCCTAGTGCATATTTTTTCGCCCGGACGCACATTTTTTGCCAGGGAGCGCATTTTCGCAGGGCGCGCAGGTTTTGCCTGACCGCGCATTTTTTTGCCCGGACGTGCATTTTTCGCCGGTCGAAAAATGCGCACCCGGGTGAAAAATGCGCGGTCGGGCGAAATATTCGGGACAGGGTGAAAAATTCGTGCCCGAGCAAAAAATTTGTGCACGGGCGAAATATTCGCGCCCAAAGATATTAGCTCCCGGGAAAAAAATTCGCTCTCGTGCGAAAAATTCACGACCGGGCAAAAAATTCGGGCCCGGGGGAAAATTGCATGCCCGAGCGAAAATGCGCGCCAAAGCAAAAATGCTCGCTCGATTGAAAATGTGCTCACGGGCGAAAAATGCGCGCCCGGGCAAAATTAGCGCCTGAACGAATAAAAGTGCATCCAGACGAAAAATTTGCGTCTGGGGGAAAAATTTGCGTCCGGGCAAAAAATTTGCGGCCGGGCAAAAAATTCGCGGGCGGGCGAAAAATTCGCAGTCAGGAGAAATATTCGCGCACAGGAGAAAAGTACAATTAAATACCAATTCCAATTCCATGGGAATTGAAATGAATTCCAATTCCAATGTAATATTATGGCAGCCGAACAGTCACAATCGGAATTGACAATTGAATGCCAATTCCAAAGCCCCAATTCCATCGAAACGAACGGACCCAAAGAGAACTTCGAGGGAGGTCTCACGTACGTAGGAGGAGAAGCGAGAGGAGGAGAAGATGAGAATGAATGAGAGACTGAGATCCTATTTATAGGCCCCATGGACGGTTACAGTGGTTACGTAGCTATCCACAGACCGTAATTACCCTAATCAATATTTGTAGCCTAATTTCTTTTGATGCGTTTATTTAGAGAATTTATTATGCATACACCATTATGAGATTCAGCTATGTGCACCCCCATTATGAGTGGATTTTACTATTTGCAATATAATGAGGAATTTTACTATTTGCAACTCATGATGAATGAATTTTACTATTTGCACCCCATGATGAGAATTTTACTATTTGAACCCTCATGTTGCAGGATTTTACTATTTGCACCCTAATATGGAAGGATTTTACTATTTGCACCCAATGATAAGAATTTTACTATTTGCACCATCATGTTGGAGGATTTTACTATTTGCACCATATGATGGACAGTTTTACTATTCACGCGCCTTGATGGGAAATTTTATTATTTGCATCACGTGTTGGAGGATTTTACTATTTGCACCCCCTCGTTGGAGAAATTTACTATTTGCACCCCATGATGAGAAATTTTACTTTTTGCATCCCATGATGAGATTTTTACTATTTGCACCCCTATGTTGGTGGATTTTACTATTTACACCAAATGATGGGAACTTTACTATTTGTACCGTCATGATGGGTGGTGCGGTTAGCGTGTATATGTGTGTACGAGTGTCTTAACGCCCATTTTAAGACCAAATGAACTCAAAATTGCGCGAGACTGGGCCGGTTGGAACTGTATCGGTGAGCCGATCGAGGTCATGCCAATTCAGTTTGACCGAACCTATTTTGGGAAACCTCTTCAATTGACCCAAGTCCCTAGAGTCCAAGCTGGAGAGAAAGGAGAGTGGGAACTTTTTGTTAGATTACGCGCATGGCGAGTTGCGTCGATCATGGCGGAGATCGTCAATGTGGCAGAGGCGCAGAAGGTAGGCTAAATACTGCATAGGGGGCTTGCTCGTGGTGGTTTGCATGCATTGAAAAATGCACTGGTGGAGAAAGGTAAGGTGGAACGTGAAGGGGCGCTTTGCGCCCTGGGTGTGGTGTGCACAATATGTGCAGTGTGCGCTAGGCGCAATGTGTGCAAGGCTCAGAGTGCACGAGATGTGCATAAGGTATAGTGTGCGCATGTTTGTGTGAGGTGCATTGCGTGTATTCGTTATTTTATATTAGCAAAGATTTGAGTGAATTTTGCTTATCATGTAACGAGGCGTTGCCCGCGGGGGAGGCTAAAGTGACAGTGCTCCCTGCTAACTATGGAGCAAGCTGATGTTTGGAGGAAATAGTATGGGATACCTGTAATACCGGAGATGAAGATCCCTCATATGGTGCTACATACACATTATAGTTGTGTAGCCAAATTTTGTATTTGAGATCTCTCTGAAGATAAGTGCTCTATTGTTGATGTCGTAGAGTAGCTCCTACATTTTGTATCTTTGTACCTTTGCACGCTTATGAGTTACATGTACTCTTGTACTTGTATCCATATTGTACGCTGCTGTACCGCCTTGGGAGCCTTTTGTTTATTGGATTGTTGCTCATGGATTGCTCCAGCTTAAAGCATTATTTTTGTGATGATTGAGCTTTTGCGGTGTTAGAACAGATGCATTGTGCATAACTATGGCCTATTTTCTGAATGTTTGTGGTTGGAGGACGAGATCCAAATGATATTGTAACCTACTACCAAGGAAAATGATAAAAAGCTTCAAGCCGGATAGCAAGAGGCCAGAGCATTGAGCTTGGGGGTGTCGCTAATTGGTAGCAGAAGGACAAGACCCAGATGACGATGTAACCTACCACTAGGGAGAAGGGAGAACACTTCTAGCCAGGTAGTAGGAGGTCAAGACAGCTGAGCTGGGGGGTATCGCTGATTGTTGTGGTGAAGGGCGAACCTTTGAACCTAGACAACCATAAGGGGTATAGTCCCTGACGAAGCTGTGATCTACCGTGAGGGAGAAGGGCAAACCTTTGATCCGCGGTAGTGCAATGTCATATTGGTAAGGCCTCGGAGGCAGGTGCTGTAATTGAGCGTGCTTCCCGGAGGCAGGTGCTGTAATTAAGCACGCTGCTCGAAGGCAGGTGTTGTAATTGTGCGCGCTGCTCGAAGGCAGGTACTGTAATTGAGCGCAATGCCTGGAGGCAAGTGTTATAATTGAGCGCACTGCCCGGAGGCAGGCGTTGTGCACGCGCTTCCTGGAGGCAGGTACTGTTAATGAGCATGCTGCTCTGAGGAAGGTGATGTTAATGAGCATGCTTATCGAAGGCAGGTGATGTGAGCGCACTGCCCATAGGCAGGTGCTGTTAATGAGCGCACTACCCTGATGCAAGTGTTATTAATGAGCATGCAACCCGAAGGTAGGTTCTATGAGCGCATTAGTTGGATGCAAGTGCAATGGGTACACTGCCCGAAGGAAGGTGCTGTTAATGAGTGCGTTGCCCGGAGGTATGTGCTGTCAATGAGTGTGCTGCCCGGAGGCAGGTGCAACACACTGCTCGAAGGTAGATGTTATTAATAAGTGCTCTTCCTAGAGGTAGGTGCTGTTAATGAGCGCGCTGCTCGGAGATAGGCGATGTTAATTAGTACGTTGCTCGAAGGTAGGTGCTGTAAATGTAAGCGAATGTCCTTTCTTTTGAGAAAGGTGTGTGCGTAGTCCTAAAGAAGCAGATGATGTTTGCCTTTTATAGGCCTGAAGTGAATTAACTTTGAAAATCATTAGAGTAATAGTCACAAGTCTGATATCTCGATAATTTACATGAAGTATTCATAGAAAAATAAAGTGGATAAAGTAGAATTATGGCATGGGCAAAGCTCCGTTGATGGAAAAGGAGCTTCCTTTTGGGATGATCACCCTAGGGTTCCCCCCGCCCCCCGACCATTACTGGTGAGCAGAAGGTTGACCCCTTGCTGGTTGATTTGGTATCTAGTCCTACAAGAACCTCTCCAACAACCCTTGTTTAACGAGGTGCTCGATTTCCTCCTTTAGCTTGGAGCATTTTTTTGCATTGTGTCCTCATCCATGGTGGAACTTATAAAAATTTGACTGGTCACCTGCATTTTTAGCGAGCAGTCTGGGCGTGTGGAGTGTCTTGTTATCTTGGATTGTGTAAAGTACATTAGTCTTGGAGGTGTTGAGGGGCATGTAATCATGGTGTTGATGTAGGCCTCGGTCTCAATAGAGGTAACTGTGGCACGCGTCATTCTTCTTATGAACTGGTGGTGGCGAGGAACCCTATCTCACTGTCACTTCGAGTCCTCTCAAACTATTGGCAGTATGCTTCAATCACTTCATTAACTGCAATATGGGCTTTGACTTGATGGATGAGATCTGGATAGTTGGGCACAGTCTCCTATATTAGTGTAGAATAGAAGTTACCAAGGCAGAGCCCTCCAAGAAAAAACTCTCATATGTGTACAACCCCATATCCGGCGAGTAGCGGTCGATAGGAGCCAGATCGTCCAAAGTCCAGCAGTCCAGCTCGCCTAAGTGGGGGTGGATCGTCTGAGGGGTGAGTGGAGCGGGTCGGCTCACACTCACCCTAGGGGCCCCACGAGCAGCAGGCGAGTAAAGTGCGTCGACTCGCACTCACCCTAGGGGTTTGGCGTGCAACGAGCGAGTGAGGTAGGCAGGGCCCGCACTCGCCTAGGGATGGAAGAGGCGGCGAGTACCAGCTCCATCGAGCACTCGCCGTCCTCGGCGAGTGGAGGCTCCACAGACCCACTCGCCCGATCTCCTGTGATGTATCTTTAGTGTTTTACCCCCGCTAGCCTGTCTATAGCCTATTGGAACAGCGGAGTTACGCAGTTGGAAGACCCAGTTGGGCTACACATAGCTGTTCAGAACAGCGTAAGTTGGCTATTTGCAAGCCGTTTTCAGAAATCTATAAATAGACCCAAGGGGTACCTCAGATGGCATGCTCTTCTTGTGCCCAAGTCTTCTTACGCTTTCTGAGGTGTCCTTAGCTCGGCATTTGGCTAGGGAGGGGAAGCGCTCTAAGATCTTCCGGGTGTGTGGTGGGACCTCTATGTCGAGCCCTTAGGTCCGCCCCTTGTTCCTTTTTCCTTAGTCATGTGGCTCGCGAGAGAGAAGTAAGTGTGCGATCACTCTTTCCCCAAGGGTGAACTTTACATAGACCGAGTTTTTGGTTTCAACATTTTGGTGCGGTGAGCATGGATCATGGTCAAAACCGAAAATCTTCAACAAGCTCGATGACTGGAGGAGAAGGGCAAGGTTCGTACAGGGCCGACTCGCCACCCCCTCCTCTCGCCACAGTGGGGATGTTCAAGGAGTTCAGTGTAACACCTCGAAATTTAGAGTTGAAACGGGCGGTGTTTGTACCAAGTTTGGATCTTGGTTGGGTAAACACGGCCTGTGAAATGGGCGTGTCACACGGCCGTGTCAGGCTCGGGTCGTCTAGTGAAGGACACGGCCTGGGACACGGGCGTGTCCCAGGGCGTGTCAGTGCACACGGCATGGGACACGAGCGTGTCACCTGGCCGTGTACTTCTCTTGAATTTTTTGAGTTTTGCATTGACTGTCGAACACGATCGTGTACTGGTTGACACGGGCGTGTCAAATCTGACACGGGCGTGTCGTCACTCGTGTCCACCAAGCGACGTGACGGTTGGCGTGGCGGTTATTCGTGACACGGCCCCTGGTCACGGGTGTGTCGATGACCCGACACGGGCGTGTCAGGTTGGGACATGGGCATGTCCCAACCCGTGTCCTTTTCTGTGCTCGATATTCCTGGCAGGATCAAGGCACACGGCCTGGGACATGGCTGTGTGCAAAGCCGTGTTCGGCCCAGGATGAAAGTTTTCAGGCTAATCTGAGTTGTTCGTTTTCTTTAAATAAGATCCAACGGCCCAGATGAGTTCCTGCTTGTGTTTAATCCTGGATTAGAGGTTTTATTCCTCATTTTCATCTTTAACTCCCTTTTTCTAAGAAGTTAGGGAGAGAAGAGATCAAAGGAGAAGGAAGGGAGGAATCCGGCCACCGGCGGAGCATCGAAGCACCAATCTGAGAACCGAGACCGGATCCGTGGAGAGAATTCCTTCTCAAAGCTTTCTATCCGACTAGTTTTTCATGGCGCCGAAGCGGACTTCAAGGGTAACGATTTTCAACTCGAGCACTTGAAGCTTTTCTTCCTTTGCATGGGAAAACCCGCTCCCGCGAGTGTGCGGTGAGTGCGCAGTGTTCCTTGGGGTAGATATGTGAAGTCCCCCTTGTTTAGAGTCCGGAATCGAAGTACGGGCATATGCATTGTGTGTGAAGCCTACTCGGACGTATTTGTATGGATTGGTGATGTTGCATTGTATGAATAGCCGGAGAAGACTCCGTGCATTGTTTTCGGGTTTATACGCGGTATATTGCGGCACGGATCCTTGGAGATTAACTCAAAGGCGCACTCGGAAAACTGGGCGAAAACGTAATTTATGCTAACTTGACGGCCGGGGAGTCAGCCTTGAACATAACTGGGTTATGTGTTGTTTGGAAATGATTTAGGATCCGGGTGAAGCTTGGTCCGCAGGTACGTTTTAAAGTGACTAGGCGGCGTGAGCAATGAGCAGGTGGATATGGACCTGGGCTATGTGGTTCGGTGCTAGAGGCCCTAAAGTGGAACTGGCCGTTGGCATAGTAGGGAGCCTTGGACTATGGTTGGAAGGACTCAAAAATGATCACATTGCTTGCCATCCAAAGGATGGTGGTGAAGCCATGAAATTGACCGGATTCACCGTGAATGTGTAAGTGCACGGGGTATTTGGCCGAGCGAGCCTACACCTGTGGCGAAAGTCTTTATATGCACTTTATTATTTAGCCGGGCTAACGATATGCAGGGGAGGAGCACCGCCACCCCTATTAAGGGGGCGGGGTCATTATAATTTGGTCAGCTTTAGCTGACCGTTGCTCTGTTTGCCGCCATGTGGTGGAATAATTGCTTGCAGATGCTGCGGAACCAAGCGCCAAGTAGCGGGTTGAAGTCTAAGCTACTGTGCAGGCCCTCGAAGGCCGTAGTGAACTACTATCTTTACTTTCTATCATGTATGGCCGGCCTGCGAGCTGATGTTTGTAAGACATTACTTTGTTAAGAGAAACTTTGTAAGGCCATAAGGCCATGTACTCTTCTGTGTATTTGTTTTATTTCATTCCAATTTTGATTAGTGAACATTCATGCCATGCTTGTGCAAATTTTGGGTTCTATTAACTGTTTAAAAAGCTTTCGCTAGAATGCTCCGTGTTAGGACGAGTAGTTGAGTATTTGGTATTATTCTGTAACCCCTCTGACTGTCCGTGGTATATGGCGTCGGATTCCAGCTGGACCTTCTGTTATATGCCATACGACGGATGTGGGTGTTACAATTTAGTATCAGACTAGGGTGCCGGTCGTCTGTAATTGAATTCGTTGGCGAATTCTTTTAAGGGGTGGTGAGTACATATATGTGCGTCATCGTTATAACATAAAAGAACCCATGAATGTCTACTTAGGAATGAAAAATGCATTTGTTTTGGGAACCTAAGTGTTCCAATGATTGCTTTTAGCAATTTGTGTGTCGCCTAATCAAGGGTTTATGCTATTATAGGTGTCAAGAAGCGGTGCGGGGCAATCAGAGCGTTCGCAATCAGCGGAAAGTAGTGCACCAAGAGACGTGCCTACAACACCTCCTTCAGCAGAAACCATCAGATTGGTGGCTGAAGAAGTTTTTACCATGATAAATGCCCAACAAGTGCAGCACACACCACATGTTAATGAGCAAGAACAGATTAGAGTGGTAGTGCCGGGAGTAGTAGAGCATGGGGCAGTTGATCCGGTAGCACCAAGAAGAGCCACGGAGAAATAGCTCAAGCACGTGATGAGCTTTAATCCTCCGGTATTCGGTGGGTTGGGAACGCCAACTCAAGCTGAGGATTGGATTTCTACGATGAAGAGGGTCATGACCGCCACAGAAACTGCAGAGTGGCAGAAGACCACAATATCGACCTTCCTATTGGCCGGTGAGGTAAGGATGTGGTGGGACGAGTTGGAGGTCCATCTCTTAGTGGGAAGACAACTTGCTGACGTACCGATAGAGGAATTCTCAAGGTTGTTCTTGGCAAGATACCTACCTTCTGCCAAGAATCTTGAGATGGAGAATAAGAACCTTGGTTTGACTCAGGGAGCGAGTAGCGTGGATGAGTATCTCCACGAGTTTACTCGGTTAGGTCGTTATGCTGGTGCTATGTTTACTGAAGAAGAGAGGAAGACCAACTGATTTTATGAGGGTCTACGGAGCGACCTACAACTACTCCTTGCTGGGCTTAAGGCGCAGGGCTTCCTAGCCTTGGTAAATGCAGCTCGATCTTTGGAAAGGGTTGCAAGGAAAGTTCAAGAGAAGAAGGACCCAGTGGAGAAGAAGTCAGAGTTTAAAGTGCCAAATTCAAAGTCAGGTTTCCGCAGATGGAACAAGAAGCAGAAGACTTCGAGCTCAACCCCTTCATCTGGTACGATGGGGGCAAACCCAAGTCGAGTCCCAGGAGCCTGTTATAATTGTGGAAAGGTGGGACATTTTGCAAGAGATTGTTGAAGCGGATGTGCAAAGTCTGAAAGGAGGCAAGGAGCAATGTATGAGGAAAAGGGGAAGGCGGCAGAGTCAATCGCATCCCATCATGCTCCAGCCCAGCCTAGAGTTTACAACCTTGGCCTGCAAGAGGCCATCAAACAAGCTGACGTGGTGATAGGTATGAGTTAAATTTATTATAGTTTAGCTTTTGTTGTAACTGTTAACTTTATATGTGTTAGCTTATTTGTGTTGGTGTTAGGCTTTGTATTGATTTTCGATCGTCCGGCGAGAGCCCTGTTTGATACAGGAGCGTCGCATTCCTTCTTGTCCGAAAGATTTGTATCGCTCATCGGAGTCCCTTCTTTGATGGCAAAGGACAAGCTGGATGTGTTGTTGCCTAATGGGTGCTCAATGCGCGCGGATAGAATCTGCGTGGTAAAGTTGCGGATTGGGGATCAGGTGTTCGATTTGTAAGCGTCGGTGCTGCCGTTAGTAGAGTTTGATGTAATCTTTGGTATGGACTGGCTTTCGGAGCAGCGAGCCTGCATTGACTATAACTGAAAAGAGGTTAGGTTGGGACTGGATACTGAGTGGGAGACTACGTTTGCAGACATGAAAGGGTCGAGCAAGATTATGATGTCGGCTCTTTAGGTGATTAAGGCAGTTCGGTCTGGTGCTGAGCTGTTTGTCATTTTAGTACAGGCTTCAAGGCCTAATCCTAGTTTAGACAGTATTGTAGTGGCGTCCGAGTATCCTGATGTTTTTCCAGATGATCTCCCGGGAACCCCTCCTCAACGGGAGATTGATTTTACTATTGAGCTAGTGTCGGGTGCCAAACCAATGTCACACTCGCCGTATCGGATAACGCCTAAGGAGATGGCGGAGTTGAAGGTACAACTACAAGAGTTGTTGGAGCAAGGGTATGTGCGTCCAAGTTCGTCACCTTGGAGCGCACCGGTCCTTTTCGTTAAGAAGAAAGATGGGAGTTTGCGACTTTGTATTGATTATCGGGAGTTGAACAAACTTACGGTAAAGAATAAGTATCCAATCCCAAGAATTGACGATCTATTTGATGAGTTAGTTGGGTCAACAGTATATTCGAAGCTAGACCTGAAATCCGGATACTACTAGTTAAGGATAAAGGAATGTGATATCCCTAAGACAGCTTTCAGCATGCGGTTTGGGCATTACGAGTTTACGGTCATGCCATTTGGGATGACCAATGCGCCATCCGTGTTTATGGATCTAATGAACATGACGTTCAAAGAATACCTAGACCAATTCGTGATAGTATTTATCGACGACATCTTGGTGTTCTCGCGGTGTGAGGATGATCACTACACGCATCTGCATATGGTGTTGGAGACGTTGAGGAAAAATCAGTTGTATGCTAAGTTCTCCAAGTGTGAGTTTTGGTTGTCCTCAATAGCGTTCCTTGGGCATATTGTTAGTGGTAACGGGATTGCGGTGGATCCGGCGAAGATAGCGGCAATTCAGGAGTGGCCTAAGTTGACTACGGTGGCAGAAGTCCGGAGCTTTTTGGGGCTTGCCGGCTACTACAGGCATTTTGTGGAGAATTTCTCACGGATCGCACTACCACTCACGACATTGACAAGGAAGGATCAGAAGTTTGTATGGACGCTGGAGTGCGCGCAGGCTTTTGAAGAGTTGAAGAGGCGGTTGATCTCGTCACCTATCTTGTGTTCGCCGAGTGGATCCGAAGGATTCGAAATTTATAGTGATGCTTCGGGCAGTGGTTTGGGCTGTGTTCTTCTACAACATGGGAGAGTAATAGCGTATGGATCGCGATAGTTGAAGGTCCATGAGAGAAATTATCCGGTCCATGATTTGGAACTAGCGACCATGATATTTGCTCTAAAGCTGTGGAGGCACTATCTGTACGGTGTAAAGGTTGACATTTACACCGATCATAAGAGCCTGAAGTATTTACTAGATCAGAAGGACCTGAACATGAGGCAGCGAAGGTGGATGGAGTTCTTGGGGGACTACACTTTCAAGATATATTATGTGCCTGGGAAAGGAAATGCAGTGGCAGATGCTTTGAGTCGTAGGGCTCCGGCACATGCCAACTGGTTGGCGGTGCATGATGATAGATTAGTCCGTGATTTGGAGGCATTGGAGATCTCTTGCGTCGACAAGAAATCTCGTACTGAAGCAATATTGTATTGGACGGAGGTGTAGTACGACCTAGCTGATAGGATTTGGCAGGCTTTGGTTCAGGATAGCACTATGAAGCAGGCATTGGATTAATCGTTGGACGGGTCAAATTCCCAGTTTGTAGTTGTGGATGGACTGCTAAGGAAGGACGGTCACCTTTGCATTCCTAGTGCAGATAAACTTTGGGAGGAATTGATGTATAAGGCTCATCACACCAAGTACTCAATCCACCCGAGGAGCACGAAGATGTATAGGGACATGAAGAAGTTGTTCTGATGGCCAGGGCTGAAGAAGGATGTAGCGCTGTATGTGGCAAAGTGCCAAACATGTGCCTCAGTGAAGGCGGAGTGCCAGAAGCCCGGAGGTTTCTTAAAGTCCTTGCCAATCCCGAAATGGAAGTTCGACGACATATCCATGGATTTTGTGCACGGTTTGCCAAAGTCACAGAAGGGAAATGACGCCATTTGGGTGGTCGTAGATAGACTGACAAAAGTGACGCATTTCATTCCGAATAAGAAGGAAGATTCGGTGGAGAAGTTAGCTAAGCTCTATGTGGATAATATTGTATGGTTGCATGGTGTGCCCCGCAGTATTGTTTGTGATCGAGATGGGCGCTTCACGTCCAATGACTGGAGGTTAGTGCATAAGTTGTTGGGAACTAAGATGAGTTTCAGCAAAGCCTTCCATCCGCAAACGGATGGTCAGACCAAGAGGGTCAATAGGACGATGGAGGACATGCTCCACATGTGCGTCCTAGATTTCGAAAAACACTGGGAGGATGACCTATACATGGTAGAGTTAGCGTATAATAACAGTTTTCAAGCAAGTATTGGAATGACGCCTTTCGAAGCCCTTTATGGGAGAAGGTGTCGCACACCGTTGTCTTGGTTAGAGGCAGGCTAGTCAAAGTTATTCAAACGTCAGGCAGTGGAAGAAGCCACTTCAATGGTATGTACGATTCAGGAACGGTTAAGAATCGCTCAGGACAGGCAGGCAAAATACTATAATGGCAAGCATAGGAACGTGGAGTTCAGTGTTGGCGATTGGGTGTATCTGAAAATCAAGCCGTTCAAGGGTGTCTCGCGGATTCGACGCCTGAAGAAGCTGAGTCCGAGATACCTTGGGCCGTTTGAGATCCTTGAGAAGATAGGGGAAGCAGCGTATCGGTTGAAGCTGTCGGTGGAGTTGAGTGGACTACACGATGTGGTCCACGTATCGGTGTTGCGGAAGGTGGTGCAAGAGCCTTCACAAGTCGTTGCTGTCGATCAAGTGCCAATTGATAGTGGGTTTGACGATGAAGGTCAAGCTAGTTTGCATTGAAGACTTTGAAGACAAACGGCTCCGCAATAAGGAAATTCAAATGGTTAAGGTCCGTTGGGATAACGACGGACGTGAGGAGCTTTCTTGGGAGCGAGAGCAGGCTATGTTGGAGGAATATCCCGAACTTTTCAACTCAGGTAATGTTTAAATTGTTTGGTGTACACTTTTCTTAATTTCGTGGACGAAATTCTTTAAGGGGAGGAGAATTATAACACCTCGAAATTTTGAGTTCAAACGGGCGGTGTTTGTACCAAGTTTGGATCTTGGTAGGGTGAACACGGCCTGTGACACGGGCATGTCACACGGCCATGTCACACGGCCGTGTCATGCTCGGGTCGTCCAGTGAAGGACACGACCCAGGACACGGGCGTGTCCCAGGGCGTGTCAGTGCACACGGCATGGGACACGGGCGTGTCACCTGGCTGTGTACTTCTCTGGAATTTTCTGAGTTTTGCATCGACTGTCGAACACGGCCGTGTACTGGTTGACACGGGCGTATCAAATCCTACATGGGCGTGTCGTCACCCGTGTCCACCAAGGGACGCGACGGTTGGCCTGGCAGTTATTCGTGACACGGCCCCATGGTCACGGGCGTATCGATGACCCGACACTAGCGTGTCAGGTTGGGACACGGGTGTGTCCCAACCCGTGTCCTTTTTTGTGCTCGATATTCCTGGCAGGATCGAGACACACGGCCTGGGACACAGTCGTGTGCAGAGCCGTGTTCGGCCCAGGATGAAAGTTTTCAGGCTAAACTGAGCCGTTCATTTTCTTTAAATAAGATCCAACGACCCAGATGAGTTCCTGCTTGTGTTTAATCCGGGATTAGAGGTTTTATTCCTCATTTTCATCTTTAACTCCCTCTTTCTAAGAAGTTAGAGAGAGAAGAGATCAAAGGAGAAGGAAGGGAGGAATCCGGCTGCCGGCGGAGCATTGGAGCACCAATCTTAGAATCGAGACCGGATCCGTGGAGAGAATTCCTTTGCAAAGCTTTCTATCCGACTAGTTTTTCATGGAGCCGAAGCGGACTTCAAGGGTAACGATTTTCAACTCGAGCACTTGAAGCTTTTCTTCCTTTGCATGGGAAAACCCGCTCCCGCGAGTGTGCGGTGAGTGCGCGGTGTTCCTTGGGGTAGATATGTGAAGTCCCCCTTGTTTAGAGTCCGGAATCGAAGTACGGGCATAGGTATTGTGTGTGAAGCCTACCTGGATGTATTTGTCTGGATCGGTGATGTTGCATTGCATGAATAGCCGGAGAAGACTCCGTGCATTGTTTTCGGGTTTCTACGCGGTAGATTGCGACAGGGATCCTTGGAGATTAACTCCAAGGTGCACCCGGAAAACTGGGCGGAAACATAATTTCTGCTAACTTGGCGGTCGGGGAGTCAGCCTTGAACATAACTAGGTTATGTGTTGTTTGGAAATGATTTAGGATCCGGGTGAAGCTTGACCCGCGCGTACGTCTTAAAGTGATTAGGCGGCGTGAGCAACGGGCAGGTGGATACAGACTTGGGCTATGTGGTTCAGTGCTAGAGGCCCCTAAGTGGAACTGGCCGTTGGCATAGTTGGGAGCCTTGGACTACGGTCGGAAGGACTCAAAAATGCTCACAGTGCTTGCCATCCAAAGGATGGCGGTGAAGCCACAGAATTGACCGGATTCACCGTGAATATGCCCTGAGTGCACGGGGTGTTTGGCCGAGCGAGACTACACCTGTGGCGAAAGTCTTTATATGCACTTTATTATTTAGCTTGGCTAACGATATGTAGGGGAGGAGCACCGCCGTCCCTATTAAGATGGCGGGGTCGTTATAATTTGGTCAGCTTTAGCTGACTGTTGCTATGTTTGCCACCATGCGATGGAATAATTGTTTGCAGGTGCTGCGGAACCAAGCGCCAAGTAGCGGGTTGAAGTCTAAGCTACTGTGCAGGCCCTCGAAGGCCGTAGTGAACTACTATCTTTGCTTTCTATCATGTATGGCCGGCCAGCGAGCCGATGTTTATAAGACATTACTTTGTTAAGAGAAACTTTGTAATGCCATAAGGCCATGTACTCTTCTGTGTATTTGTTTTATTTCATTTCTATTTTGATAAGTGGACATTCATGCCATACTTGTGCAAATTTTGGGTTCTATTAACTGTTTAAAAAGCTTCCGCTAGAATACTCTGTGTTAGGACGAGTAGTTGAGTATTTGGTATTATTCTATAACCCCTCTGACTGTCCGTGGTATATGGCATCGGGTTCCAGCTGGACCTTCTATTATATGCCATACGGCGGATGAGGGTGTTACATTCAGGCAGGAGGTGCTCGGCCTCGTCAGGTTCACACTCAGCACGCGTGCTGAGTGCTCGACACAAGCATGCGTGTTGAGTGCTCGACACCTGCACGTGTGTTGAGTGCTTGACACCAACACGCGTGCTGAGTGCTCGACACCAGCACTCGTGCTGAGTGCTCGACACCAGCTGTCCCAGTCACCACCGCCCCGGCCCTAGGCGAGGATGCCCCAGTTCGGTGAGCTGGGAAAGAGGTTGTAGAGGAGGGGAGGCAGCGCGATCTCCCTGGGCAAGTGCTCTTCCCCGGCTCGGCAAGTGGAGTCCTGTTCGGCGAGATGGGGGTGCGAGATCCTCTGGCTGTCCCAGTAAGGGGAGGCAGCCCCTTCAGCGAGTTGGTTTCTTCTGCCTCAGTTCTAAAGGGGTTCAGGGAGCCGGAGATGTCCTACTACACAGGGAAGGATGACCTGGTCCATCACATCCAGCGGTTCGAGGATGTGGTTTTGATAAGGCAGATGTCGGATGCCTTTAAGTATAGACTCTTTGCCATCACCCTCAAGGAGAAAGCAAGGGAGTGGTTCCTGTTGGGTACATTGGAAAATGTGTACCTGATTTGAAGAAGCCCAACTTAGCTCAATGATATACATCAAGGTGTATTTGATGTTGTTTTGAGTTGACATGTGCAGGTGAAGAAGTATTAAGTAATGCAGAAAATATTCTAAGTCCACATGTCGACACATGAAGAAATTGTGTCGACACTTCAGAATATTTGTGTCGACACTTCAGAATATCAGTGTTGACACAGAGAAAGATAGTCGACCACACTTATGTCGACACTGGGAAGCAGTGTCGACACCTAAAGAAAATCGTCGACCTCAACACTGGGAAGCAGTGTCGACACCGTGAAAGATAGTCGACCAGAGAAAGTTAGTCGACACCGTGAAAGATAGTCGACCAGAGAAAGTTAGTCGACACCGTGAAAGATAGTCGACCAGAGAAAGATAGTCGACTCACTGAAGAAGATAGTTGACCAGAGAAAGTTAGTCGACACCGTGAAAGATAGTCGACCAAAGAAAGTTAGTCGACTAGTAAAAGATAGTCGACCAGAGAAAGATAGTCGACTCACTGAAGAAGATAGTCGACCACAACTGTGTCGACACTGGGTGGATGTGTCGACACCAGAAGACTGAGTCGACACATATTGGCAGAAGTCGACTATGCTTGTGTCGACACCAGAAGACTGAGTCGACACATTTTGGCAGAGTTGAATATTGCTGTGTCGACACCTGAAGGCTGAGTCGACACATACTGAGTTCTGAATCTACAACAACTGTGTCGACACACAGGACTTGTGTCGACACACTGCAGAGTCTTGACCAAGTTATTTTCTGAAGAAGCTGTGCCGACTTAAAGGCAACTTAGTCGACATCATCAAAGACTGTGTCGACACCAAAGTCACTTGTGTCGACACAGATAGACAGATTGGTCTCGACACTTTCTAACTGACTGTCTCGACATTTTGCTGTCCAAGGCTAAGGTACAAGAACTGTTTGAAGACTTGACAGCTGTGGGTTGCCACCATTTAACTGAAGCTGTCAGACCTGTCAGAAAATAGTTAGAAACCGGATCAGCCGGTTACCATGAAGAAAGTCTATAAATAGACACATTCAGAAGGAATTAAAGCCAAGCCAAGCTAAGAAAAATATCTGAAGAAGATCTAAGAAGAAGAAACAAAAGGATTACGATCCTATTGAAGTTTCAATTCAAGAAAGTGAAAAAGAAGATCTTCATCAGAAGGTCTAAGAAGAAGAAGTCTGAAGCATCAGAAAAGGTGTTGGATAGAGGGAGATCCAGTCATCTTGAAGAAGAAGAAGGAAGCCATCAGTGGTTTCTCAAGAAGCTGTTTGGAAATCAACTCAGCTAAGTTCAGATTCAAGAAGCTTTGAAGAAAGCTTAGGTTCAGTTGATTTCATCAGCTGATCAAGAAGTGTCTTGTCCTCTTCTCTCTCAACAAAGGCAAGACATCAAAATATCTTTTCTAAATTTCTGTAGGATCTGTTTACACAGATCTGAGTTGTAAGCCTGTGTTATAAAGGCTGAGTGTAGGAGAGGTGATCTCTGAGTGGTAGAGCTATTTGCCTGAGTGTAGGAGAAGGTTATTCTCTGAGTGGTAGGCCTTGAGGCAAGGCTGAGGTAGGGCTGTTGAGCCTGAGTTGTAGGAACCTATCCTGGTTCTGAGCTGTAGGATCTGAGGATCTGAGTATAGTGGAAGTTTGGCCGAATCTAGCATATTGCTAGATAGGTGAAGGGGGAAAGTGGATGTACCCAGATATTGGGGAACCACTATAAAACATTGTGCAATCTGTGATGCTTAGTTGTCTGTGAATGCTGTGCTAGATAAATTAATTTGCAAGTGAATTCTGCCTAGATTTATAAACAAGAAATTAGAACCTATTCACCCCCCCTCTAGGTGTTTAGGTTGTCTTGAAAGTAAAACTATCAAGTGGTATCAGAGGGAGGTTCCTCAAAAAGGACTTAACAGTCTGAGGTAGATCTGATAGGCAGAATCAAGATTCAAAAAGATGGGTTCTGGTGAGAATCATAAGGAGCTAGGGTCTATGAAATTACCCATATGCAAGAAAGAAATTTTTGGAATTTGGAAAGAAAGAGTCAGACTGTTCATGGAGGCATCTGACCCAAGGATTTACATCACAGTACAGGAAGGCCCCTTCATTCCAATGAAGGTATCAGTTCTTGATGCAAATATCCAAACTCCAAAGAGTTATTCAGAAATGACCAAGGATGAAATCATCTTGGCAACCATGGATAAAAGAGCTCAAAACATTATTGTTAGTGCCATAGATGATTCAACATTTCAGAATCTGATTCACTGCAAGACCTCCAAAGAGATGTGGGACACATTGATTATCTACATGGAGGGATCTGAAGAAGTAAGGTAGGACAGGAAATCTATGCTCAATCAGGAGTATGAAAGTTTTAGACAAGGAAAATCTGATAGCATAACTGAGTGCTACAAGAAATTCTATAGAATTGTGAATGAGCTTATGTCCTATGGAAGAGTCTTCAGTACTTATGAACTGAATGACAAATTCTTGAGATCCTTAATAAAGGATTGGGACACAAAGATCTGTGCCATAAGAGAAGTGGCTAAATTGGCAGAGATATCTCCTCCCACCTTGTTTGGAAAGTTGCTATCCTATGAAATGCAACTTATGGTGAGGAAGGAGGAGGAAAAGAATTCAAGAGGAGAGCATAGAGAAAAGACTGTGGCATTCAATGCAGAAGCCACCAGAAAGAATAGGAGGAAATCCCCATCTCCCCCTAAGGAAGTTGCAGAAGATAGTTCTGAAAATTCAGATAAGGGTTCAAAAAGCTGTGATTCAGATGCAGACTTTGCTGCATTCACAAGGCAATTCCAGAGGTTCTTGAAAAAGAAGCAATGGAAGTCTAGGCCTTCCACATCACAGCAAGTTGATGACTATTATCAGAAGAAAAGGTCATCAAGGAAAGAGAAGAGCAGATCAAAGCCCAGCAAAGCCACTACTTCAAAGATTGTCTGCTATTGTTGCAATAGGCCTGGACATATAGTGGCTGACTGTCATGATAAGAGAAAGGAATCTTCAGACAAAAAGAAGACTTATCAGAAAGGCAAGAAGGAGAAATCCTTTGTTGCAAAGAAAGATAAGAGTCTAACAGACCAGTCAACTTCAGAGTCAGAATCTGAAGCTGAAGCATATATTGGACTATATGCTGCATCTGAAGAAGAGGAGTTTCTGCAGTTGCTAGACTCCATCAATGAACAAAAGGATCATCAGTGTATGGGGCTGATGGCAGGATCAGAAGAGGACATATGCCAGAATCAGTCTGGTCATAATAAGGTACAATGTCGTTCTATTACATCTGTTTGTTGTACAAGTGAAGAATCAGCTACATCTACATCAAGTGATGTAGATGCATCTGAATCTGAAGGAGATGTCTATCAATTGATAGACAAGTATGGGGATTTGTTGCAGGCCCTTAAGAAAAGCAAGAACCTGGTTAAATCTCAGGCTCAGGAAATTGCTGAACTAAGGGTTGCTACAACAGAGTTAGAGAAAGTTATTGATCAAAAATTAAATGAAATTGCCAAGCTGAAGAATATAACTATTATTCAGATGGGCACAATTAATTATACTAATGATCAAGTGAAGAGTCTGGAGGCCAGACTTAGAATTGAAAGGGATTTAGTGGCTAGTTACTCTAAGCCAAAATCTGTCTTACCCTTGATAGATGAATTTGTCACTCAAAAGGGTAAGGCTGGATTAGGATTTAAAGGTAACTCCAGGGCTGGCAGATTCAAGAGGAAAGGCAAAGCTCCTGTTCAACCACTAAATCTTTCTGTCCCCATAAAGTTTAGTAAGGTGAAAGTGCCTTCTAACAAATATGATCATGAAGATATTCAAGGTTATATTAAGACTAATGTTCTGAAGAACAAGGGTGTAAATGCAAGCAGGCCTACCTATGGTCATAAACCCAATGGTTTTAAGAAATCAGTAGGTGAAGTTGCTGCAGCACCAGCAATGAACAAAAATTCTTCTGACAAGGATGTATCTAGATCTAGATACAATAAGTTTGAATGTTGGTGCTGTGGCAAGAGAGGCCATTTTGCACTAGACTGCTGGTATAACACAAGTGTTATAAAAAACAAAAGTCTACCTGTTAGAAGAGGTTATGGTAGCTTTATTATTGCTAACCTGAACCAAGGACCCAAGACTTACTTGAGTTCTAAGGGTAAGTAATTCTGTGTTGCAGGTGAATCCAAGTTACCATGCCCCTATATGGTACTTGGATAGTGGTTGTTCCAGGCACATGACTGGAACAAAGGGGCTGCTGAAGGAGTATTCATCTGTCAAAGATGGACCTAAAGTGATCTTTGGTGGATCTGAAAAAGGAGTCATCAAAGGGTTTGGTAACATTTCTTCTAACCTAATTACTATCACTCAAGTGGCTTATGTAAAAGGTTTGAAACATAATCTAATAAGCATAAGCCAGCTAAGTGATTTAGGATATGACATTTCATTTGTTAAAGATGGATGTCATATCAAGAGGTCAAGTGATCAAAAGATCATATTGACTGGGTATAGGAAGAGAAATGTATATTGTCTTAATTTTGAATGTGAGAATAAGGCTTCTCCCATCTGTCTTGTAGCTGATGACAATGCTTCTCATTGTGTTAAATGGCACAAGAGATTGACTCATCTAAACTACAAGACAATTGGCCAACTCTTTAGCAAAGAGTTAGTGAGGAATGGATCTCAAATTAAGTGTATAAAGGAAGGGATATGCTTAGCTTGTCAAAAGGGCAAGCAGACAAAATCCTCCTTTCAAAGCCTTGAAAACAAGGATTCTGTGAGGTGCTTATACCTCTTGCATATGGATCTTTTTGGTCCTATGCCAGTTCATAGTCTAGGTAGGAAGGTCTATACTTTTGTGGTTGTAGATGACTATTCTAGATTTACATGGGTGTTCTTTCTGAGACAAAAATCTGAAACCCCAAGTGTATTACTTAATTTTGTAAAGCAAATTCAGAATGAACTGAATAGTACAGTGGTCAAAATCAGAAGTGACCATGGTACTGAGTTTCAATCTGAAAGCATAACAAACTTGTGTAAAGACTTTGGGATTTTCCAAGAGTTCTCCTCACCTAGAACACCTCAGCAAAATGGAATTGCTGAAAGAAAGAATAGAACATTAATTGAAGCTGGTAGAACTCTATTGAGTGACACCTCTCTCCCAGAATATTTTTGGGTTGAGGCAGTTAACACTGCTTGTCATGTAATCAATAGGGCTACTATCACCAAAAGCCACAAAATGACTCCCTATGAGATTGTGAAAGGCAGAAAACCAAATCTATCCTACTTTAGGATCTTTGGTTGCAAGTGTTATATACTTAACAATGGCAAGTCATATTTGACTAAGTTTGCTGCCAAATCCCAGGATGGGATATTTGTTGGGTACAGCACAAATAATAAGACCTATAGAGTCTTCAACTTGACTACTCAAGTTGTTGAAGAATCTGTGCATGTTGTGTTTGATGAAACAAGATTAATCAACTGTGAGTTGTCTTGTAGATCAAATGACTCAACATGTATAAGCAAAAGTATGGACAAGCTTTCCATTACTGAAGTATCAAAGGAAGATGGGGCATTGGAAAATGAAGGCTTCAGTCCAGGGGGAGAACAAGACACTATAGAAGCAGATGAAAATCAAGAGAATCAGTTAAATGAAGGAGCTGGAGATGTTCAACCAGAAGGAAATCTTCCTCCAGCTACAAGACATTTAAGAGATCATCCAGCTGATCAGATAATAGGTGATCCAAGACAAGGGGTGCAAACTAGAAGCAGAAATCAAAACACAGTTCTACATTCAAGTTTCCTGTCACAAATGGAGCCTAAGAAGTTTGAAGAAGCTATCCAAGACCAGCACTGGATTGATGCTATGCAAGAGGAGCTGAATCAATTCAGAAGGTGCAATGTCTGGGAGCTTGTTCCTAAACCAAGAGGCCACAACATAATTGGCACAAAATGGATCTATAGGAACAAGCTAGATGAAAGTGGGATAATAGTAAAGAATAAAGCAAGATTGGTTGCAAAAGGATACATGCAGGAAGAAGGGATTGACTTTGATCAAACCTTTGCTCCAGTAGCAAGGCTGGAGGCAATCAGAATATTCCTTGCCTATGCAGCCTATCAAGACTTCAAAGTATACCAGATGGATGTGAAGTCAGCATTTCTGAATGGTGATCTTAAAGAAGAAGTATATGTAGAGCAGCCATCAGGTTTTGTAGATCCTCTTAAACCTGATTTTGTCTATAAGCTTAGGAAAGCTCTGTATGGGTTAAAGCAAGCCCCAAGGGCTTGGTATGAAACCTTGTCTACTTTCCTTATTGAGAATAAATTCTCAAGAGGAAAAATTGACAAAACTCTATTCCTTAGGGAATCCAAAGGCAAGATCATCTTAGTACAGATCTATGTTGATGACATAATCTTTGGATCTACTGAAAACAACCTTTGTAAAAAGTTTGCCAAACTTATGCAAGGGAAGTTTGAGATGAGCAGTATGGGGGAACTGAAATTCTTCTTGGGACTCCAAGTAAGATAGACTAATGATGGATTGTCCATATCACAGTCTAAGTTCACCAAAGAATTGATTAAGAAATATGGTATGGAGTCATCCTCCACCATGAGAACTCCTATGGGAACAAGTATGCCTATATGCAAAGATGATGCAGGTAAACCTGTTGATGAGACTTTGTATAGAGGGATAGTTGGCTCTCTACTATATCTCACTGCTAGTAGACCAGATATTATGTATGCTACATGTTTTTGTGCTAGGTATCAAGCCTGCCCTAAAGAATCTCATTATACTGCAGTTAAAAGGATTCTGAGATATCTTAAGGGCACACCTAATCTAGGTCTTTGGTACCCTAGAAATAGAGATTTTCAACTAACAGGCTATTCAGATGCAGATTTTGCAGGATGTAGAGAGGATAGGAAGAGTACTACAAGTACTTGTCAATTCCTGGGAGGAAGACTAATATCATGGAGTAGTAAGAAGCAGACTAGTGTGGCAATTTCCACAGCTGAGTCAGAGTATGTTGCTGCTGGAAGCTGCTGTGCACAGCTATTATGGATGCAGCATCAGCTAAAGGATTATGGTATTCAAGTAAGTAGAACACCTCTTTTGTGTGATTCTAAGAGTGCAATTTCTATTGCTAATAATCCTGTTTCTCATAGTAGAACTAAGCACATAGAAATAAAATACCATTTTCTTAGAGAACATGTAGAAAAAGAAGACATCTCATTGGAATTTGTGAAAACAGATTATCAAATAGCAGATGTGTTTACCAAGCCCCTAGATGAGACAAAGTTCAATAAATTCAAAATTGAATTAGGTATGTTAACCATTGATTAGTGTAATCACAAAATCATCAACAATTAAGTTGAAGTGGTAACAAGACATTCAAATGAGATTAAGACACATTGAAGTAGTATAAAGTACTTTGTTGTACTTATAAGTTGTGATGAACAAACAGAAATTGGCTAAGTAAGATGGTGTCGACACATTCAGTACTAATGTGTCGACTCAGGGTAGTAATGTCGACAAGTTAGAGATATTGTGTCGACACTGAAAATATGTGTCGACACTTAAGAATCTTATTGTCGACTTATCCAGGAATGTAGTGTCGACTTCACCAGGATAGTGGTGTCGACACTTACAGATTTTGTGTCGACACTTATACTAAGAGTCGACACAGAATTTCTGATGCTCTACTATATATCTCTGGTGTCGACATAACCATAAATTGGTGTCGACACAAAGTAGACGAACTTGTAGTCGAGATAATAGAAGCTTGTGTCGACACAATCCATCTGTGTCGACACTTATAGTCTTTTTTTGGCGACTTTTGATCTTCTTTAAACAAAAGGTATAAATAGGTCAAAAACTCATTCTGTCGACACGCTTACAAGGTTTTCGAAACCCTGTGTCGACATTCTCTCTCTCTCTCTCTTTCTCTCATCTTTCCAGTTTTCTCGACTGATCAATGGCGCCGAAGATTGAAGACAATGTGAATGAAGGATATGAGTTGGTGCGCCAGGCCTTTGCAGCTGCCCCTCCAGATGTTCTTGGGGTTATCTCTCTCCTCTCCGACTCAGGTTTAGAATTTCTGGTTTCCGAACCATCAAAGATATGGAAGAAGGAGGTGCATGAGTTCTTTACCTCTGCATATGTAACCTCTGAAAGTCATGAGATAAAATCCACAGTTCATGGGTCACCTGTGGAGATTACACCAAGTAAGATAAGAACAATTCTGCAATTACCTACAATTGAAAATGAAGAGGATGTCCCTGCATCTAAATCTAGGGTGGCTCTTCAATGGTGTGGATTGGATTCCACCATGAAAATTGGAGCAGCATTCAACAGGAAAGGAATGAATTAACAGGGCAAGTTCCTGTCAGAAGTAGTAGGAAAAGTTATTCTGTGCAAGTCAGGTGGACATGATAGGATTTCTGCATACATGTTTAGCCTAATGACCAGGATTGTGTTTACAATTCCAACGGATTGGTCATCTGTAATCTATGAAAAGATTAAGGAAGGGATCAAGAAGCCAAATCTGGCTAGGATAATGAGTATATACCTCAGTAAGGAGATTCCTGAGGTTATGCAACAACAACCTGGAACTAAAATTAATCACATGAGAAGGATGGACATGAGATTGTTCTCCAGATGGGATAGGGTGCTGACCAAAGAGATGCCTGAAGTGGAAAGGAAAGATTCAACTGAGAAATCCCCAGGTCATGCTACTAGTACTGGGCATCCACAAGAAGAGCAAGTAAGGCTAGAGGTTGAAGATCAGCCTGCATCTACACAAGTTCAGGTTGCCACAATACCTGCAGTTCAGGAAGAAGAAGTAAGTATACCAGCTCAGCAAGTTTATTCACCTTCACAAACTGTATCTACTCATGACCAGGTACAGGTGCAGGGGGAGCTGGTGTATTTTCCTACAAAAGAGATTTCTAATATTTCTATTTCTGCACAGGTCCAGGGGGAGCAAGTACAAGAAGATGCTCCAATTCATCAATCTCCAAATTTGAATACTGCAAATGATCAAGCCCAGAAGGAATATACTCCGGAGGAGTTATTTCCAAATGATGAAATTATTACTGATAGTCTGGATGTGGAGCAAGAAATTGAGGGGGAGCCAGTGCATGTTGAGACTGTACAACATGGCACTGAAGCAGCTGTTTCTCCTCCTCCCAAAGAAAGAGTTCAAATTGATAGTACTTCTGATTCAGAGACTGAAGAAGCCAGGGTGGCTAAAAAGAGAAAAATAATGGTCTTCCAAAGAAGGAGCAAGAGCTATAAGCAGGCTCTACAGTCTACAGCACATCACACTCCTTCTGACTTTGATTATAACAAGTTCTTGGTGGATTTACCAGTGAAATTGGATGAACACAGAGTGGCTATAGAAAAATATGTTGATGAGAACAACAAGTCCCTGCAATTTGACTTAGCCCAAGATATAAAATCAATTAGGTTTGAGGTCAATATGCATAAGAAGGAAATGACAGATTGCTTCTATAAGGGAGGTAATGCTGTGGTATATCTGGCAAAACAACAGCAGACTATCATCCCTAAGGTGGAGGACATTGCTCTAAAGCAAAGCTATGTCTTGGAAAATCAGCTAAGGATGAATGACAATTTAACTGACTCTCATCATGAGATCATTGAGGAATTGAAGAAGATTGTTCCAGGCCTACCTGCAGATAGATCAAAGGAAATGGAAGAATTTGATAAAAACTTTCAAGCTGCTATTACTTCTGTTAAGACTGCAATCACTACCTCTCAAAAGGAAATATCTGACAAGCTTCTAAAGTTAAAACCATTTTTTAAAGAGGGTGTGAATTATCTGGATGGCCAAATCAGATTTCAAAAGGAAGATCTTAGAGATCATGTTTTTAGAGAAGCCATAAAGGGGGAGAGTATGCTAGTTCATGCAGGCTCAGAGCACACCAAATGGGTGACTAATAGTATTCGAGCCACATTGGGATATCCCCCATTGTGTGATGATGCTATGGTGGCTGAGTCAGGAATACAAACAAGTCTACTTGAAGGCAATCAACCTGAGGTTGCCCAAGTCATTTACCCCCCTCCAGATTATGATATGATTGATCAGCAGGTTCAAGGGATGTATAGTCCTCCAAAGGAGGTTACTAATATTGTTTTTGGGAAGGTTGATAAGCCTGAGGCTACTTTGAAAGACCAGCAAGATGCTCTTCTATCTAAGAAAAGGTTTAGAGAGCAGGCTGAACTTAAGCCAGACTTTGAGCAGTGGAGTCCTACTTCCAGAAATATAATACTCACTGCATGGAAGGCTGTCAAAGACCAAGTGCAGGAAAGAGGCAAATGGTACAATGAGATAGAATGACAGAAGTATGAAGCCAGGCAAGAGGCCATTGTACAATTTAGAAGAAAAGCAAAGATGGGTAGGCTGCCTCCAGATGCTCAGGAGCCAAGCAAGTACTTCCCAAAGCCCTTTCATTATTTTGAAAGGCAAAGGCTCAAGGAAGAAGTAAAGAAGAAGGCTGATCTAAAAGGCAAGAAGCCAGCTGAAGATTCTGAAGCTCCTGTGAAGGCTCAAGTTCTTTCTGGCAAAGGGATTGTCATTAAAGAGCCTGATCAGTCTTAATTTTTAGTTCTTTCAAAGTACTTTGTAATGTTTTGATTAAATCATTAAATGTAAATTTCTGTATTCAAACATTATCAAGTTATAAACATAATGTTGTTTGGTATCATATTATGTTCATTCTGTGGTGGATTATTTTTATGTTTTATTTATATTAAGTATTCCTGTTATGTCATATATCATCAGTTTATACTTTTTATAAATGGTGTATATCATTGGCTAAAAGGGTTATGACTTCTCCAAATAGGGGGAGATTGTTGGGTACATTGGAAAATGTGTACCTGATTTGAAGAAGCCCAACTTAGCTCAATGATATACATCAAGGTGTATTTGATGTTATTTTGAGTTGACATGTGCAGGTGAAGAAGTATTAAGTAATGCAGAAAAATATTCTAAGTCCACATGTCGACACATGAAGAAATTGTGTCGACACTTCAGAATATTTGTGTCGACACTTCAGAATATCAGTATTGACACAGAGAAAGATAGTCGACCACACTTATGTCGACACTGGGAAGCAGTGTCGACACCTAAAGAAAATCGTCGACCTCAACACTAGGAAGCAGTGTCGACACCGTGAAAGATAGTCGACCAGAGAAAGTTAGTCGACACCGTGAAAGATAGTCGACCAGAGAAAGTTAGTCGACACCGTGAAAGATAGTCGACCAGAGAAAGATAGTCGACTCACTGAAGAAGATAGTTGACCAGAGAAAGTTAGTCGACACCGTGAAAGATAGTCGACCAAAGAAAGTTAGTCGACTAGTAAAAGATAGTCGACCAGAGAAAGATAGTCGACTCACTGAAGAAGATAGTCGACCACAACTATGTCGACACTGGGTGGATGTGTCGACACCAGAAGACTGAGTCGACACATATTGGCAGAAGTCGACTATGCTTGTGTCGACACCAGAAGACTGAGTCGACACATTTTGGCAGAGTTGAATATTACTGTGTCGACACCTGAAGGCTGAGTCGACACATACTGAGTTTTGAATCTACAACAACTGTGTCGACACACAGGACTTGTGTCGACACACTGCAGAGTCTAGACCAAGTTATTTTCTGAAGAAGCTGTGTCGACTTAAGGCAACTTTGTCGACATTATCAAAGACTGTGTCGACACCAAAGTCACTTGTGTCGACACAGATAGACAGATTGGTCTCGACACTTTCTAACTGACTGTCTCGACATTTTGCTGTCCAAGGCTAAGGTACAAGAACTGTTTGAAGACTTGACAGCTGTGGGTTGCCACCGTTTAACTGAAGCTGTCAGACCTGTCAGAAAACAGTTAGAAACCGGATCAGCCGGTTACCATGAAGAAAGTCTATAAATAGACACATTCAGAAGGAATTAAAGCCAAGCCAAGCTAAGAAAAATATCTGAAGAAGATCTAAGAAGAAGAAACAAAAGGATTACGATCCTATTGAAGTTTCAATTCAAGAAAGTGAAAAAGAAGATCTTCATCAGAAGGTCTAAGAAGAAGAAGTCTGAAGCATCAGAAAAGGTGTTGGATAGAGCGAGATCCAGTCATCTTGAAGAAGAAGAAGGAAGCCATCAGTGGTTTCTCAAGAAGCTGTTTGGAAATCAACTCAGCTAAGTTCAGATTCAAGAAGCTTTGAAGAAAGCTCAGGTTCAGTTGATTTCATCAGCTGATCAAGAAGTGTCTTGTCCTCTTCTCTCTCAACAAAGGCAAGACATCAAAATATCTTTTCTAAATTTCTGTAGGATCTGTTTACACAGATCTGAGTTGTAAGCCTGTGTTATAAAGGCTGAGTGTAGGAGAGGTGATCTCTGAGTGGTAGGGCTATTTGCCTGAGTGTAGGAGAAGATTATTCTCTGAGTGGTAGGCCTTGAGGCAAGGCTGAGGTAGGGCTGTTGAGCCTGAGTTGTAGGAACCTATCCTGGTTCTGAGCTGTAGGATCTGAGGATCTGAGTATAGTGGAAGTTTGGCCGAATCTAGCATATTGCTAGATAGGTGAAGGGGGAAAGTGGATGTACCCAGACATTGGGGAACCACTATAAAACATTGTGCAATCTGTGATGCTTAGTTGTCTGTGAATGCTGTGCTAGATAAATTAATTTGCAAGTGAATTCTGCCTAGATTTATAAACAAGAAATTAGAACCTATTCACCCCCCCTCTAGGTGTTTAGGTTGTCTTGAAAGTAAAACTATCAGTTCCACCAGATACAAGCCAACTCAATCTACTACTTTGAGGACCTGCGCCGGGGGTTCATGTTGAGGTTCATCACCTCCAAGAAGAGGAAGGAGTCGGAGTCCCTATTCCACACCAAGCAAGGGGTGAACGAGACCTTAGGGAGTTACTTGGACAAGTTTTAGGAGGAGGTCACCCAGGTCCAGTAGATGCCAGGGCACACCCTAATGATAGACTTTAACTTAGGGATGCAGCATGGTTTCTTCAGGATGGAGCTAAAAAGGATGCCACCTCTCTCCTACGAGGAGCTGATGGAGAGGGAGTCAAGGGAATTCGACGGGTAGGCATTGAACCCCGAGTTTGCAAAGAAGTTTGCTAGGTGGGCAATGGAAGAGGAGAAGGGGTCAGGAGGTGGCCGAGGTTAGGAGGCGAGGAGACCTGAACCCCAGCAACGGGAATAGCAGTAATAGCTGTAACAACAACATCCAAGGTGGGGGCTCCAGGAGCCGAATAATCGGTTCGGTTGGAGGCAGCATGAGTGGCAGGATCAGGGCCAGTGAAGAGGTTTCCATGGAAGAGACAACCACCACGGGGGCCAGGGGCAGTTCCATGCTCTAGGCTAGAGGCAGGGTCAGAGGCCTCCTCTCCCCGATCAACATCAGGCTATGACAATAACCATACAGAGGAGGAGGGGCCAGCAGAGGATAAGAAGGGAGGTTAGGGTAGAGCTACCCTACTGTGACTTCTACCAAGAGGAGGGGCATGCTACAAAAACTTGCTCGGAGTTCCTCCAGGTGAGAGGAAATAGGGATTGGCAGCAGCGAGACCGTCGGGAGGTGCAGATCGAGGAAGTCCTGCCTCGGGCAGAGGAGGACAGGTGTGAGGATCGGGACGATGTTGGGGCCTGAGGAGGGATCAGAGTGATCCATGGGGGGTGGGAGTTCAGGCTTCCCAGAAGGCAAGCCTCAACACAATGTACCAGAGTAGTGTTGGCTCCACATCCCAGACCCCACCCCCAGAGAAGTTCACCTTCTCTGGGAGCGACATGCCAGATCATGAGGATCCCTTCTGCGATGCATTGGTCATTCAAACTGCGGTTGAAGGGTTTACTGTCTCAAGGATCCTCACTGACAATGGGATTTCAGTCAACGTTGTCTTCAAAAAGGCGTTTGATGCGATGAAAGTGGATGCCAAGAGGGTGCTTTCCTTGGACGGGCCTTTGTTTGGGTTCTCTGGGGAGAGAAAGGAGGTCGAAGGGGGAGTGGGGCTCCATGTCACCCTGGGGGGTAGTCCCAAAACTAGAGGTTCGTCATCATAGATGCCCCTAGCAGTTACAACGCCATCTTCGGACGACCTCTCATCAACACATTCCATTGAGTCCCCTCTTTTTTACACCAATGTCTGAAGTTCAACACTGAGGGGATCTAGGTCTGGGTCCGAGGAGACCCCAAGGTGGCGAGATAGTTCTACATTACCGTGGTGAACTCCATCTCTTGGTAGGAGGGAGATGAGGAGATGGAGCAGAGGATGGAGGAGGCGGAGCAGGAAGTAGGTGGAGTGGAGATGGAGGTGGAGGAGAGCCGCACCTAGGTGAAGGTGGTGGAGGGAGTCCAGGAGGAGCCAGCCGAGGCAATGGCCATGGAAGAGGCTGAGGAAGAGGTCCTTGTCCCAAGAGAGAGGGACATTGGGGAATGGGGAGATCAGTCTTGTCTGGAGGTTGCGGAGTAGGTGGTGGAGATGGAAGTTCTCACCCTTGGGGGGAAGGTGGAGAAGGTGTGCATCAGCGGGGGGTTGACCCCGGTGGACCAGGAGAGGATGCTGGCATGCATCTAGAAGAATATGGACCTCTTCGCTAGGAGCGCGACAGAGATACCGGGGATCGATGCGGACGTTGCATGCCACCGCATCAACCTGGACCCAGAAGCTCGCCCCATCCAACATAAGAAGAGGTCCATCGCGGACAAGTTGGCCGATCCCATCAGGGAGGAGGTGGCCAAGATCCTAAAGGTTGGCTTTGTATCCGAAATTCAATACCTCAGCTGGGTCTCCAATATAGTAATGGTTAAAAAAGGAGACGGTCGGTGGATAATGTGTGTTGATTTTTCTTTACTTAATAAGTCATGTCCTAAGGATTGTAACCCCGTGCCTCGAATCGATGCACTGGTTGACTCAGCTGTCAGTTTCCCTGTAATGAGTTTCTTAGATGCTTTTCCAGGTTATCATCAGATCAGGATGTACCCCCCCGATGTAAAAGATGTCTCCTTCATCACTGGGGATGGGTACTACTACTGCAAGATGATGCCCTTTGGGTTGAAAAATGTAGGGGTGACATACTAAAAGATGATAGATCGAGTCTTCCAGGACCAAAAGGAGAGGAACCTGGAGGTGTACATAGATGATCTGTTGATCAAAAGCCGGGAGGTGGACTCCCATCTACGGGATCTGGAGGAGACCTTTGGCACCCTCTGGAGGTACAAGATGAGGCTAAACCCCTTGAAGTGTGTTTTCGGGGCCAGCAGGGGTAAGTTCTTGGGCTATCTTCTCACCCCCGTAGGGGTGGAGACAAATCCTAACAAATTCATAGCGTTCATGGAATTGGGGTCGCCTCGGAATACTAAGGAGGTCCAGTGGTTGATGGGAAAATTGGCAGGGCTAAGCAGGTTCCTTTCCCGGGCTAGGGAGAAGTGTTCTCCCTTCTTCAAAGCATTGAGGGGAGACAAGATGTTTGAATGGACTAAGGAATGCGAGGAGGCGTTTCAGGCCTTGAAGAAGCAGTTAACTCAGGCCCCCCTGCTCCAAGGGACGAAGGAAGGGGAGGACCTATCTTTGTATCTCGGGGTGGGGGCAGAGGCCTTGAGCTCCGTCCTGGTTCAAGAAGAGGGGAAGAAGCAGCTTCCCATATATTACATAAGCCGGGTCCTGAGGAAGGTAGAGCTCCGTTATCCACTTATCCCATCCTAGAAAGCTGGCCTTTGCTCTGGTCATCTCGGCTCGGAGGCTCCGACCCTATTTCCAGGCACACTCCATCTAAGTAGTGACTTTCCATCCCCTCCGCACCATCTATGAGGGGGTGGAGCATTCAGGCAGATTGGCGAAATGGTCGGTAGAGTTGAGCGAGTTCGATATCTCCTTTGTCCCCCACCTCTCGATCAAGGCCCAAGCAATGGTCGACTTTCTGGCTGACTATGTGGTCGAGGTGGCGGAGGTGGAACTCACTCGCCCGGTCCCATGGAAGGTGATGGTGGACGGCGCTTTGGGAAGGCATTCCTTGGGCATTGGGGTGATCTTGGAGAGCCCTCAGGGAACGAGGATCGAGCAGGCGGTGGTGGTGCATTTTCCTATCTTTAATAATCAGGCCGAGTACGAGGCCGTGATAGCATGATTGCGTCTAGCTAGGAAGCTGGGGGTACATGATGTGGAGGTCCTCACTGACTCCATGGTGGTGACCTCTCAGATCAATGAGGAGTTTGAGGTAAGGGAACCTACTTTCCAGTTGTATTTGACAATGGTGAAGGGGGTCATCGGTATCTTCCAGACCTTCTCCATCCGACATGTGCTGCGGGAAGAGAATGAGCGGGTTGATCAGCTAGCCAAGCATGGACCCCGGGTGGGGGGTTGGGGGGTGGGGTACCATTACTGACTTGTTCCGTCCATCCATCCAAGAGGGGGAGCTGATGGAGATGGACCAACACCCCTTATGGATGGACTCATTTGCAACATTCCTAGCCACTGGGGAGTTTCCGGAAGGGATGAATAAGAAGAAGGTCAAGCACAAGTCGATATATTATCTTATGCGCGACGGGAAATTGTATTGGAATACCCTCTCAGGGATGTTTGTACATTGTGTGGCCGAGAAGGAGGTTCAGAGGATTTTGGAGGAGGTCCATTTGGGGAGTGCGGAAACCCCTCTAGGAGCAGAGCCCCCTCCGGGAGCAGAACCTTGGAAGGGAGGATAGTCCGACAGGGGTACTTTTGGCCGACCCTAAGTCAGGATACTACGGAGTTCATAAGGAAGTGTCACACATTCCAGTTGTTTTCCCCCTCCAACTCCAACCAGCTCAGTGGCTCAGGAGTATCACGGCCCTCTGGCCCTTCGCCATTTGGGGGATGGATTTGGTAGGACCTTTCCCCCAAGCCAGCGGACAAAGGAGGTTCATTCTTGTTATGGTCGACTATTTTTCTAAGTGGTTGGAAGTGAAGGCGCTAGCCAAGGTGACCTCCCAGGTAATCAGGAACATCATTTAGGGGGAGATAATCTACCGGCACGGCCTGCCCCAGACCATTATCATGGACAATGGGCCTCAGTTCGCCAGTACCGAGTTCATCAATTTCTGTGGACAGCTTGGGATCGATCTCAGGATCGTGTCAGTCCATCACCCCAGGAGCAACGGGCAGGTGGAGGCGGCGAACAAAATCATCATCAACCTCCTCAAGAATAAGATGGAGAATTTGAAGGGTAGTTGGGTGGAGCAGCTTCCTTCGGTTCTTTGGGCCCTTAGAACCACTCCCAACACGGCCACGGGGGAGACCCCATTCAAGCTCTCCTATGGGTGCAAGGTTGTGCTTCCAATAGAGTTCGAGGTCCGGACGCCTTGGGTGGTTGAGGAAGAGGTAGGAAGGGAATAATGGCAAGCTGAAAATGAGGAAAAGCTACGACTCTCCCTTGATATAGTGGAAGAGTTGCTTGATCTCTCCGCCATCCGACAGGAAGAGGTAAAGCGAAGAATGACTAAGTACTTTGACAAGCACGTCAGGGTCAAACAGTTCGCGGAAGGGGACTTAGTCCTAAAGAAGGTGGATGCAGTAGGGAGATCAGCAGTAGTGTGGAAGCTCAACCCTAACTAGGAGGGCCCGTATATTCTCCAGGAAGCTCTAAGGTCAGGGGGTACCGTCTCCGAGATGGGGAGGGTGATTCCCTAAGTCACACATGCAGTGGTGATGACCTGAAGCGTTTCTATCCGTGAAAATATGCATTGCCACTTCTTCAATGAATATGAAATCTTTTGATGCTCCAACACTTTTGTAGATCAAGTTTGTTACAAGTATTTATGGAGCTAAGTCCTAGAATGCTCCCGCTGCCAGGCTTCCGCCTAGCTGGTAGCGCCCAGAGGTTAAGTGATGGAAAGTTTTCTCATTCTGGGGTTAGGTCCCGAGATGCTCCCGCTGTCAGGTGTTGGGTATTGTATCCACAATAACCTAGATTTGTATAAAGTCACCCTTGAACTAAGATGAATTAAGTTTGTATTTGATGCTATTCTTTAGTTGAGTGTTTGCAGGTTATTATTGCCAAGTGTAGACCAATGTCAGTTTACAATGAGTCACTAAACACAAGACCATGCAATGTAATCCCTCATTGTGTGATCCATGGTATTGACTCATGTGTAACCTTTCTATTGGGATGAACTTCATTTTCAAGTACTAGAGCAATGAAAGAAAGGAATGGTTGTTGGTTTCAACAAAGAAGAAAAGAAAATTTTTCTGAAAAATTTCCTAAGTCCATTTCTCGAGAAATGAAATGTATTTCTCGAGAAGTCTAAGTAAATTTCTCGAGAAAGAAAAGCTATTCTCGAGAAACCATAAGACTTCTCGGGAAATACATTGAAAATATTCTAAGTCCTTTTCTCGAGAAATGCCCTGAAGATTTCTCGAGAAAGCCAAGTTAGTTCTCGAGAAAAGCAAAGCAGTTCTCGAGAAGTCGAAATCATTTCTCGAGAAACTAAGTCTTTTCTCGAGAAATCAATTCTTTCTCGAGAAATCAAATCTTCAGTTCACAGAATTTTCGTCAAGTAAATTTCTCGAGAAGGTCAGACCATTTCTCGAGAACGCACTTCATTTCTCGAGAAGTCATATTCTTCTCGAGAAATCCGTCTTCAGTTCTAATTTGCGCTAAGTACTTTTCTCGAGAAATAATGTCCTTCTCGAGAAATCTATATTTTACTTCAAAGAAATTTTTGTCAAGTCTTTTCTCGAGAGGGCATGTCTTTTTCTCGAGAAAGCTAATCATTTCTCGAGAAATCTATTTCTTCTCAAGAAATGGACTTGTAGATTTTTCGTTTCAAATCTTCTGACGGGATTTCAAATTAATCTAAGTTAATGATGATTGATCCACGTGGATCTTTCCTTAATGACTCATGACCGTTAGATGATGATCTATATATAGTCTTTTCAATCGGAATTGAAACCCTAATTGAGTTTATAGTATCAGAATCGCTCTCGCACTTTCCAAATTCAGGAGAAGCCGCCGTCTTCATCATCAATTCTTCTCTGTCGCTCTCTCTAGATCAAGCGATTCAACAAGAGAAATTGTTGGAACCCTTGTTTGGATTTGTGCTAGGTTCACTCTTAGGATGTCTTGAACCCCATGTATAGCCAGGGTCTTGGTCTAGTTTAAGTTAGGTCCTTTTAGGTCAGGTTTGTGCAGACCAGCATTGCAGTGGACTCAGACTGACTCAGAAAGTTTATGTGGATTTTCTATATCAGTTCGACTATAGTCAAACTCAGCTCGACGATCGTCGATCTCCCATCGACAATCTCAGAGTCTTGTACTCTGAACTGAGCTCGTCGATCTACGAGCTCAGGTCGACGATTTGGTTTTCTCAGAAGTAATCTCTGTTCTACGATAACCGTTCTCAGGTCGACGATCTCTTAACTCAGCTCGACGATCTCTAAACTGGGCTCTACGATTTTATGCTACTTTCAGTTATGAGTTCTTCAGATCAGTCAGAAGTATTTATTTTTGGTTAATGATCAATTTTCTTAAACGCAAATATATTCTGATAATTAATGTTGCTATTCCCAAGGCTGATAGCCGTATATCTTTAAGCATTAATTATGGTATTCACATAATATTTCTTTAGCATATTTTACGAAGGTAGATATGGAAGTGCATTTATGTTGCCAGCGTTTCTAGCCGTTTAGGCTACTAAAGTATTGCAGAATATTATGCACTGTCCAGGGAATTCAAATTCTTGCCGTTTTTTTATTCTGACTGAATTTGTAATTCAGAATATAATAAGGATATACAAGAGAACAATCAGACAGACAGTCAAAGGATATATATACAGAAACTTTTTTCAGCAAGACAGATTATCATTATTACTCTTACTCTAAAGGATTGTTGCTTTGCTGTAATAAGGAAGAAGGAGAACCTTTTCAAAAATCTCTCTTGAGTCTTCTTCATCCCTCAGGCTTCAAGGATTCACAAATAGCTCAAATCTTTTTTAGTCTTCAGATCTAAGAAAGCTCTACTATAATTTTTTGGAGACCTACACCTAGGGCCAAGTTTCCTCTTCCTGAATCAATTCTACATCTCAGGGGGAGCTTGGAAATTCTCTTCAATCCACATAGTCTTCTCACTTGATTGAGAAAGAGAAGATTTCTTTTAATTTTTTTCCTTTTACCTCCATCTGTACAGGGTTATCTCTCCCTTCAAAAGTGAACTCTTGGTGATAGGGCACCTGAACAAAAACCTATTGGTTTTTGGGCTCCTGATCAAAAGCTCAAAGGGTCTCTAGATCTACCTGAAAGAGATCTTGTGGTGGCAGGGAACCTAAACAAAAACCTATAGTGGATTCCTACCTGGGTGGTAGAAGAGTGGATGTACCCAGATTTGGGGAACCACTATAAATTTTTTTGTGTCGTCTGGATGCTCTGTGTTTTCTTTTTTATGCTGTGGTGTGCTGTGATAGTTGATCTGTCTTTCCCTCTATTATATAAGTTTCATTAATTTAATTCCGCAATAAAAATAAACAAATTTTTTATACTCTATTCATCCCCCCCTCTAGAGTAAAGTCTATCTATCCCTCACTTTCAATTGGTATCAGAGGGTGTGTTTTTAAGGTTGTACAGGATTACACCTGAACCTACGATCTCTGATAGATATTATTTTTTACTCTACTATTTCTCTATTATATCATAGTACAGTACAAGGATTTTGCAAGCACCAAACCTCCAGTTTGCAACTTACAAAAGTTTGGAATTTGGAAGGCAAGAATCAGACTCTATATGAATTCTATTGATGAAGATATTTATGCTTCTATCTTAACAGGAGTACCTCCACCAGCTGCTCCACCAAATACTTCCACAGACATGACTGCAGTACCTCCTCCTTACTATAATGATGCATACAAGAAAGCAAAGATTGCTGATGCAAAAGTCATGAACATACCTGCACAAACAATGTCTGATGACATATTTCAGAAGGTAGCTGAATGTGAATCATCTAAGGCTATCTGAGATTCCTTAAACCAGATGGTTGCAGGATCGGCAGATGAAAGGAAGGACAGGAGAGCTCATCTCATCTCCCAGTATGAGAATTTTAAAAAGGAAGAAACTTAACAAGTTTCTGAGATGTACAACAGACTCAGCATCATTGTTAATGAGCTAAAAACGCTTGACAAAGACATCTCAGTCACAGAATTAAATGACAAGATTCTCATGTGCTTTCCCAGCTCATGGGACTCTAAAATCTGGACTATCAGAGAGACTAGAAGCACTCATGAAATGACTACAGAATCAGTTCTAGGAAAACTGAAATCCTATGAACAACTTCTAAAGATAAGAGAAGCAGAACAACAAAAGACTGCTACACCAACTAGGAAGGAGAAAAATATTGCTTTCAAAGCTTCAGAAGAATCAAAAACTTCTCCATCAAATGAAGAGCTGATGAGTCTCTTTAGAAAGAGATTCTTCAAGATGGGGAGAAAAGAATTCATAAGGAAATCATCAATAAGTGATGATAAACCAAGGTGTGACAAAACCCCTTCTAAAGAGGTTATCTGTTTTGGTTGTAGGAAACTTGGACATATTCTTCCAGAGTGTCCAGAAAAAAGCACAAAGAAAGGAGAAAGGAGAAAGACTCCAAGAAACACTCCAGCAAACCATCCTCTTACAAGCACAAGAAGCAGGAGAGAGAGTTTGTTGCAGAAACATGGAGTGACACTGAAGAATCATCTTCCTCTAGTTCTAGTGAAGATGAAGAATAAGCAAAGACCAAAGAAATTTGCTTGATGGCCATCAATGCTTCAGGACAGGTTTCAGAAGAAGGATAATCTGAAGAATGTTCAGATTGTGATCAAGTATTGGAAGACTTTGATTTTACTTCTGAAGAATTTAAACATGATTTTAAATTTATGTGTAGTGATCTAATTAGATCTGAGAAGGAAATCAAACTTCTCAGAGATAAATAACTTAACTATGATAGCTTGGTATCAGAAAATCTAAAATTGAACAATGAAATAGATCTGTGTAATGAACAAATAAATTTTTTGAAAATTGAATTGAGTAAAGCAAAACACCTAGAGGAATCACTGAATGGTATAAGTAAACAACTAGTTGAAATTACCAATACACTTAATGCTAGACTTAATGGAAGTAAGTTAGGATTAGGTGCATCATCTAGTGAACCACCTATTATTCAGAAAAACCATCTTTCACAACCTATAAAATTTATTTCAAATAAAGGAAAGAAAAATACAGAACAAATTAAAACAGTAAACAAAATGTTAAAACAAGTTGAGATAAATAAGGAAAAACAAAAAGCTAAGTCAGAACAAAAATCGTCGAACCAAGATCGACGATCTCAGCATTATCCGTCGAACGACGATCTCAGAACCCAGAGATTGAGTTTAAACACTCTGCAAACGGGGATCGACGATATCATTATGTATCGTCGAATAGAGATCGACGATCGTGGAACCCAGATAATAGACACTATTATTCTGAAAACCAAGATCGACGATATCAATGCTGGTCATCGAATGTAGATTGACGATCTCAACATAAATCATCGAATCCAGAGAAATTTTATCAAAATTATAATTTCAACATAAATTTCTATAAGAACTCTAACTATAAACCTTTCCATCCCTTAACTAACTGGATAATCCCACCTAGGAGATTTCATCCCCTAGGCTATAAAAGTCAACCTGAATACTCTTATATCTTAAGCTTTAAGTATGAAAAGAAGCCAGGACCCAAGGTTACCTGGGTCCAAAATATATGAGTTGTTATTTTGCAGGTGAAGACCTATACTACCATACAGGATAAGTGGTATCTGGATAGTGGGTGCTCCAAGAACATGATAGGAAGCAAGGCAAATCTATGTAACTTCAAGGCAAAGCTAGGTCCAAAAGTTATATTTGGAGACTCAAGCTTTGGTCAGACAAAAGGATATGGAGAATTTACACTTGGAGTTGTCACATTCAGGAAAGTGGCATATGTAAGTGGCCTGAAACATAACTTGATATCCAAATGTTAGCTATGTGATGCAGGTTATGAGGTATGTTTCACTGAATCAAAATTTAATATTTCTTTAGATAGCAATATTGTATTATCAGGTATGAGGTTAGACAATATTTACTTAGTTGATTTCAATTCTGCCTGTTCAAAAATTTGCTTGTTCAACCAGGTTAGCAATAATAATATCTTGTGGCATAAAAGGCTAGGACATGTAAATCTTAGAAATATTGCTAGGTTATCTAGGGACAACCTTGTTAGAGAATTGCCCTCTTGCCCCTACAAGAAGGAAAGCCTTTGCAAGGCTTGTTAAGAAGGCAAGAAAACTAAAAATAGTTTTAAATCAGTTAATAAGAGTGATTCACTTAGGATTTTGTATCTGCTTCATTTGGACCTTTTTGGACCAATTGTTGTATAAAGCCTGGGAGAGAAGTTCTATACTTTAGTTGTTGTAGATGACTTCTCTAGGTTCTCTTGGGTTTTCTTCTTGAGAATAAGTCTGATAACTACAAAGTTCTTACATATTTTCTAAAATGCATAAAGATTGAGTACTCTACTCCAGCTGCATGTATCAGAAGTGATCATGATACTGAGTTTGAATCTCTTCCTATGCAAGAATTCTGTGAGAAGGAAGGTATCAGACACTATTTCTCTGCTCATAGAACTCCTCAACAAAATGGGGTAGTTGAAAGGAAAAATAGAACACTCATTGAAACTGCAGGCACATTGCTTGCTGATGCTCACATGCCTCTATCCTATTGGGCAGAAGCTGTAAGCATAACAAATTATGTCCTGAATTGACGTTTGATACACAAACTTAAGGGCAAGACTCCCTATGAATTGCTCAAAGGGAAGAAACCTAAAATAGATTACTTTAGAATTTTTGGTTGTATCTGTTACATACACAATAATAACAAAGATTATCTTAGAAAGTTTGAAGCCAAAGCTACAATGGGGATCTTTCTAGGATATTCCCAAGTTAGCAAGGCATATAGGGTTTTCAATAAATCATCTCTGAAAATTGAAGAATCAATACATGTTACATTTGATGAAGCTAATACATTTTACACGGAGAAGGAAGCTTCTACCAGTAATTATTTGCAGGTACCAAATCTATGTAAAAAGTTGGATGATCTAAATCTCACTCAAAAGGTGATATCTCATCCATATCCACAAATAGATGAAGGCAGTGAAGAAGAATCTCTGGAAATTGCTGAAGCCCCTCCAATAACAAACTTAATTCCACAAGAGGAATTAGTTCATAATACTGATGGTGTTGAACAAACTCCACCTCCTGACTATGTTACACTTAGAGATCATCCCATATCTCAAGTGATAGGAGACATGTCAGTGGGTGTGCAGACAAGGCATCAACTTAACCAAGATGTGATGCATGCCTACTTCCTATCTCAAATAGAGCCCTCATCAATTAAAGATGTTGAGCAAGGTCCTCACTGGATTATTGCAATGCAAGAGGAGCTCAATCAGTTTGAGAGATGCAAAGTTTTGAACTTGGTTCCTAGACCCAAAGGACATCTAGTTATTGGAACTAAATGGGTCTTCAGAAATAAATTGGATACTCAAGGAATAGTTGTCAGGAACAAAGCAAGACTAGTGGCACAAGGGTACATGCAAGAAGAAGGTATTGATTATGATCAGACCTTTGCACATGTTGCAAGGCTTGAAGCTATCAGAATTTTCTTGGCTTATGCTGCTCATAAGAAATTCAAGGTATATCAAATGGATGTAAAAAGTGCATTTCTCAATGGGGAACTCAAGGAAGAAGTATATGTAGAACAGCCACAAGGTTTTATCTCTTCAACCCATCCCTCTTATGTTTTCAAACTGCATAAGGCTCTCTATGGTCTAAAACAAGCTCCAAGAGCTTGGTATAAAACCCCAGCTAGCTTTCTTTTAGAACATAAATTTTCTAGAGGCATTGTAGATAGGACTTTATTTATAAGACATCATCATGATAAGATTCTATTAGCTCAAGTATATGTTGATGATATTATATTTGGATCTACTGATTCTAAACTTTGCAAAAGGTTTTCTGACTTGATGCACTCCAAGTTTGAAATGAGTAGCATGAGTGAAATTTCTTACTTCCTTGGTCTTCAAGTGAAGCAAGCTCCTGATGGCATCTTCATATCTCAGTCCAAGTATGCTAAGGAATCCTGTTGATCATAAAAATTATAGGGCCATTGTTGGGTCCCTATTATATCTTACTGCAAGTAGACCTGATATAATGTTTGCAACATGTCTTTGTGCTAGATTTCAAGTCAACCCTAAATAATCTCATTTAATTCTCCTCAAGAGAATTTTAAGATATTTAAAGGGCTGTCCCAATCTAAGACTTTGGTATCCTACAGAGTTAGAATTTGAATTATCTGGATATTCTGATGCTGACTATGCTGGATGCAGAGTTGATAGAAAAAAGCACTTCAGGAACTTGTCAGTTCCTGGGTGATAGGTTAGTATCCTGGTTTTGCAAGAAATAATCTTCCGTGTCTACATCAACTACAGAAGTTGAATATATAGCAGCTGGTAGTTGCTGCTCACAGATCTTGTGGATTCAAAATCAGCTACTGGATTATGGTTACTCTCTCAAAAATACAACCATATTTTGTGACAGTACTAGTGCCATATCAATTGCACAAAATCCAGTCCTGCATTCTATGACCAAGCATATAGAAATAAGACATCATTTTCTTAGAGATTGTGTAGATAAAAACATGATTAATCTCAAGTTTATCCCCACTGATTTTCAAAGAGAAGATATTTTTACCAAGCCTTTAGATGAGCAAAAACATCTATTCTTTTTGAATCAGCTTGGAATAAAAAATGGAATGGATTAAAATTGAATTTTGTCTTTGTAAAGATTTGATCAACGATCGTCGAACAGAGATTGACGATCTTCGAACTCATCTTGAGCTCAATCATCGACCTGTGCTCGACGACAGCTCTGTGTGAAGACAAAAATCGTCGACCGGAGTTTGATGACTTTGCTTCAGTAAGTTAATCGTCGACCTAAGATCGACTATCAATTTACGCTACTGAAATCTGAGACCAACGATACTATTTATTTCCAAATTAATCGTTGACCTAAGATCGACGCTTGTGATTTTGTCGTCGGACAGAGATCGTCTTTTCATATTCCAAAAACCTATATGTAGGTTTCTCTTCGATCTTTGTCACGCGCTTTCATAATTTCCCTTTGCTTGTTATCTCTTCTCTCTTAAGTCTACATGTTTTCCATGGCGATTTCTCCAGCAGTTCTTTCAGCGATGAAGTTCGACACTGGCTTTGAAAGTGAGAGTAAGATCTATCTCAACTCTAGAGGGGGGTGAATAGAGTTTATTTAAAGTAAATTCACAATTTTAAACTTAGCAAAGCTTTTAAGATTTAATTTATATATAGGTGTAAGGTGCCTTGCTATAGAATTAAAAGAATAGTAAAAAGAAGAGCACAGCACACAGCAAAGAAAACACAAGGAGCTATAGTGGTTCCCCAAAAACCTGGGTACATCCACTCTTCTACCACCCTTGGTAGGAATCCACTGCAGGAAGGGTTGATCAGGTGTCCTGGCACCAATGAGCTTTTGATAAGGTGCTCAAAAACCAAACTAGATTTTTTGATCAGGTGTCTTGCCACCACTGAGTTTTGACAAGGTTCTCAGAACCAGAATCAAAGCTTTTGAAGGGAGTTTTGAAAACCCTTTTACAGAGGGAAAGGAAAAGAAAAAGGGTGAAGTTGTCTTCTCTATCTCAATCAAAGAGAGAAGCACTAGTGGATTTGTATTGTCAAAGCTCCCCCTGAGATATTGACTAGTTCAGGAGAGGAAGCTTTGCTTCAGGGTGATAGGTCTTCAAAAGCTTCAGATCTCCAGCATAAGATAGTTTCAGCAGAGGCTGAAATATGAGTTGTCTGGAGTCCTTGGGATGAAGCAGTGATCACTTTTTGAGTACACAAAATTATTCAGCTAATTCTTCAGGATTGATCACTTGAGTTTTCTTGTGTTGATCAGAGAATCCTGTGAATCACTTCTTCTTTTTCTTTCTTATCTATATCAGTCTGTGTATATGTGTCTTGTTACTGGAGAAAAGAAGAGAAGAAGATTTTTTAATTCTCTGGAGATTCTTTGTCCAAGATAGCCGTTAACCAGACATTAAATGCCTTCCATAAAAGATTTTGTCTTCTAGAGGAAAGTCGAGTAAAACATTCTCTGAATAATTCCTTGAAACTTGCTCCAGAATATATGAAAACGGCTGGCAGATCTCTTGACATAAATGCTGAGATAATTTGAAACACATTCCAAAGTCTGACTGAATTTGAATCCTTAAAAACGTCGATCTCTCAAGAAAAACGTCGATATGAGCTCTACAATCGTCGAACTAAGCTCAGAGACTGGAAATGATCATCAGCCAGAAAACGTCGAACTGAGCTCGAAGATCATCGAACTGAGCTCAGCGACCTGGAGAATAAGTGAAGAAGGATCGTCGACCTGAGCTAGAAGATCGTCGAACAGAGCTCGACGACTTAACTTAGTTGAGCTCAGAGAGCGTCAAACGGAGTTCGACGTTTCGTCGAACTGAGCTCGACGAAAAAAGTCTTAGACTTGGCTCTATTTCTGAAATCTTGGAATGGTCCTGGTGGCAGCTTCAAACCTAAGTTCTAAGCCCTAGACACATTCTAATGTTGACCTTTTCAACTATACATCTAGGTCAACCTGGTTTCCTAAGAAAAACATAGTGATCCTTACCCAAATTAGTAATAGGGTGTTCCAACAGGCTTTGATGTCGACTTCGAATCATTCAGTCACTATGATCCTATTTTTCAAGAAATGATACAGTTATGTGATGATCAGGGCTTGAAGAAGTTCATGACTATAAGGATAAAGTTATCTGTCGCAAAAATCAAAGAATGGGTCTTCTCTTCTTCAACTGATGACGGTTCAATGATCGGATCCATCTCAGGACAGCAGGTGACTCTAAACCCTGCGATTCTTACTGAAATTTTTGAGTTGAAAAATGGAATATATGAGCTGGAACAGGATAGCTCTGAGTATAGCAGGATGTTATTAGAGATGGGTCATGCTGAGGGCATCCCATCTAAGCTTTTAAAGAAAAATTTATCTGTTGCTTTTAAGTTTCTTGCTGATTTAGTGGGCAAGGTGCTGCTGGGTAAGCATTCAGCGCATGACAATATAAATAGGCCACAGTTTGCCATTATGTCTACCTTAGTTAATAAAAAGTCCATAGACCGGGCTAGGTTGTTCTTTGATTTAATTAAGAGAAAGAACAGTAAGAAGGAAGCCTATCTAAGAAGAATTCTGGGAATATTCCTTTAGAAGAAAACTCCAGAGTTGTTTGTTTCTTCAACCATAGCCATCAATGCTAGCAAGAGGTTGGATTCCTCCTTGTTTGGGAAGTGGGAGAGGACAATTCAAAAGCCCTCCAAGGCTGTAACTTCCTCAAACTTATCTGAGGACACAAGGGCAGTAACAGCCACTCCTCACCCTAATGAAGAAATTCCTACTCCTCCTCTTCCTCCTTCTCCTCCAGCTTCCCTAGTCATCCCCAGAGTCTCTTCTATCCCTACTACTGTGATTCAAACCTCTACTTCTTCCCAAGCTATCATCTCTTCTCTTACTCAGGCACCACTTCCCCTCCATCTTATTGAATCTCAAAACCTCCAGACCATATCTTTTCCAAATTTTGACCTACTCTCACCACACTCATCCCCTTCCCGTCAAAATGATTCACCCATCAACATTAAATCCACTCCACCAAATTCTCCACTCAATTCCCCTCTAAACTCTCCCAGAAACTCACATATTTAGGATGAAATCATGACTGATTTCACTCCTCCCTCTCTTCATTCTGTCTCAACTCAGACTCCAACTGAGTTTCTTCAAGTTGATCCCTCTTTTCTTTCTCATCTTCTGGAGCTCATCACTCCAACTCTAAAAACCTTAATAACAGATGCTATTTCACCTCTTGCTCTCTCTATATCAACTCTATATGCTTCCCTTGCTTCTTCCACCGTCCCTTCTTCATCTAGGTGTCTGGTTCTAGTTTTCACTGAAATTAGGTAGGGGGAGATGTCCAATAAAGATGCAGCAGGTTCAGCCTCAGCAAAACTTCAAGATTAGTCTCCTCCCGCAGTGCAGGAAGAAGAAGCTTTTCAGAAATTCTGTGCAAATATAGTTTCATATTCAAACTTGCTGACTTCAGATGAGGACACTGATGTGTCATTACCTACCATCTCTAGTGGTGATTGTTTTATCAATCCCACCATTGGATCTTCAAATTCTTTTGCCTTCTTTTTCTATGCTTAAATCAGTTCTGCCTCCAGTTGATTTGTATACTTCCAAGGCCATAGTCTGTTATACCAGACCAATGAGCCCCTCAGCTGTGGAACAGCTCTTGCAGATCAAATCAGTTCCATTGTGTACAGAAATTCAGATAGTTATAATGTGTACAGATATGCCATCTCCTATGGCTATTGATCCTATGTCTATTATAGAAGATAGGGATGAGCTAGATGCTCTCTTAATTGTTGATGAACTGATTCATCAAGTTGCTGCCAGAAATTTGAGTTCAGCCCTAAAGACAAGTTTAATAAACTTTTGTGAGCCATGTGCTCCTATTGCTGAAATTTCCTCTATGGATATTAATCAGGTTCTAAGTCCTATTGGACCCTCCTATCAAATAGATGATAGTCCTCTTCCCTCTCTAGATGATCTTATTGCTCTTGATATCCAGGAAGAAGCCAAAGAGAAGGGTGCTAAAAAGATTGCTATCAAACAAATACAGGAAATAAATAAATTGTATGACAATCCTCTTGATTCATTTGATGATGATGAGGATGATGATTCATAGGATTCTGATTCCAAGAAAAAGAAAATATCAAAGAAAAGAAAGGCTGCTCCTAAGGTTGCACCCAAGACAGACAATACAAATGATACTCCTTATTACATTTTGAAAGGAATCACACCATATCCAGGCATGAAAATCTGGATGTGGTTATCTAAAAATGAGCAGAAAGTAAGGAAGAAGAGCAGGAGATATTCACCTCCTCCTCAGAAGTTCAGAAGAGGTCCTCCTCCTCCTCCTCCAGCTGCTGGTGCTTCTGGGGTTGCTCCTCAAGCTTCTGATGCATCTTCCAAGCCTTCCTCCTTCACTAGGACATATTAAAGGCAGGATAGATCATCCAGATCTCAGTCCAAAGGAAGCAGTCAACAACAAAGAAATCAGAGTTCCACAGAACAAGTCAAAGAAGTTATCTATCAGAAACCCTCCTTCTCTCCTCCTCAACAACATAAAGTTCTACCCAAAGTTCAAAAGACAGCCACCTATTAGTCCAGAAGACATGTTGAGTCTCACAATCCCAAGAGAAAGTATAGTGAGGCTGCTCCTCCAAGATCCCTTTATTCTCAGAGTGATGATCAGTATAATACAACAAGCTTTCAGGCTCAATCCACTAAGTTCAAAGCAGTTTCAGTGTTGCCACCTCAAGATGATCAGCCACCTATTGAACAGGAAGTTGATCCTAACTTTAGGATGGCCAGGTTTCAAGAATTGATTGGTATTTCACAAATTAGAAAAGCTATAGAATAATGAGAAGATCCATATAGGTTTACTACTATGTCCTCCTACAGAGAAAAAGAGCTAGATAAACTCCAAGTTAGCAAGAAGGTTTTCATTCCAGCTGATTATATGGCATTGCATCCAGAAGCAATTATGCCCAGGACAAGCACTCAGACATCTCTTGGTGGACAAGACCTGATGACTTCTAAGAAGGATGTACCAGATCCTACCAGAAAGATAATCTTCTCTAAACCCTCCTCTGGTTCTTCTGATAATTTGTAGTTTGTACTATGTTATGTTTTATTGCTTAAACTAATGATGTACAATGCATTGCTATAACATATCTGCTGATGTTATTTCATCCCTACAGATATTTGTGGTCTTTGTATTTCTTTTACTTTTCAGTTTTGTTTTTGAGTGACCTCACACAAATAGGGGGAGATTATTGGAACCCTTATTTGGATTTGTGCTAGGTTCACTCTCAGGATGTCTTGACCCCCATGTATAGCCAGGGTCTTGGTCTAGTCTAAGTTAGGTCCTTTTATGCCAGGTTTGTGCAGACCACCATTGCAGTGGACTCAGACTTAGACTCAGAAAGTTTATGTGGATTTTCTATATCAGTTCGACTATAGTCGAACTCAGCTTGACGATCGTCGATCTCCCATTGAAGATCTTAGAGTCTTGTACTCTGAACTGAGCTCGATGATCTACGAGCTCAGGTTGACGATTTGGTTTTCTCAGAAGTAATCTCTGTTCTACGATAGCCGTTCTCAGGTCGACGATCTCTTAACTCAGCTCGATGATCTCTGAACTGGGCTCTACGATTTTATGCAACTTTTGTTATGAGTTCTTCAGATCGGTCAGAAGTATTTATTTTTGGTTAATGATCAATTTTCTTAAAGGCAAATATATTTTGATAATTAATGATGCTATTCCCAAGGCTGATAGCCGTATTTCTTGAAGCATTAATTATGATATTCACAGAATATTTCTTTAGCATATTTTATGAAGTCAGATATGGAAGTGAATTTATGTTGCTAGCTTTTCTAGCCGTTTGGGCTCCTAAAGTGTTGCAGAATATTATGCACTGTCCAGGGAATTCAAATTCTTGCCGTTTTTTTTATTCTGACTGAATTTATAATTCAGAATATAATAAGGATATATAAGAGAACAATCAGACAGACAGTCAAAGGATATATATACAGAAACTTTTCTTCAGCAAGACATATTATCATTATTACTCTTACTCTAAAGGATTGTTTCTCTGCTGTAATAAGGAAGAAGGAGAACCTTTTCAAAAATCTCTCTTGAGTCTTCTTCATCCCTCTGGCTTCAAGGATTCACAAAGAGCTCAAATCTTTTTCAGTCTTCAGATCTAAGAAAGCTCTACTATAATTTTTTGGAGACCTACAACCATGGCCAAGTTTCCTCTTCCTGAATCAATTTTACATCTCAGAGGGAGCTTGGACATTCTCTTCAATCCACATAGTCTTCTCACTTGATTGAGAAAGAGAAGATTTCTTTTAATTTTTTTCCTTTTACCTCCATCTGTACAGGGTTATCTCTCCCTTCAAAAGTGAACTCTTGGTGATAGGGCACGTTAACAAAAACCTATTGGTTTTTGGGCTCCTGATCAAAAGCTCAAAGGGTCTCTAGATCTACCTAAAAGAGATCTTGTGGTGGCAGGGCACCTGAACAAAAACTTGTAGTGGATTCCTACCTGGGTGGTAGAAGAGTGGATTTACCCAGATTTGGGGAACCACTATAAAATTTCTTGTGTCGTTTGGATGCTCTGTGTTTTATTTTTTGTGCTGTGGTGTGCTGTGATAGTTTATCTGTCTTTCCCTCTATTATATAAGTATCATTAATTTAATTCCGCAATAAAACTAAACAAATATTTTATACTCTATTCACCCCTCCTTTAGAGTAAAGTCTATCTATCCCTCACTTTCAGAAATGATTCGACAGATTCAAGATTCCAAGATTCTTCAACATCTATTTGATCGTGTCAGATCCAAGGTTTTCAGATCAAGTTTTCTCTGATTTCTTCCTCAACTTTCTTCAGAGCTTTTCAGTTTTCAAGAAGGAAGATCCTTGGAGATTTCAGATTTGGAAGAGTAAAATTTTTACTATTTGTTGTAAAAATTGTTTTAACATTTGTAGGAGCTTTGTCTCTGAGATTGTAGGAAGTTTGTTCTTCCAAGTGTAGATCCATTAGTGGATCAAGTTTGTAGATCCGTTAGTGGATCAAGATTGTAGATTGAGTGTGGATTGAGTTTGTAGATCCGGTTTGTGGATCGAGGTGTAGATCCGGTTGTGGATCGAGGTGTAGGAGCGTTGCTATAAGGTGTAAGATTATGATAATCTGAGAAAGGTGAAGTAGCATGTTGAAGTATGAGACCGATCGGTCTGGAGGTCTAAGTCTGACGGGTTGTAGACCGCGCGGTCTAGCGGTTACTCTCTAGCGGTTTGATATCCAGACTGTTGCTGTTTGTGGTCCGAGCGATCTGGCGGTTTATCTCCGGCATCTTGGAGACCGGCCGATCTAGCGGTCTCCTACTGCGGCTTGTTCTCTTCCTTCTGGTGTTGTCGAGCGGTTAGCCCATCTGTCTAACCGCTCGGCCTGTTCGGTCTCTTTATTTCTAGCCGCACAGCTCTGTAAATTTTTTAGTCCCATATTATTTATTTGTACTCTCTCCTCTCTCCTCCATTCTATAAAGGGAGGCCATACATTTGTAAATCTCATCTTTTTGGATAATAAAACTTTCAATTATTCAAATTTCTGGCTTGTTTTTAGTCGTTTGTTCGCTAATTTCACATGGTATCAGAGGACTCGATCCTTTCCACCTGATTCAGTTTGCCTTTATCCGCGCTGTTTGTTCTGTATTGTCCACGCGGCTTGCCCTTCTCCTCCTTTTCTTTGAGCCCTCTCTGTCTGCTCAACCTATCCGAGCAGCTTATTTTTGCTCGCGCGCCCTGTTGCTGCCCCTCTGTGTGTGCGTCCTTTCTGCTCTTCCTCCTTTTCTGTTCACGACCTGTTTGTCGCGGTCTATCTTCTCCTCTTCTACGCGCGACTTCTCTTCTTCTCGCGCGGTTTCCGGTGTCTCTCTATGGATAATTCCGGTTTCTCCTCCTCTGCCTCCTCTCGAACGTCTACCTCTGTGGCCACGACTTCAGGTAGTGCCCATGTTGTTACCCGAGGTAAGTGGCTGATTTACTCTGGTGCTACAAATCACATGACCGGCAATCTTCAATGCTTCTCTCTCCTAGAAATGCATGATTGGTTGCCCCCAGTTCTTGTTGCGGATGGTTCAACTTCCCGGTTCATCGGACGGGCTTGGTTCAAGTCACCCCGTCTCTTCGTTTGGTGGACACCCTCTATGTCCCAAAGTTCCCTTGCAATTTATTATCAGTTCTTACTTTATGCAAGCAACTTCAGTGCTCTGTCTTATTCACTCCCACTTGTTCTTTTCAGGACTTGAGGACCCAACGGACGATTGTTACTTGGACTGAGAGCGGCGGCCTCTACTTTCTCGACAACATTTCCACTCTATCCGCCTTCTCCTCCTCTTCTACAAATCTGCTTCAATGGCATCTTTGCCTTAGACATCCTCCTCCTTGGATTCTTCATCAGCTTCTACCCCACTTATCTTTGACCAATGCTCCGCTCAATTGTGATGTGTGTCAGCTTGGCAAACATCACCGATCCTCCTTCCCTATGAAGCAAGGCTGTGTCTCTTCTCGCCCATTTGATCTTATTCATTGTGATGTCTAGGGTCCTGCTCCTACTCTCACCGTTGGTCGGGGTAGTTCTTTCTTTGTAACCTTTATTGATGTCTCTAGATGTACCTGGGTGTATCTATTAAAAGATCGCTCTGAACTCTTTTCTGTATGACAATCCTTTTATTATATGATTAAAACTCAGTTTGATATTTTTATTAAAGTCTTTTGCTTTGATAATGCTAAGGAATATCTTAGTCATGAGTTTTCCTCTTTTTGTATGCAACATGGTCTTGTCCATCAGACCAGCTGTGTTTACACCTCCCAACAAAATGGGGTTGCGGAGCGTAAAAACCGTCATCTCCTCAATGTCGCTCGCACTCTCATGATGCAGATGCAGGTGCCTCGCTCCTACTGGGGCTATTCTGTTCTCCTTGCATGCTATCTCATCAATCACATTCGCTCTACGGTTCTCCATGGACAGACCCCCTTCTCCATTCTCTACCCAGGCAAGGAACCATTTCCTCTCCCTCTCTGTATCTTTTGGTGTACGGATTTTGTGCATGCTCTATCCGCTACCCGTGACAAGCTTTCCCCCCGTTCCACCAAGTGTGTCTTTTTGGGTTACTCAACCACTCAAAAAGGCTATTGTTGCTTTGACCCCGTTCTGTGCAAGCAGTTTGTCTCCGCAGACGTGACCTTCTTTGAGAATGCGTCATACTTCTCTCCTCAATCCCCTCTTCCTACTGATTTATCTGACTCTCCACCATCTCTCTCTATTCCTTCCACGCATATTGACGTCTCCACTCCTTTCTCATCTCCTCCCTCATCTCCTCCTCTCTCCGTTACACGCCCTCCACCTCCCCCTCTTCTCCGCAGCCATCTCTCTCCAGTCCCGGGCCAGCTTTCTCCGCCACAGACACTCCGGTCACTGAGGCACGAGTTGATCTGGATCTTCCCATTGCTCTTTGCAAAGGGGTGCAGGCGTGTACCCAACACCCACTTACGACAGTTGTTTCCTATGATCAGCTTACTCATTCTCGTAGGTGTTTTGCTTTGGCTATCTCGGCTACTACCACTCCCCGTACCTACCAGGAGGCTCTTGCTATTCCTCATTGGAAATATGCCATGGATGCGGAAATCGCCACTCTTACTGAACGGGGTACCTGGACCCTTGTTCCTCCATCAATGGGTACTGATGTGGTCGGCTGTTGCTGAATATTTGTTGTGAAGTTTCGCCCAGACGGCACAGTGAAGCACTACAAGGCCCGGCTGGTGGCCAAAGGCTTTACTCAGACTTATGGAGTTGACTACTTTGATACTTTCTCTCTGGTTGCTCGCCTCAGCACCATCCGGGTTCTTCTCTCTATGGCCGTCAGCCGGGATTGGGCTATTTCCCAGCTTGATGTTAAGAATGCCTTTCTCTATGGGGATCTTCAGGAGGATGTCTTCATGGAGGAACCTTCTTGGTATGTTGCTCAGGGGGATACACGAGTATGCAAGTTGAAGAAGGCCATCTATGGCCTAAAACAGAGCCCTCAGGCATGGTTCGAAAAGTTCAGTGGCATTATGGCTGCCATCGGCTTTGCAAGAAGTTCGACCGATCACTCCTTGTTTATTCGCAAAACCGCATCGGGACTGGTGGTTTTGGCGGTATATGTGGATGATATTCTTCTTACCGGCGTTGATCAGGCAGGGGTGGACTTGACAAAGAAACACCTACATCAACACCTGGTCACGAAGGATATGGGCTCCCCGAAATACTTTTTGGGGATAAAAATCTCTCGGAAGCCCAACTCGTTGGTTCTCTCCCAACGGAAGTATGCTATTGATCTTCTACGAGAGACAGGATTGACTGGTGCGAAATCGGCCTGGTATCCCATGGCTACTGGAGAAGACAAAACATGGACAGATGACTCGCCTATTCTATCCGATGCCACGAGGTACAGACGTCTGGTAGGCAAACTCATTTATCTCACAGTGACCAGACCCGACATTGCCTATGTTGTAGGTAAGGTTAGTCAGTTCATGCAAGCTCCTAGGGAATGCCATCTTCAGTCTGCCTTGAAGAGATTAGAGTATGTCAAAGCAACACCAGGAAAAGGGCTACTCTTTCAGAATAAAGGTCATCTGAGGGTTGAAGCCTACTTAGATTCAAGCTATGCGGATGATAAAAGTGACCGTAAATCTACATCTGGCTTTTGCACATTCATTGGAGGAAATCTTGTGAGCTAGAAGAGCAAGAAACAGTATGTTGTCTCCAGGTCCAGTACAAAAGCCGAATATCAAAGTATGGCGTCAATCACGTGTGAGTTAAAATGGTTGCGTGCTCTCATGCTTGACCTAGGAGAGGTCTACGACTATCCTCTTCCTATGTTCTGTGAAAATAAGGCCGCTATATACATATCCAAAAATCCGGTCTTCCATGAGAGAACGAAACATATAGAATTCAACTGCCATTTCATTAGGGAAGAGGTATTGAAGAGACAGATTTGCACTCCATTCGTCACCTCCGACAAAGAGTTGGCAGATATCTTCACCAAGCCTGTTTTTACTTCCTTCTTCCACATTTGTGATAAGCTGGGCATGATTGATATCTATGCTCCAGCTTGAGGGGGAGTGTTGAAGTATGAGACCGATCGGTTTGGCGGTCTAAGTCTGGTGGGTTATAGACCGCGCGGTCTAGCGGTTACTCTCCAGCAGTTTGATATCCAGACTGTTGCTGTTTGTGGTCCGAGCAATCTGGTGGTTTATCTCCGGCATCTTGGAGACCGGGCGGTCTAGCGGTCTCCTACTGCGGCTTGTTCTCTTCCTTCTGGTGTTGCTGAGCGGTTAGCCAATCTGTCTAACCGCTTGGCCTGTTCGGTCTCTTTATTTCTAGCCGCATAGCTTTGTAAATTTTTTAGTCCTATATTGTCTATTTGTACTCTCTCCTCTCTCCTCCATTCTATAAAAGGGAGGCCATAACTTTGTAAATCTCATCTTTTTTGATAATAAAACTTTCAATTATTCAAATTTCTGGCTTGTTTTTAGTCGTTTGTTTGCTACTTTCACATAGCCGAATCTATCCCTTCGTGGTAGATAGGCGAGGCGGGACAGTGGACGTACCCAATATGGGGAACCACTATAAATCTCTGTGCTTGTGTGCTTGAATTTTTAAATAATTTTTTTCCCTCAAAAAGACACAAACATCACCTATTCACCCCCTCTAAGTGATTTAGGTAGACGCTAGATACTTTTAATTGGTATTAGAGGGGCATTTTGTTCGATAAGGCTAACACCTTGAACAAGATCCCTTATCTAGTGTTCAAAGATTCCACATATTCACCATGGATCGAAGTAAAGACATATCATCCATGAAGCTACCGGTGTGCACTATAGAAAACTTTGCCATGTGGAAAGAACGAGTATGGTTCTACATGGAAGATGCTGATCCGAGGATTTTTCAAATTGTGGAAGAAGGACCACACATTCCTACTCAGGCTTCAACGATAAATCTAGCAATTATGATTCCCAAGAAGATGATGGATCTCACCAAGGATCAGATTGACTTAGTCTACCTAGACAAGAAGGTAAAGAATATCATAGCAAGTGCAGTGGACGATTCAATGCTTTAGAACTTATTCCACTACAAATCTGCCAAAGATATGTGGGACTGTCTTGTTGTCCTGATGGAAGGTATTGAAGAAGTGAGAGATGAACGCAGATCATTGTTGAACCAGGAGTACAAAGCATTCAAGCAAGGTGTCAATGACTCCATAGCTGACAGCTTCGAGAAGTTCTTCAAGATCATCAATGACCTCAGGAACTATGGTCGTGCATTTACTCATGGTGAATTGAACGACAAGTTCCTTAGATCCCTCACAAAGGACTGAGACACAAAGTTCATCGCCATTAGAGAATTTGGAAAGTTGCAGGAGATCGACCCTCAAAATCTTTTCGGCAAATTGCTCTCCTACGAACTACAAATGAACACCATAAAGAAGGAGGATAAAGCCAACCAATCTTCAAGAAAAGAGAAGTCTACAACCCTAAAGGCTGAAGTTTCAAGGAAGTCTAAAGCTCTGTCACCCATAAGTACACGAGCTCCAGAAACTCCTGAAAACTCTGAGCCCAGCACGACAGGCTCCAAGCTATCAGATGGAGAATTTTCCCTAATCTCCAAGCAGTTAAAGAAGTTGCTAATCAAGAAGGGATAAATGAAAAATAATTCATTCTCTTCAGATTCCAGGAGATCACATCGTGATAGTGATCATACCAGGAAAAGCTAAAACAAAGAGCACAGGTATAAATCCAAACCGAACAAACAATATTCCTATGACGTTGTTTGCTACTGCTGTAATAAATCAGGTCACATGATTGCGGAGTGTCCGTATAAGAAGAAGGATAGCTACAGGAAGGACGTGAAGAGATCCTTCAAAGGGAAGAAGAAATAAGAAAAGATCTTCGTCTCCAAAAATTCAAAGACTCTCAGTGACAGTGACTCGAGTGAGTTGAGCTCTAAGAACAAAGAAGCTTACTTCAGGCTTATGACCCAATCTGACGAGGAAGTTGGCGACTCCGAGTACCATTAGAAGGTAAACTCACATACTATACTCTCTAAATCTGAAACATCCTCGAATGGTCATGATGGAAACTTTTTTGAAGAGGAAGGTGATTCTGAGTTAATGGTTCAGCACGAGAACCTTCTAAAGGCTTTTGACAAATGCTGTAAGGTAGTCAAAAAGTAGTTAAAAGAGATTGCCTCCCTCAAGGCAGTGGAAACAAATCTGAAGGAGGAAATTGCAAAATTGCTTCCTCTAAGAGATGAAGTCCACTCTTTGAAAGAGGAACTCAAGGGCTCTGCTGAGACGTTAAGTCTAAAAGAAAATATCTTGATGAGCTGGAAGAAAAGCTCACGGTGGAGAGAAAACTCGTTGAGAGTTTCTCCAAGCCAAAGACTGTTCTGCCTCTCATTGATGAGTTTTCTACTCAGAAAAAGGGTAATGGTCTTGGCCACATTGGTGGAAAGGGTAAGGCTGCCAAGAAGGCTAGCACCATAGAAAAGGGGAGGGCACCCATGAGTCAACCTTTGTTCAGGAAAGTAATCTTCCCGACGAACAAGTTTGACCTTGAGTTGTCCTATGGTCATCATGCAAGGCCTACTCATATAGAGCCCAAGAATAGATACCAGGGATAGACCCATCCCCGTGACTTTGGTGCCAGCGTGTTCAAATCACCTTATGAAGAAATTCAGTTGAAAAATCATGGTCCATATGTTCATGGCCATAACAACAAGAAGGCACAAAAAGCCAAAACTGATGTGCCTAAGGCTAAAGAGATGGGGAGATCCTATGTATGCTACAACCAGGTGGCCTCCACCTCAAAGAATGCTGCCCCAGCTAGACCTCAGCTCCAAAAGGTAAAGCTGGAGTACAAAAGGAGGTACAATAGGTTTGGCTGTTGGTGTTGCGGTAAAGTTGGTCACTTTGACGTAGATTGCTGGTATAACCCCAACAATTTTGTAACTCCACGAGTTAGCTATGCAAGACCGACCACTCGCAAGGTTAATGTTCCTAGTGGTGTTTAGCTGACCAGGAACCAATGACTTAAATAGTTTGGGTTCTTAAGATAAAATGATCTATTTTTGCAGGTATTTCCAAAGGCTAATAGAACTCTGATCTGGTATTTGGACAGTGGTTGCTCTCGGCACATGACCGGGACAAGAATCCTTTTGCGTGATTATACCCCAGTCAAAGACAGACCAAAAGTCATCTTTGGAGGTTCGGACAGGGGAACAACAAAAGGTTATGGTATAATTTCTAACGACGTAGTCTCCTTCACAGACGTGGCTTATGTTGAAGGATTACACCATAATCTCATAAGCATAAGTCAACTATGTGACAAAAGCTACATCGTTGAGTTCTGTAAGGACAAGTGTTTGATAAAGTCATCTGCAAATTTGGAGACGGTCTTAACAGGCAATCAGAGCAGAAATATTTTTTGTCTAAATTTCCCTTGCTTAGACAATTCTACCCAGTATGTTTTATTGTAAAAGATAGTGCATCTCTTTGTGACCAATGCCACAAGAGATTAGTACATATTAATTTCAAAACCTTAAATATACTATTTTCTCACAACTTAGTGCGTGATGCCCCCAACATTAAGTGCCTTAAAGAGAGTCCATGTCACTCCTATCAAATGGGTAAGCAGACTTGGGCTACCTTCAAGGGTATTGCTGAAAAAGATCCTTCACGAAGATTATACTTGCTTCATATGGACCTATTCGGTCCTATGCCTATTCATAGCTTAGGATGTAAGGTCTATACGTTGTGATTGTTGATGAATACTCGCGTTTCACTTGGGTGTTCTTTCTGAAACACAAGTCAGACACCTTCGATTCTTTCACTAATTTTGTCTGGCAAATTCAAAATGAATTGGACCGCTCAGTGGTCAAAATCAAAAGTGATCACAGAATAGAGTTTGAGTCTGGTGTCATGAAAAAATTCTGTGGAAGTCAAGGTATCTTTCATGAGTTTTCCTCCCCGCGCACTCCACAGCAAAATGGAGTTGCTGAGAGAAGGAATAAAACCCTAATTAAAGCATGTAAACCATGTTGAACGACGCTTCACTTCCGTAGTATTTCTGGGTTGAAGTAGTCAACACGGCTTGTCACGTGCAAAACAGAGCACTCATCAACAAAAGCTATCGTAAGACCCCCTATGAGCTATTGAAGGGCAGAAAACCGACTGTGTCCTACTTTAGAATCATTGGAAGTAAATGCTTTGTACTTAATAATGGGAAGTATTACTGCACAAAGTTTAATGAAAAATGTTTCGAAGGTATTTTGTAGGATATAGTAGTCATAGTAAGGCATATAAGATTTTAAATAAGAAAACTCTGGTGGTAGAAGAGTCAATAAATGTTGTATTTGATGAGACTACCATGCTTCATAGCAGCTCGTCTAGTGTTATTGGTGCAGATGCAGGTACCATGTTCAAGGAGTTAAGCCTTGATGAAGCTGTTAAGGAAGAAGCTCCAAGCTCAGTCAAGATCGTCGTTCCTGGCTTGGTGGATGAAGAACCCCTAGAGGAAGAATTGCCTCAACCTACATAGGCAGCACCGGATATTGCAGAGCCTGCTGTAGGGAGAGCAAGGAATCTAGGGCTCAGACACCTAAGAGATCACCCAGCTGATCAGATCATTGGAGAGCAAGGCGACTGCATGAGAACCAGAAGAGGTACAACTAATGAAATTTTGCATCTCAGTTTTCTGTCAAAGGTTGAGCCAAAGAAATTCAAAGAGGCAAACAAGGATGCTTCCTGGATTCTTGAAATGCAAGAGGAGATCAATCAGTTTTGAACATTGCAAAGTCTAGGAGCTAGTGCTCAGACCAAAGGGACATAATGTGATTGGCACCGAGTGGATATTCAGAAACAAGCTGGACAAAAATGGAGTAATTGTTAAGAACAAAGACAGACTTGTAGCACAAGGTTACAAACAAGAAGAGGGGATCGACTTCGACCATACATTTGCTCCAGTGGCTCGGCTTGAGGCGATCAGGTTGTTTCTTGTATATGCTTCCCTCAAAGTCTTCACTGTCTATCAAATGGATGTGAAGTCAGAATTCCTCAATGGGAATCTGAAAGAGGAAGTATACGTAGTGTAACCCCCCAGGTTTTGTCAATTATCAATTCCCTGAACATGTTTATTTTTTAAATAAAGCTTTATATGGGTTAAAGCAAGCTCCCCGAGCTTGGTATGAGATGTTGTCTAGCTTTCTTCTTGAGAACAAGTTCACAAGGGGAAAGATAGACAAGACATTATTTCTTAGAGAAGTTAAAGGCAAGATTTTGCTAGTGCAAATCTATATCGACGACAACATATTTGGCTCTACTGAAGACAACCTTTGTAAAAAGTTTTCCAAACTTATGCAAGGGAAGTTTGAAATGAGCAGTATGAGAGAGCTGGAGCATTTCTTAGGACTTCAGGTGAAGCAATCTGAAGATGGAATTTTCATCTCTCAGACGAAGTTCACCAAGGAGTTTCTTAAGAAATTCAAAATGGAGAGCACAACCTCTATGGGGACTCCAATGGGTTCAAATGTGTCTCTGGACAAGGATGAGAAAGGGAAACCTTTTGATGAAACCATGTATAGAAGCATAATTGGATCCTTGCTCTACCTGACTGCCAGTAGACCAGATATATTGTTTTCAACATGTGTCTGTGCTAGATATCAGGTGAACACTAAGAAATCTCATTACGTCGCTGCGAAGCAGATTTTAAGATACCTTAAGGGTACACCCAATCTTGGCATATACTACCCAAGAAGTAATGATGTCGAGCTAATTAGCTTTCAGATGCAGATTTTGCAGGTTGCAGGGATGATAGAAAAAGCACTTCCGGGACATGTCAATTCCTCGGAAGATGGCTTATTTCTTGGAGCAGTAAGAAACAGAATTGTGTGGCAACATCTACTACCGAGTTAGAGTATATCTCTGCGGGTAGTTGTTGCGAATAGCTTCTATAGATAAGAAAACAACTTGAAGATTATAATTTGAAGTTTAGAGATATTCCGATATATTGCGACTCATCCAGCGCAATTACTATCGCAAACAATCCAATTTCCCACAGCCGGACCAAGCACATCGAGGTGTGCTACCATTTCATTCGGGAGCATATGGAGAACAAGGACATAGCCCTTGGCTATGTCCCAATGGACAAGCAAGTTGCATATATTTTTCACAAAGCCACTGGACGAGGCAAAGTTCTTCTTTTTCAAGAAAGAACTTGGTATGCTCAACATGGAATCTTGAATAGTTCTTATTTGAAGTCACGAGAAGATTCAGCATAAACCACTCAGGAAATTCAAAGAGAATTCATACTCAAAAAAATCTCAAGCTCAACAAAGGATTTCTCGGAAATCAATTTACATTTCTCGAAAGCCTCTGAATTTCTCAAGAAACACTTTCTGGATTTCTCGAAAGGTTATGTATTTCTCGAGAAATGCCTTATATTTCTCGGAAAGTCTAATGGATTTCTCGAGAAACCTTATCTTTCTCGAGAAATGCCCAAATCTGCCAGAATAAATTTCCGAAGAATTCGAATCGCCATTCTAGGAACGCCTTTCCTTATTCTTCAAAATTTTTAATTATATATAAATAGATAAGTCCATAAAATATCCAAATCCACAAATTCGAAAAACCTTTCCCGAGAAAGACGCTTTAGTGCCGCGAAGGTCACCGTCATTCTTCTGGTAAAATCCATCGATTCTTCACCGCAAGGTCAAAATTTTTCATTCTTCTCAATCGATGGCTCCTTCTACAAAGATTGGTATGGACAGTCAGTTCGTTTAATTAGGAATCGAAGAAATTTCAGGTGATTTCAAGAATATCATTTTACTTCTTGAGTCTGTCGGCCTCACCTTCATCCTGGAGCATCCGTGCAAGGTTCTGATTCCAGATGTAGAAGAGTTTGAAAAACATTTAAGTTGTCAACCTAAATCACCTTGCTAGGGGTGAATAGGTGAGTTGTGCGACTTTTTATGGAATAAAAACTTTAGTGATCTAAGTACAAGAAATAACAAAGCAAACAAGGAAGACACCAAGAATTATAGTGGTTCCACAATCTTGGGTACGTCCAGTTTCCACTCACCGATCTAGCAAAGCACTAGACTCGGCTACTCCACTATTCTCGAATTGAAAACAATCCTACCACTCGGAACAACGTTCCTACAACTCGATCCAAAAGGGATCTACACTCGGAAGATAAAAACTTCCTACAACTCGGAGAATAATCTCCTACAAGATTAAAATGAATTTAAGAAAAATACAAACAGTAAATTTCTCAGATCTGAAAATCTCTGCCTAAGTCTTTTTTCTTAATCTATTCGGCTTTATCAGGAATTGTTGAAGAAGACTCTCGGCTAGATCTTGTTCTAAGATACTTGGACTCACACGATCAAAGAGAAGATGAAGATTCAAGAAGCTCTTGATCTGCAAGTCATTCTGGATGAAAATCGGCCTTGGAGATCTTTAAGATGAGCGAAGTCTTCTGTAGATTTGGAAAGATACGGCCGATCCAAAAAACTTAGAATATTAGAATTCACGCGCTTATTGTTGTTAGGGTTAGTCAAAATGACACAACCTTTTATAAGATCCCCCTAACAGTTATATTTGCATTAATGACGACCACGTGGACCAATCACATCAAGATATTTGAAAAATCGGTCTGAAAGGGACTTAGAGAATTTTTCTAAATATCTGACTGAATTAGTCGAGTGAATGAAACACTGCTCGAGTATTAAGACTGGCTCTCGATTAGATAACATCGGCTACTTGATAAGAAGCATTTCAGTAAATATTTGGACAGAATGAGAAATCACTCAAGTGGAGTAAAGATCACTCGAGTGCTAGAGAGACTACTCGAGAGGTAGAACTGAACTTCTCGAGAACTAGACTTGGAGAAAATTCTGGAAGAAATGTTGATTACTCGAGTACTGAAACTGGACTACTCAAGAAATAAACAAGTTTCTCGAGTACATGGATTTACTACTCGAGTGGGGTAAAAGCTTCTCAAGAACTTTCCTTCTATCACTCGAAATAAACTGCTCATCTACTCGAGTACTATACTTGACTACTCGAGTGATTTACTTAGAAAAATTTCTGAGACATAAGAACTGATAACTCGAGAAAGAAGGAAGTTCTACTCGAGTACTGGACTTGGCTTCTCGAGAGCTAGATTAAAGCTACTCGAGAAGCACTTCCTTTACTCGAGTTTCAGACAAGACCTACTCGAGTGCATCTAAGGTTTTTACTCGAGTACTATAATTTCACTCGAGTAAAACACTAAGAATATTTTCAGCTTTTTGAAAATTTTTGTTTCTTCATTCCAATCAGCAACAAGTCTTCCTTCATCAAACCTAGTGCTTGAAAATGAAGTGTATCCCAATAGAGAGGCTCTACATGAGTCAACACCATTGAACACACAATGAGGGATTATATTGTGTGGTCCTGTGCTTGATGACCCACTGTAGACTGACATTGGTCTACACTTGGCAATAATTCCGGCAAACACATAACTCAAGCAATACATCAAATACAACTTAATTCATCTTATTTCAAGGATAACTTCATACCAATCTAGGTTATTGTTGATACAATACCCAACAATCTCCCACTATTTGTAGAAGTCAGAACCCTCTACACTAAGGTGAATTATATAAGAATAATAAGACTAGATTTAGAAGAAAAGAGCATAATAACATGCACAAAAATTAAAGACAAAGAAAGGATCAACAACATTAAGGATTTATATAAATAGAATTGTTCCAAAATTTCAGTTCTACACAAATCCAATCCACAATCTTTGAACTATGATCAATATTTGGCTTGATGTTGCTTTCTGTCCTTCTTTTCATGTTGTCTTCTCTGATAACTGAATGGCTTAGGATAGTACTTGGGAGGAGGTGCAGCAAGATTGTTCCTCCCATATTCTTTATCATAAATCCTCCTTTTGGTCATAGACTTTTCATACATGTCCCACTCATGTGAGCTGTATTGGTCATGTCTATTTTCATTAAAGTCCAAAACTAGTTTCAGAGTATCAAGAATCAAAGACTTTGAAGTTGGTCTCTAGATTTCTACAAACTCTTGAGCTTTTCTTTTCTCTGCCTCTGGATTTGGAAATGATCTGCTGGCAGAGGCTCCATCACCATATTTCCTTCTTTTAGGTATCTGAACATCAGGTAGATCTTGTGGTATCTCTGATTCCCATGCCTGAGCATATGATTCTAGAGGAGCTTGCCCTTTAGGCCTAGGAGAAAAGGTAGGTTGAGGAGCATGCATCTGAGCTGGTTAAGGTTCTGCAAGGGGATTTAGATGATGAGGGATAATATTAGGATCAGGCTGTAAGTCAGGGAATATCTAGTTATATACCAATACAGTAGTATCATAAGTATGGAATTTCATTAATTGTATCAGGGCTTTTACATCAGCATTAATCTCATCCATTTTGGCAGTCCATAGAGTCTTTACATTAGAATCAAATTTTTCAACATGTTCTTTTACCAGTCCCTCCCCCTTTCTAACTTCTACTTTGACTTTCTCTATGGCCTCTTCTTTGAAAGTACCCACTTCTTCACATATCTTCATGATGTGCTCTTGGGCCTTCTTTTCAAGATATATCTGATTATTAGCTAGAGTAATTCCTTGGTCCATTACCTGACCAAGACTAGTAATTGTGTGATCCAATGCTTTTCCACCTATCTTGAAAAAAATGCTTCAGTTGATCAGTATTATGTTGAATCTCAGCAAATCCTCGACTCATTTCTTATTTTAAGGTAGAAACTTTCTCTTGAACAACTTTCAAGGAGTCATCAAAATACTTTCTTTGTTCTGTTAGTATTTGTTCTATCTTTCCCAAAATATCACTAGCAGCAGGAGTTGGATCTTGAGAAACTGGAGGAGGAGGAGTAGTCCACGGAGGAATTTCTTCTACTATCACAGAGCTCTGAGCTCTCGTAGTATGAATCAAAACATCTCCTTCCTCACCAATGATTGTAGAAAGAGTGAAATCCAAGCTCTTCAAAGGAGCATCAGTTGGTTCAAAAGATTCTAGAGAGTGGGGAATAGGGGATTCTGGAGATGGAGTAGGAGATGGTTCTCTTGAAGGTTCTGCAGGTTGTTATTTTTGGAGGGGAGGTAGAGGCTCTTCAGAGCTGAGTTCTTCAATCATATTGTTGATATTTTCAGCAGTAGAAAGGATGGTTTCTTACACTTGTGCATCTGACAGAATTTCTTCTGGAGGGGATGGAGGGAGAGAGGTAGCAGCGGGTGGAGTAAGTATTCTTACTTCTTGATCAGAAGGATCAGGCTCCCCCTCAATAGCTGCACCATATGTGCCAACAATGTGAGGTAGAGAGGGAGATCGGGTCCTGTACTATGCAGCTGGTTGCTCATGGGATTTAGCAGCCTAGGCAGGATTCAGCAATTTCAATTCCCACCTCTAAATGGAAGAGATTGATACCTTTTTCATTTGGTGGAGGGTTGTTCCTTTGGAGAAATCAAACACCTCAGGATTGATCTCATGCAGCATCAAAGAGATAATCCTTGCATAATTTGGAGCCTTAATGCTCTCCCTTATATTGTCCAAAATTAACATACCAAACTGAAATCTCTTTCTAAAGATAATTTCTATCATCATGTCAAACATGTCATTAGAAATGTCTCTGATAGAACTAGGCTTACATATGAGAATCTTGCCAATTATGTCCACAAGAAATTTGCTCTCAGGATTAAGATCTGGTCTTCGAATAAATTAACTTCAGTTGAAATCCCACAAAAACTGTATGCTCTGTCACTATCTTCATGTGTAAGATCATCTTCTTCATCAACTACGGGCATCCGAAGGAGTTGAGAAATAGAGTTCTTGGTAAGCTTGATTTTAATCCCTTTCACTTTGGACTTAAGGACTTTCCCATTCCTCTTCACTTTAATATTCTTAAAGAATTCCACTACTTCTGGAAATAAAATCTTACATGGCTGTTGGAGAACGAAAGAGAGACCGGCTGTGTCGAGAAGTATCAGTAAATTTCTAAAGTCATCTGAAAGTTATGCTATCCTGGAGATGACCAACTCACTGCTTATGCCGACCTTCGACGACGGAGCCATATTCTTCAAAGAACTGCAAGAGATTGACGGGTAAAAGACGGTGTCGGCAGCGAGCTCTATAACAGTGGCGGAATACGAAGAGTCTTTCGAGAGAGAGGATTTGAATCTGTGTAGAATCTTGAAATCCGATTTTTCTATTTATATAACCCTAATATTGATGATTAAGTAAGAAATTATGTATAACATACCTTAGAATGAGGCGGAATAGATTTTGGGTTGCGAATAAAGAGATTTGAATAGAATTCGAGAAGTTGTCGGCCTATTTCTCGAGTGGATCATTGTTACTCGAGTGATGGAATGACGAAACTCGAGTGGATCATTTCTACTTCTCGATAAGAAGTTCAGTACTCGAGTGATAGCACTCGAGTGACTTACTTAGTTCTCGAGAGTTCAAAGGAGTACTCGAGTAGTCATTGCCGAGTTCTCGAGTAGTCAATACCTTTCTCGAGAAATGAAGTCTAACTTTGAGAAATTTCAACTTTTTGAATTATCCCTTGATCTCTGAGCTGTGTTGTGAGTCCTTATCCTCTATCCTTCTTTGTTGAGCATTCCAAGTTCTATTTTGAAGAGAGAGAACTTGGTCTCGTCCAGCGGCTTCGTGAATATGTCTGCAATCTGCCTATCAATAGGGACATATTGTAGATCTATGTCCCCATGCTCCACATACTCCTGGATGAAGTGGTATCGCAGCTCTATGTGCTTTGTCCGGCTGTGAGAGACTGGGTTGTTGGCTATTGGAATTGCACTGGAGGAGTCACAAAACAAAGGGATGTCTTTCACTCTCTGGTTGTAGTCTTCCAATTGGTTGTTTGGCCAAAGCAATTATGCATAACAGCTACCGGCAGTAATGTATTCTGACTCGGCCGTTGAAATTGCGACACAATTTTGCTTTTTGCTGCTCCAAGAAATGAGTCTCCTTCCGAGGAATTGGCAAGTCCCGGAAGTGCTCTTTCTATCATATTTACTACCTGCAAAATTTGCATTTGAGAAAACAATTAGTTTACTGTCATTACTTCTTGGGTGCCATAAGCCAAGATTTGGTGTACCTTTAAGGTATCTCAAAATCCGCTTCACAACAGCATAATGAGATTCCTTATAGTTCAATTGGAATCGAGCACATACACATATCGAGAACATTATGTCTGGTCTACTGGCAGTCAGGTAGAGCAAGGATCCAACTATGCTTCTGTACTTGGTTTCATCAAAAGATTTCCCTTTCTCATCCTTGTCCAGAGACACAGTTGAACCCATTAGAGTCCTCATAGAGGTTGCATTCTCCATTCTGAATTTCTTTATTAAATCCTTGGTAAACTTAGTCTGCGAGATAAAGATTCCATCTTCAGATTGTTTCACTTGAAGTCCTAAGAAATACTTCAGCTCTCCCATACTACTCATTTCAAACTTCCCTTGCATAAGTTTAGAAAACTTTTTGCAGAGGTTGTCGTCAGTAGAGCCAAAAATAATATCATCGACATAGATTTACACTAGCAAAATCTTGCCTTTTATTTCACTAAGAAATAATGTCCTATCTATCTTTCCCCTTGTGAACTTATTCTCAATAAGAAAGCTAGACAACGTCTCACACCAAGCTCGAGGAGCTTATTTCAAACTATATAATGATTTAGATAGCACATAAACATAATCAGGGAAGTTAGAATCAACAAAACCTGGAGGTTGTTCCACATACACCTATTCCTTTATGTCACCATTAAGGAAGACAGACTTAATGTCCATTTGATAGACGGTGAAGCCCTTAAGTGCAGCATACACAAGGAACAACCCGATGGCCTCCAGCCTTGCCACTTGAGCATACATCTGGTCGAAGTCAATTCCTTCTTCTTATTGATATCCTTTGGCAACGAGTTTGGCCTTGTTCTTTATGATTGTTCCATTCTCGTCCATCTTGTTCTTGTAGACCCACTTGGTTCCGATGATATTCTTACCTTTGGGTCTTGGAATAAGTTTCTAGACTTGACAACGCTTGAACTGATTCAACTCTTCTTCCATGGCCAAAATCCATCATGCATCCGAGTTTGCTTCCTCAAACTTCTTTGATTCAACCTGTGAGAGAAAACTCAAATATAAATTCTCATTAGTAGCACCTCTATGAGTTCTGACACCATCCCTTGGATCTCCTATAATTTGCTCCATTGGGTGATCATTCAGATGTTTGAGCTCTAGAGTCCTTGCATCTGGAGTGTCTTCAACAACAGGAGTGACTTCATCAACTTGGATGACTTCTTCATCTTGATCATCAACCTCTCCAAAGGGGTTGGAGTAGTGATCTTGATGAACTTTTCACCTTTTTTTTCAGTTGGTTCACCCAATTTAAGTTATTTCATCTTTGAACCTGCATCTTTAATGAACACACTAGAAGAGTTGCCTTGCAGCAAGCTCGTCTCATCAAATATAACATGAATAGATTATTCTACAACCAGGGTTTTCTTATTAAATACCCTATATGTCTTACTATAACTACTGTACCCTACAAAAATACCTTTAAAACTCTTTTCACTAAATTTCATTGTATGATACTTGTCATTATTAAGGACGAAGCATTTATAGCCAAAGATTCTAAAATATGAGACAGTCGGCTTTCTGCCCTTTAGAAGTTCGTAAGGTGTCTTATTATGGTTCTTGTTTATGAGTGCTCGATTTTGCACGTGGCATGCAATATTGACGCCTTCAGCCCAGAAGTATTCTGGTAGTGAGGCATCACTCAACAGTATCCTGCAGGCCTCTATGAGTGTTTTGTTCCTTCTCTCAACTACTCCATTTTGCTAGGGAGTACGAGGAGAGGAAAACTCATGAAAGATACCTAGGCTTTCACAAAATTTTGTCATGGCCCCATACTTGAATTCAATTCCATTGTCACTTCTGATTTTGACTACGGAATAGTTGTATTCATTCTGGATTTGCCTGTCAAAATTTGTAAAGATGTCAAAAGTATCTGACTTGTGTTTTAGAAAGAACACCCACGTGAAGAGCGAGTAATCATCAACAATAACCAATGTATAATCCTTACCTCACAAACTTCTAACTTGCAGTGGACCAAACAAGTTCATATGAAGTAGGTGTAAACACCTATTAGAGTCTTTGCCAATAATGCTTTTAAAGGTATCCCTTGTTTGCTTGCCTTTTACGCATGCGTGAAAAGGTCTATCTTTAGCGCACTTGACATTTGGGGCATCACGTACTAAATTAAGAGAAAATAATTTATTAATAGTTTTGAAATTAATATGTGCTAATCTCTTGTGCCATTGGTCACCAAGAGATGTACTATCTTTTGCCAAAAGACACACTGGTGTAGAAGAGTCTATGTAAATAAAATTCAAACAAAAGATGTTTCTACTATGAGTGTCTGATAAAATCATTTCTAAATTATCAACCGATTTTATCAAACACTTAAGAGCATGAAATTATACGATATATCCTTTATCACAGAGTTGGCTTATGCTTATGAGATTGTGTTCCAATCCTTCAACATAAGACACATCCGAAAAGGATACACTACCATATGTAATCATACCATAGCCTTTAGTAATTCCTTTATCAGAACCTCCAAAGATGACCTTTGGCCCGTTCATGACTAGTGAGTAATTTTGGAGAAGGCTTCTTGTCCCGGTCATATGCCGAGAGCATCCGCTGTCCAAATACCAAATGGGATTTCTTGTGGTCTTTGGACATACCTGTAATCACAAGTCAGTTTTCCTTAGGAACCCAAACTTATTTGGGTCCTTGGCCTCTTGTTAGCTTACTCCCCTATGTATGTTAACATTGTGAGCGGTCTTTCTCACATTATTAACTTGAGGAGTTTCATGATGTCTGGGATTAAACCAGCAATCTATGACGAAGTGACCAATCTTGCCGCAGCACCAACAGTCAAATATGTTGTATCTTTGCCTAAAGATCTCCTGCTCGACCTTTTGAGATTGTGGTCTAGCAGAGGCAGTAGAATTAGAAGTAGAAGCTTCATGATGATGACAGTCACATGACTTCTTCTTCTTAGTAGGCTTTTCTACAACGGGTTTAACTCTTGGAGCTTTCTCGATGTTGTGACCATGATTGTAAGGTCCGTAGCTCTAAAGAGTGATCTCCTTATTAGGTGCCTTGAAGACACTCTCGCCAAAGTTCTGAGGATGATTCTATCCTTGGTAAAGAGACTTGGGCTCTACATAAGTAGGCCTAACAAAGTGCCATAGGACGAATCCAGATCAAACTTATTTATCAGAAAGATAACCTTCCTAAATGACGTTTTTTCTAGAGGAGCTTTCCCCTTCTCCTTGGCTAGTGCTTTCTTAGCAGCCTTATTTCTCCTTTGGGCTTTATTTATCCTAGAAGATTTATTAGGACCAGCCACATGGCCTAAGATAACACCTTTGGCATGAGCAGAGAATTTAGCAACAGCGAAAGAACTGTCTTGGGCTTGGAGAAACCTTCAACAAGTTTCTTTTCGGCTACAAGTTCTTCTTCCAACCCCTTGATGATTTCCTCTTTCAGACCTAGGTGATTGAGAGCCTTATTGTATTCTTCCATAGCATCATGGAAGTCTTTCTTGAGTGAGTCCCTCATTATAATTTCCTCTCTCAGATTGCTCTCTTCAACCTTAAGAGATTTTATCTCCTTAGCCTGAGCTCTTGCCACTCTACGACATTTGTCGTAGGCTTTGATCAACTCTTTATATTGAGATATGAGTTCAGATTCCTCATCAGAAGAACATTCCTCATTCTCATGGTCAGAATCATCAGATTCAGAAAGAGGGGTGTGAGATTTTACCTCCCTAGTAAACTGGGGCTCTTCTTCTTTGTCAGTTTGTACCATTAGCCCAATATAGGCTTCCTCTTCATCACTTGACTCAGATGAGTCAGAGTCACTGAGAGTTTTGCCCTTTTTGGCTACAAGGCTTCTTTTTGTTCTCTTCTTGTGGTAAAAAGATTTCTATTCGTCTCTTCTTCCACCCTCCTTCTTCTTATGGGGGCAATCAACAATAACATGTCCTGGCTTATTGCAACAATAGAAATCAATGTCAGTAGAATTATGTTTGTTTTGTTTAGATGTATACCTATCTTGGCTACTTGAGCCTTTCTTGTAGCGATCACCATCGTGATGTGATCATCTAAATTAGGTATCCTTGCCTTCCCATTGCGTTTTCTTGTTCAAGAATTTCTTGAACTATCATGAGACTAGAGAGAACTCTCCTTCAGATAATTCTGAGCCCGAGGTACTTGGCTCCGAGGTTTCTTCTTCACTTTTCTCTTGTGCTGGGGCAGGAGAGGCAGCCTTATACTTCCTTGAGGTATCTGCCTTGAGAGCTACAAACTTCTCCTTGGATGAAGACCTATTCTTCTCTTATTCATCTTTTCTTGAATTGATTTGCAGCTCATATGACATAAGCTTTCCGAAGAGATTTTACAGGTCAGTCTCAGCTAGCTTTCCAAATTCTCGAATAACACAAACTTTGTTATCCCATTCTTTAGTCAGGGATCTCAAGAACTTATCATTCAGTTCTCGGTTGTTGAAGACTAGGCCGTAGACTCTTAGGCCGTTAACAATCTTGAAGAAATTCTCAAAAGTATCTACAATGGTATCTTTGGGTCCTTGCCGGAAGGCTTCATATTTTTGATTCAGAAGGGATCTTCTGTCATCCCTAACTTCTTCTGTACCTTCCATCAAGGTGACAAGGGACTGCCACATTTCCTTAGCGGACTGGCAGTCAATCAAGTTCTTCAGCAGAGAATCATCGACTGCAATTGCAATGATATTTTTGGCTTTCTTGTCTAAAGATACAAGTGCAATCTCATACTTATCAAGATACATTAGCTTCTTAGAAACTTACTTAGTTGGATCAATGGTAGAGGCTATCATTGGGACATGAGGACCTTCTTCCACAATCATGAAGATCCTTGGATCTACAGCTTCCATGAAGAACTTTATCCTTTCTTTCCACATAGCAAAATTGTTCTTTGTGCACAAAGGAAGCTTAGCGAAATCCTTTGCTCTGTCCATGCTTGGATAACTCAAAAGACAACTTGGGGCAGATCTGATCAAGGTGTTAACCTTTTAATGATCAACCTGCCTCTGATACCAATTGAAAAACATTTAAGTTGTCAACCTAAATCACCTAGAGGGGGTGAATAGGTGAGTTGTGCGACTTTTTGCGGAATAAAAACTTTAGCAATCCAAGCACAAAAATTAACCAAGCAAACACAGAATACACCAAGAATTATAGTGGTTCCCCAATCTTGGGTACGTCCACTTTCCACTCACCGATCTAGCAAAGCACTAGACTCGGCTACTCCATTATTCTCGGATTGAAAACAATCTTACCACTCGGAACAACGTTCCTACAACTCGATCCAAAAGGGATCTACACTCGGAAGCACTACTAGAAAACAGACTTTTGGCCAGGGCAAATTTCACTGGCAAAAAGTCCAAAACCGTGGCTAAAACGTTTTAGCCATGGTCTAGCCACGGGAAAATTCCGTGGCTAAAGTCGGTGTGGCTAAAACTTTTAAGCCACGAATTGGCCTTAACAAATAGTATTAGCCATGGTAAAAAAAATCGTGGCAAATAAGCCAACTATTAGCCACGGTAAGAAACCCTGGGTAAAAGTAAACTCATCATTTTTTTAAAAAACAATTTGCCATAGTTACATGCCGTGGCAAATACTAATTTATGTTTTTTTTAAAAAACACATTCAAAATATATATAATAAACTAATATATTTAATCTTATATATTATTCTAAATGAATTGATATACACATATATTATACCATATATGGTTTTATATATAGAAATATATATATGATGTGTGCGTGTATATATATATATTAAATAACCTGAAATCTAAATCATTTAATAAAAAAATACACCATATTAAAGGGACAGTGCTAATATTCGTCAACATTGCAGTCCATTTATCATAGTTAGTCACTGCGATTAGATAACTTTCTTAGGTTGAGATAAAAAACAAGAATTCATCACTAAGAAACATTAACAACTGACTTAGTACACATACACAAACAAAAAAAACACAAACATACACACATACAAAATAAAAAATATACACACACATACACAGATACACAATCAAAACAAATACACATACACGTACACATACACAAACAAAAACACACACATACACATAAACAATCAAACACACACACACACATATATACACATACACAATCAATAACACACATACACACACATACACAAATACACAATAAAAACCCACACACACACATACATACACACAAAAAAAACACTCTATAGCGGTCATAACCGTTGTCATGTCAAACATACATTCTATGATGGCGACATTTTTGTCTAAACTCGCCGAAGCAAAAACACTCCGCCAAGCAGTGCCTAAGTCAGCAATTATGAAGCATCTCAAAATAGAAGGCACTTTTAGGCATAATCAACCAGGAAAGATTTGGCTTAAGCGTGAATGTTGGAGATTAAACCAAAATAAAATAAATGTGCCAAGTAGTATCCCAAAAAAATGATTAATAATTTTTATGATATGTATATTCAATAATTCCTATATTGTCCATATTTCCAAAAAAATTTTAATGGATGAATAATCTAGAATGTCTCTAGAAGAGTGTAAATCTCAACAATAAAAAAATCACTCTTTCACCAAACTTTATAAAAGCCAAAACAAAATGGAATTTTTTTTTAAAGAAATTTAAGGCACATTAAGCTCCTTTGTTCTTCCAATTTCTCTCTATTGTTTTCCTTCATCATTAAATGAATCTAAGTATGTAACAGATATAATGAACAAACTAATAATGAAAATGTATTGCGGACAAAACACAAATTCATTACAAGACGGCTAAGGGGGTTCTAGGGCAAATCTGTAACAAAACTCCTTTAAAAATAAAAAAATAAGAAGATTGAAAAAAATATTATTTTCTAGGGCAACACCGAAGCAAAAATAGAAGAAGAGGCATAACTGCCACAGATCGGCAATAGAGAAAGAACCACATACTGCAAATGGGGAGGGGGTTCGCCGGAGAAAAGATGGGAGGAAGGATTCTCGACTAGGGTTCGCCGAAGAAAAGATGGGAGGAAGGATTCTCGACCGCCGCGAATCGCAAAAGAGATGGCTCCGATTTCAGTTTCGGAATGAATCGATACTCCGTCAAGGCTCCCGATTTCGGAATGAATGGATGCCCTAATTATCATTCCTATAATATTTATATATATAATATTAATTTTTTTAAAATATATATATATAATTTTTATAAACTATATAATAGTATTTGTTTAGCCACGATTTCGTCAAGGCCGTGGCTGATGGTTTAGTTTTTTGCCACGAATTTGTTATCCGTGGCTAATACTTAATTATTAGTCACGAAATATGAATCGTGGATAATACTGAACTATTAGCCACGATTTTTAGTCCCTGGCCAAAAAAAAGTGTATCCAACACTCATTTTTCTAGTAGTGAAGATGAAAACTTCCTACAACTCAGAGAATAATCTCCTACAATATTAAAATGAATTTAAGAAAATACAAACAGTAAATTTCTCAGATCTGGAAATCTCTTCCTAGGTCTTCTTTCGTGATCTATTCGGCTTTATCAGAAATTGCTGAAGAAGAATCTCGGCAAGATCTTGTTCTGAGATACTTGGACTCACACGATCAAAGAGAAGATGAAGATTGAAGAAGCTCTTGATCTGCAAGTCGTTCTGGATCAAAATCGGCCTTGGCTATCTTCAAGATGAGCGGCGGCTTCTGTAGATTTGGAAAGATACGGCCGATCCAAAAAACTTAGAATATTAAAATTCACGCGCTTGTTGTTGTTAGGGTTAGTCAAAAAGACACGACCTTTTATAAGATACCCCTAACAGTTAGATTAGCATTAATGACGTCCACGTGGACCAATCATATCAAGATATTTGAAAAATTGGTCTGACAGGGACTTTGAGAATTTTTCTGAATATCTGACTGAATTACTCGAGCGAATGAAACACTACTTGAGTATTAAGATTGGCTCTCGAGTAGATAGCATCGACTACTTGAGAAGAAGCATTTCAGGAAATATTTGGACAGAATGAGAAATCACTCGAGTGGAGTAAAGATCACTCGAGTGCTAGAGAGACTACTCGAGAGGTAGAACTGAATTTCTCGAGAACTAGACTTGGAGAAAATTCTGGAAGAAATGTTGATTACTCGAGTACTAAAACTGGTCTACTCGAGAACTAAACAAGTTTCTCGAGTACATGGATTTGCTACTCGAGTGGGGTAAAAGATTCTCAAGATTTTCCTTCTATCACCCGAAATAAACTGCTCATCTAATTGAGTACTAGACTTGACTACTCGAGTGATTTACTTAGAAAAATTTCTGAGACATAAGAACTGATAACTTGAGAAAGAAGGAAGGTCTACTCGAGTACTGGACTTGGCTTCTCGAGAGCTAGATTAAAGCTACTCGAGAACCACTTCCTTTACTCGAGTTATAGACAAGACCTGCTAGAGTGCATCTAAGGTTTCTACCCGAGTACTATAATTATACTCAAGTAAAACACTTAGAATATTTTCAGCTTTATGAAAATTTTTGTTTTTTCATTCTAATTAGCACCAAGTCTTCCTTCATCAAAACTAGTGCTTGAAAATGAAGTGTATCCCAATAGAGAGGCTACACATGAGTCAACACCATGGAACACACAATGAGGGATTATATTGTATGGTCCTGTGTTTGATGACACACTTTAGACTGTCATCGGTCTACACTTGGCAATAAGTCCTGCAAACACATAACTCAAGCAATACATCAAATACAACTTAATTCATCTTAGTTCAAGGGTGACTTCATACAAATATAGGTTATTGTCGATACAATACCCAACAGAGTTCTTCAGAAATTCCAAGCTTAAGCGGAGTGGGAAGTTGTTGAAAACTTTAGTCATAGGTATGAAAATCAAAATTAGGTCGTCCTCTCTAACAGAGTTTCTATGATTACCCTCTATTGATGAGGAAGAATATTTGGAAGAAGCTGATTACTCAAGAACCTTCTCCTTCTGTGGTCTTCCCCAATCCACCACTTCTATTAGAAGACATCACATGATAGATGAAAGTAAACTTCTAGCTGAAATTCTAGGAAAGGTGCTACTCTGCAAAACAGGCTCCATTGGATACATCTCCTCAGATTTCTTTGACATGATGACTGTTGTTGTGTGTCGAAAGAAGTTCTTGTTGGGATACCTATTATTTGAGAAGATCAAGGAAAGCTTGAAAGCACAAAACTTTAGAAGGATCATCTCCTTATATCTGAATCAGGCATACCCTTAAATCTTTGACATATTCAAAGGTATGGCAATTCACCACCTAAAGAAAATCTCTCTATCCTCTATCTAGAGATAGGAGAATAGAATTCCAAGGCAAGGCAAGGCTCTTGCAATTCCCAGGGAAGTAGATGATGAGGACAGGACCCCATCTCCTCCTCATACAGATATAGTTGGCACATCTGGTGCAGCTGCTGAGGGGGATCATGCTCCTTCAGTTCATGAAGAAGTTCAACCAACTGAGGTACCAGACATAGAGGTTCAGGCAGATGTTCCTTAAGCTCAGGTTCAAGAACAAGTTTTTGATGATGTTGAGACTGTGGAAGAGGAACTCTATCTCAGTCTGATAATGAGAAGATCACCTCTATGCATGGTGGTGGATCAGGTATGAATGTTGATTCTTCCTCTAATTAAGAAAATCTTGATTATGCTCATATGGATACTACTGTAGCTGATATTGATATATTGGTAAAAAAATATCACTTCAGATGATCCCCTGTTCATCTCTCCTGAAAAGTCTCTTGAAAAGACTCCTGAAGAGATCCTTGAAGAGACTTCTGAAGAGACCCCAGAAAATTCTCAGCCCTAGGGACAAAGTGAGGGGGAGAATGTGTTGTTACTTTTTGATTAGGATGTAGTTACTCCAGAATCTGTAGAACCTCCTCTCAAGAACTTAGATTTCTCTATGCCTGTTATTCTTGGAGAGGAAGGAGATATCATGACTTCTGCCCAAAGAGGGAGAAGTACAGTTATTATTGAAGAAATCCCAGTATAGACAACCCCAACTCTACCTCCTCCACCTCCTCCATCTGATATTATTCCTGATGATACCCTTTTGGGTAAAATTGAGTCTCTATTGACCAAGAAAAGAGAGTACTTTGACAGGTCTCTCAAAGAGGTAACTGATAAAGAAACTGCTCTTGAAAAAGAAATGAGCAGAGGATTTACTGAAATTCAGCATAATACAAATGAATTCAAAAGACTGCTAAACATTGGTGGCAAGTCTCTAGACCACACTATTACTAGTGTTGGTCAAGTCATGGATCAAGCAGTTATAGTGGCAAAAAATCAGATTGTATTGCTGAAGAAAACTAAAGCACAAAACTTCAAAACTTATGAAGAAGTTGGAAATTTTAAGGAAGATGCCATAGAAACCCTAAAAAGGGGGAGGATAAAGTAAAAGAAATTCTAGACAAGAAAGTTTAAGAGATGAAAAATCAGTGGGATGGCCAACTGCATGAGATCAATACAAGTGTTGAAAAGCAGATTAAGGGGGTAAACTTATATACTTTTGAGACTGCCGTATGGATTCATAACCAAATCTTCCCAGATTTTCAAGTTGACCTAAATGCTGCTCCACCTCCACATCTTGATCCCAATGTCTTCAAGCCTACTTTTTCTCATGGTCCTGAACTGTATGAAGCTCCTCCTGAAGATTATTCTCAAATTTGGACTTCTGAGCAACCTGAGTTTCCTCAAGATCTACCTCCTGAAGCGCAAGTGCAAAAGAAAAGGAAATATGGTGAGGGTGCCTCTGCCAGCAGATCTATCCCCAGACAAGGTGCTGCTAAAAGAATAGAACAAGAATTTGCTAAAGTTTGGAGTTCTACTTCTAAATCTCTTATTCTAGATACTCTGAAGCTGGTTGTGGAATATAATGAAAATAAAGATGATCATTACAGTCACAAAGAGTGAGAGTTATATGATAAGTCATTGACTAAAATAAGGATTTATGATCGTGAATATGGTCATAATAATCCTAGTGCTCCTCCTCGACCCCCAAAGTACTATCCCAAGCCACTCAGTTTTCAAAAGAGACAACAAGAGAAGAAGGAAAGACTACACCAACAATAATTCAAATGATTCTATGTTTATCAGTATTATAGAATTTTGTGGACGAAGATATTCCTATGGACAAACTCTCTATATATAAAATTTTGAATTTTGTTGATCTTATCATTTCTTATCTGTCATTACATACTTTATTTTACTTGTTAGTTAATTTTTTAATTATCTTGATATAATTCACCTTAGTGTAGAGGGTTCTGACTTCTACAAATAGGGGGAGATTGTTGGGTATTATATCCACAATAACCTAGATTTGTATGAAGTAAACCTTGAACTAAGATGGATTAAGTTTATATTTGATGCTATTCTTTAGTTGAGTGCTTCCAGGTTATTATTACTAAGTATAGACCAATGTCAGTTTGTAATGAGTCACTAAACACAGGACCATGCAATGAAATCTCTCATTGTGTGATCCATGATGTTGACTCATGTGTAACCTCTCTATTGGGATGCACTTCATTTTCAAATACTAGAGCAATCGAAGAAAGGAAGTGTTGCTGGTTTCAACAACGAAGAAAAGAATTTATTTTTGAAAAATTTAATAAGTCTATTTCTCGAGAAATGAAATGTATTTCTCGAGAAGTCTAAGTAAATTTCTCGAGAAACCATAAGACTTCTCGAGAAATTGTCTGAAAATATTCTAAGTCCTTTTCTCGAGAAATACCCTGAAGATTTCTAGAGAAAGCCAAGTTAGTTCTCAAGAAAAGCAAATAAGTTCTCGAGAAGTCGAAATCATTTCTCGAGAAGCTAAGTCTTTTTCTCGAGAAATCAATTCTTTCTCGAGAAATCAAATCTTCAGTTCACAGAATTTTCGTCAAGTAAATTTTTTGAGAAGGTTAGACCAATTCTCGAGAAAGCACTTCATTTCTCGAGAAACCATATTCTTCTCGAGAAATCTGTCTTCTGTTCTAATTTGTGCTAAGTACTTTTCTCGAGAAATAATGTCCATCTCGAGAAATCCGAATTTTACTTCAAAGAAATTTTCGTCAAGTCTTTTCTCGAGAGGGCATGTCTTTTTCTCGAGAAAGCTATTCATTTCTCGAGAAATCTGTTTCTTCTCGAGAAATGGACTTGCAGATTTTTCGTTTCAAATCTTCTTACGGGATTTCAAATTAATCTAAGTTAATGATTAAAGATCCACGTGGATCTTTCCTTAATTACTCATGACCGTTAGACGATAATCTATATATAGTCTTTTCAATAGGAATCGAAAACCCTAATTGAGTTTACAGAATCAAAATTGCATGGTTGGGAGAAAAGATTCGATAGATCCAGCGATTCAACGGGAGAAAAGATTCGATAGATCCAAGATTCCAAGATTCTTCAACATCTATTTGATCGTGTCGGATCCAAGGTTTTCATATCAAGTTTTCTCAGATTTCTTCCTCAACTTTCTTCACAGTGCTTTTCAGTTTTCAAGAAGGAAGATCCTTGGAGATTTCAGATCTGGAAGAGTAAAATTTTTATTGTTTTTTGTAAAAATTGTTTTAACATTTGTAGGAGCTTTGTCTCCGAGATTGTAGGAAGTTTGTTCTTCCGAGTGTAGATCCATTAGTGGATCGAGTTTGTAGATCCGTTAATGGATCGAGATTGTAGATCCGTGTGTAGATTGAGTTTGTAGATCCAGTTTATGGATCGAGGTGTAGATCCGGTTGTGGATCGAGGTGTAGGAGCGTTGCTCCGAGGTGTAAGATTGTGATAATCTGAGAAAGGTGAAGTAGCTGAATCTATCCCTTCGTGGTAGATAGGCGAGGCGGCACGGTGGACGTACCCATTACGGGGAACCACTATAAATCTCTGTACTAGGGTGCTTGAATTTTTAGATAATTTTTATTCCGCAAAAAGACACAAACATCACATATTCACCCCCTCTAGGTGATTTAGGTAAACGCTAGATACTTTCATCAGGCTTCCACCTAGCTGGCATGGTTGGGATCCTCGAGTGACGTCGTTATGACCCTGGAGGGCTGAGGTCGGTTAATGCTCAACACCCGCCGTCAGGCTCCCACCTAGATGATTGGGCTGGTGGTAGCACCTAAAGGTTAAGTGATGGAAAGTTTTCTAGCTCTGGGGATAGATCTCGAGATGCTCCCGCTGCCAGGCTTCCACCTAGCTGGTCGGGCAGGGATCCTCAAGTGACGTCGTTGTGACCCTGGAGGGCAGTGGCCGGTTGATGCTCAACACCATCCGTTAGGCTCCTACCTAGCTGATTGGGCCGGTGGTAGCGCCTGGAGGTTAAGTGATGGAAAGTTTTCTCGCTCTAGGGTTAGGTCCCAAGATGCTCCCGCTGTTAGGCTTCCACCTAGGTGGTAGGTCCGGGATCGTCGAGTGACATCATTATGACCCTGGAGGGCTGAGACCGGTTGATGCTCAACACCCGCTGTCAGTTTCCCACCTAGCTGATTTGGCCGGTGGTAGTGCCCCGGTTGTTGGCCAAAGAATTTTTGTTTTCCCTCTGGGGTTAGGTCCCGAGACTCTCCCACTGCCAGGCTTTCACCTAGCGTGTAGAGCCGGGATCCTTGAGTGATGTCATTATGCCCTTGGAGGTGCAGTCCAAGAAATGCTCCACACCCGCCATCAGGCTCTCACCTAGCTGACGGGGGTGTGATTCTTGGTGGACATGACTATATCTAAATTCAGGAACCAGCTAGTTAGACTTCAAAGACAGGACACAAAGGTGATCAAGGGTTGGATCCAGCCATCCTTGGGCGAGCTGGTCGAGGATTTTATGGGCATCCTTAATGAGGAAGAACTATTATCGGCGAGCCGAGCACTAGCGGGACCAGCTCGGTAAGTCGTCCAGTCTTACTACCCTGGGGGTAGCATCATCCCATGACAAGATGAGAGTGCGGTGAGTAGAGATCTCAGCATCCACTGAGGATGGTGAGGCAAGGCAGTCCTCGACAAGTACTTCCCAACCCCTCAGGTTTTTACTTGGGAATCTCTAACAACTTCAACTTAACGATTGACAAAAAGGGAAACCCGCGGGCGATCTGGGTACTAGCGAGCTTAGTTCGGCAGATGGGCCGCCTCCTAATTGTCTAGGGTCGACGAGCTCTCCAGGGTCTCTCCACAGGAACGAATCCTAACTCAGATACATTCTAGTGGCAAGCTCTATCCTAGAGAGGTCGCCCAACGAGGAGGTCAGCTCGCAAAAGAGTACATCATAGTGGATTCAAAAAAAGAGAAGGGAAGAATTCAAGCTAACTACTTTTTCATTAATAAATATTACATGTTACAAAAGGGGGGGGGGAGGATTACAAAAGAAAAAGAACAAAAATGGGAAGGAAATGCGAGTCAGCTCTCGCCCTCCCCTCCAGATAGGTGAACCTCCTCTCCTTCCCCTTTGGATGTGCGGCCATCCTTGTAACCCTTGACATCCTTGAACAGCAACTCGAAGCTTTCCTCCTTCTCGCTGGGAGGGGTGGACAGCGGGAACAAGTTCGGCACAAGGTCCCTCGTTGTGATCTCTTCACATCCCTCCACAAACACCTCCATGTCTTTCATCATCTAGACGGTGTAGTCGGTGGTGCTGATGGAGTTGATCTGCAGCCTCTTGGCGACCTCGGCCTTGCTATAGAATTTTGGCCATTTGGGAGGGATGCTCGGCTCGCCGCTAGACTGAGGGAGGAAGATGTCTGTCTGCCGGATAAGCTCGCCCTTGAGCCCTTTATTCTCCTCCCTCAGGCTGTTGATCTACTTCTCCAGCTCGGTAGCGCAAGCCTTCAACTCGGTGGCCCGAGCTCGTAGCTCACTCGCGGCTTCAGCATCCTGGGAGAAAGGTAAGGTAAGATATACAAGCATAAAAAAATCCTAAGGGAAAAAGGAAGGGGATGGTCGGCGCTTACCAGCCCGCCAGTGGAAAGGAGATCCTTAGTGACTTATAGTCGCCTCGCTAGGTCGGCAGAATTATCCTTGGTGAGGCCGCGATCCTGCTCCGCTTTCAGCAGATGGTTGTTGAAGTTGAAGCTGTGGCGGACCACCATGTGGTGCAGCTCCAGTGCCCGCATTTGGGCCTGCAGAACTTCGCGGCCAAGCTGACCAAGGGTCAGGCTCTTGTAGGCCTCAGCATCCTCGCGCCCATATAGGCTGAAGCCTAGCGCATAGGCATTCTAGAAGGTGGGTTGACCCTTACCCCAAGAGGGATGGAGTGATGAGATGGAGACCCTGTCGGTCTGCTCATCCCACCGCACCATCGGCTCGCCCTCCGGGTCTTTTGACTTTCCCCCAAAGCCGAAGAGAGGGTGGCACTTCGGCAGGCCCGACTAGCGGGCCCCGGTCATCGCTGCAGCAGGGGAGGCAGAGGGCTCTCCACCCTCCGGGTCCTATGGTGAGCCCTTCAGCGAGCTCTCTGGAGACCCTTCTGGTGTGGTCTCCGGAAAGCTTATGTAAATTTGTTGTTGTTGTGGTCTCCCCTGAACCTGTTGTTGCAGTCCCCCCCCCCCCGTGAGGCCATCGTCGCCTTCATCTTCTTTGGCTATGGGGGGCGGTGAGGCAAGCTGGACCCTTCAAGACCAGGTCATTTCTGGCTAGAGGAGGGTCCACCTAACTCCAGCTCGCTTCGACAGGCCGTCGCTGCTGCTCGCTCGCGTGTGAGAGGGTCCGGGTAAGCTCCCGAGTCCGCATGGGGCAGATGCTCGGGAATTGATCGCTCCCCTACAGAAAAGGACTTGGGGGTTAGAAAAGCGATGATTGCGGGCAAGCCGGTTAAGGCGAGCCGGTAGGAAGAGTAGGGAAGAATTATACCTTCGCCAGGAAGAACTGGGGGAGCGAGTCGAGGCCCCTTCGAAGGAAGGCGACCTCGAAGTCCTTCCCTAGGAAGAACCTATGAAGGTCGGCGTCGACGCCGGATAGCGAGGGAGGCCGATATACCTTCTCGCTCTTTTACTGTTGAGAGAAGAGAATGTTGCTTAGGTCGCCCATGATGAAGATGACCTTGGAGACCCAGTTATGATTTTTTTTTGCGGTCTCGCGGATCATGATGTGCGAGCCCATAAGGAAGGCGACCTCGTCACTGGTTGCGCGGTAGGTGAAGATTTTGTGGAAGACGGAGAGGTTGAATTCGATCCGCTCTCGGTGAAGGTAGCAGGCGAATGCGACCATCATGGCGATCACATTTGGGTGTAGCTAGGCCGAAACCGCCCCAAAGTACTTGAGGATCTGAAAGATTTTTGGCCAGAGGGGGAGGCGTAACCCCAACTCAAAGTGCGAGATGGAGAAGGCGAGCTCGTACCGGTAGAAGGTGTTGATGGTCTTGCCCTCTCTGGGCCGGTGCGCCTTATAGTCAGGGGGGCGGGTACTCGGTCTTGAAGGCGGCGAGCTCGTGCTCGGTGGTTTTTTCGTCATAAAAGAGGTATTCGGCGAACTGACGGGCGCACTTGGACCGCCCGTCGGCGTCAGGTCGTGTCTTCACCATGTCTATGAAAGAGTTGGGATGCGAGAGCGGGTAGCGAGTAGCGCAGCAAAGGGGGGGGGTATGAATGCAATTAAGGTGATTGCCAGGGGGTTGGTTAGGGGGCCTATTTATAGAAAACTGGATTTATGGCCGAGCTGACCGGTCGGTCCAGCTCGCCAGCCCCAGCTCGCCGATTCCAGCTCGCCACCCGATGATCTGGCATATCCTAGTGCGAGTTGAACCTAGATAACACACCCTATTTTTTTCAAATATTACTGAGTTCCAAAAAATTATTCAAGTTATTATAGACAGGGACGTTCGTAGCCCCGAGAATGAAGTTCATAACAGACAAAGAAAGTTCGGTCAACCCGCGCAATCTGGGGTACTGGGGGCGAGGGCTGGTAGGCTCAGCTAAGGAGCCATTTCCATCTAACCCGGCCTCGCGCCCCCATCCCCGGAGGTCAGCGCGGGTTGAGGAACTCGAGGACTAGGTCTAGGTCCCTGCCAAAGGTCTGCAGGCTTTCATCAACCCTCTCCATAATCAGGGTGGGAGACATCATCTTGCTCGCCAATCCGTGCTCCACCTAGTCTGCGAGCAGCATATAAACCCGCTCCAGCGCCTGCAGCCTCTTCTCCCTGTATGCGTCGTCCGCTCGAAGTTGGTGTAGGGCGGCGTCCTACTTCTTCAGCACCTCCACTACTCGCCGTCTCATCTCGGTAGGATCCAACGAGTCATCCAGGAAGCTCTCCACTCCAGGATCAGTGGGTGGGTAGTGGAGAGCTTGTTCTGAAGATTCTTCAATTTCAGACGGAGCAGGGAGCCCTGCAAAAAACAATCAACTCAGGCAGAAAGAGGGTGCGAGCAACAAAGAGGCCTTGACAAAACATTCTAGAGAAAGCGGAACTAATAGGATGAGCACAACAGTTCTTGGAAGGTGTGCGGAGGAGGCAGGTCCAAGTTCTTACCGCAACCCGGAGGATGGATTCCCAGGGAGATGAGATAGAAGCTGGGAATCGGGATGTCCCTGACTTTTCCCCCACAAGTGCAGGAGTATTTGTGGGCTGCTGAGAAGGAGTGCGAGCTGGCGATCTAATTTCCAGCGAATCCAGCCCCGTGGTCCCAAAGGGGGGGGGATTTACTTTGTAGGAGAATGTCGTGAGAAGTCTGAGGCCGCGAGTTGTCGTGTGGGGTGTGGACTCGTGGTGTGGAGGTCTCTGTATTGGATTGATGGTCCTCGGGGTCGGCGAATGTTTGACGACTACTTTCCCCTTGAGGTCGACAGTCGGTTTGGAGGAGGTGAGCCCAGGAGTCAAGGTAGACTCCAGATCGCGGTAGATGGATTCAGCATACTTTGGGATGGACTTAGCCTTCTTGGCAGGAATGTATTTCGTTGGCTTGCGCAGTGTAGCGATGGGAGGCAAGCCGACTAATACGTCAGCGCGAGCGAAGTTGAGCTCGCGGGCTTGATTGAGCTTCTCTTGGAGTTCCTTGGAGAGAGGCATCTCGGCAAGGATCAAGTAAAAGGGAATGGCAAAGATCACCCAGGTACGCAGACCTATATATATAGCCGCTGGTGGAGCCCACCAAAATATTATCTTTCCTCTATCACACTCGCTGCATATTGCGGGGTTTGATGTTTCTTTCTGAGCTTGGTCCAACCTCGCAAAGAGCGGAGATTGTGTATAACCCCATATCCGGCGAGCAGCTATCGATAGGAGCCAAATCGGACGAAGTCCAGCAGTTTGGCCCGCCCAAGTGGGGGTGGATCATTTGAGGGGTAAGTGGAGCGGGTCGGCTCGCACTCGCCCCAGGGGCCCCTCTAGCAGCGGACGAGTGGAGTGGGTCGGCTCGCACTCGCCCCAGGGGTTCAGCATGCAGCGGGCTAGTGGGGCAGGCCGGGCCCGCACTCGCCAAGGGCTGGAAGTGGCGGTGAGTGCCAGCTCCATCGAGCACTCGCCGCCCCCTATGAGTGGAGGCTCCATAGACCCACTCGCCCAGTCTCCTGTGATGTACCTTTACCATTTTACCCCCGCTGGCCTGCTTATAGCTTGTTGGAACAGAGGAGTTATGTTGTTGGCAGACTCAGTTGTGCTGCACATAGCTGTTCAGAACAGCGGAGGTTGTCTATTTGTAGGTCATTTTCAGAAATCTATAAATAGACCCAAGGGGGTACCTCAGATGGCATGTTCTTCTTGTTCCCAGGTCTTCTTGCGCTTTCTGAGGTGTCCTTAGCTCGGCATTTGGCTAGGGAGGGGAAGCGCTCTAAGATATTCCGAGTGTGTAGTGGGACCTCCACGCCGAGCCATTGGGTCCGTCCCTTGTTCTTTTTTCCTTAGTCATTTGGCTCACGAGAGAGAAGTGTGCGATCACCCCTTCCCCAAGGGTTAACTCCACAGAGAATGAGTTTTCGGTTTCAACAATAGGAGCTCTGAGTCTACCCCTGGGATTTGTTATGCCTCAGTAGTGAAGCAAAAGAAGAAATCCTTGAGGGCCTTACCCTCTTCCTATCGTACCCTAAAAGGTGAGAAGGGCCCTGGGTGACTCTACGGTTGGCAATAAATTAGTTGACAAAGAACTGATATAAGCTCACAAAGTTGTCGATCCCTCCCTCCTTTAGAGAACAGAACCACGTTCGATCTTCTCCTTTCGAAGTTGTTGGGAACACTTGAAACAATAGTTGATCGGGGGCATTGTGATTCTTATGATGGTGAGGAAATATCAGATGTGCTCCGACGGATCGTCCATTCCATAAAACGTCTCGATTCTTGGGAGCTTGAAACCATGTGGGATCGGGTGCGCCAGAACTTCTGGTGTTAATGATGAGCGGCAATGACGAGGGCGGTGAGCCAAAGCGATTCATTATTGTTCGGCTTGTTCATGCTCTTTGGTAATCATTGTACAACCCCGTATTTGCCGAGTAGGCTCCTCCAGCGGGCTCAAGGAAGTTCAAAGGATCAGCTTTAAGAGTGGCGATTGAGGTAGGCTTACTCACACTCGCCCAGCACCTCAAGGGGTTATTCGCCCAAGCCTAGGAGAGCACTCGGGCTTTCAGGCGAGTGCAGTCTCCATCGCGCATCCGCCTAAGGCTCGCGTCTTGTTGCGCGAGAGGGAGAGTTCTTGCTTAGTGGGTGAATGCATGGCCCTCCCAACATTCGGGCCTTTAGGAGAGTGGTGCCTTCATGAACCACTCGCCCGTTGGGGTCCAGAGGTAAGATTACCTGGATGATCTTGGAGGTCTGCTTTTAGCTCCTAAAAAAAGCGGAGTCACGCTGTTGGCAGACCCAGTTGGGTTGCATATAGCCTTTTAAAATAGCGGAGCTATGCTGTTTGCATGCATGATTTTAAAATCTATAAATAGATCTAAGAGGGTACCTCTGAAGGCAAGCTTTGAAGCTCTCTCATTCTCTAGTCTTATAGTGCTTTTTGAGGTGCCCTTAGCTCAGCACTGGCTAAGGAGGGGAAGCGCTCTAAGATCTTCCGGGTGTGTGCTGGGATCTCCGTGCTGCAGCCTTGGGTCAGTTCCAAGTCCTAAGTTCTTGGTCAGAAGAGCTTACCAGGAGAAGTAAGTGTGCAGTCACCCCTTTGGTCCTAACTCAACAGAAGCTGAGTCTCAGTTTCAACATTTTTGGTACGGTGAGCGTGGAGAGTGACCAACACAGAAAATCCTTAAGTAAGTTCAATGACTAAAGGCAATGGGAAAGGATCTGACCAGGTCGACTCGCCACCTCCCCCCCCCCCCCTCTCGCCATAATCGGAATGTTTGAGGATTTCAAGAAGGAAGTCTGAAATCTTGTACTCTTCTCACTCGGGGCTCGGGGCGAGTGCTTGACACCCGCTGTCATAGTGGTCACTGTCCCAGCTCTGGGCAAGAATTCCCCCGTCAGGCAATATGGGAAGGAATTGGCGAAGGAAGGCAGCCAACGTGATCTCCCTAAGCGAGCCCTATTTCCCCGCTCGGTGAGTACGGGTAGGACAAGCGAGGTCTAGGCACAAGATCGCCCGGCTCACCCGACAGGTGAAGAAATTCCCTTCAGCGAGCTGGTGGCATCTGCCCCAGTCCCCGAGGGGTTCCTCGAGCCCGATATGTCCTACTATACAGGAAGGGATGATCAGGTCAAGCACATCCAGTAGTTCGAGGATGTGGTCTCGATCAGGCAGATGTTAGATGCCTTTAAGTTCCGACTCTTCGCCAAAACCCTCAAAGAGAAGACAAGGGATTGATTTCATCATCTCCCCGCCATCTCCATCTACTGCTTTGAGGACCTACGTTGGGGGTTTCTGGTGAGGTTTGCCACTTCGAAGAAGAGGAAGAAGGAGTTGGAGTCCCTGTTTCTCTTCAAGCAGCGGGTGGAGGAGACACTGGGAAGATATATGGATAGGTTCTAGGAGGAGGTCCTCCAAGTCCAGGAGATGCCTGGACATACCCTCAGGGTAGCCTTTACCCTGGGACTATAGTAGGGGTTCTTAAGAATGGAGCTGAAGAGGGTGCCACCACTGTCCTTTGAAGAGTTGATGGAAAGGGAAACAAGGGAGGTCGAGGGCGAAGCGTCGAACCAAGCGTTTGCCAGGAAGCTAACCAAGTGGGTTGTAGAAGAGGAGAGAGAGCCAGGAGGTGGCAAGGGACAGGAGGTCAGGAGGGTAGAGCCCCGGCCGTGGGAGCAGCAGCAGCATCAGCATAGGTGGCGATGCCAAGAGCCGAATAATAAACTAGGCTAAAGGTAGTAAAATTGGAACGATCAGGGCCAGAGGAGAGGTTTTCATGGAGGAGAAAACTGCCAAGGAGGAAAGGCCATTTCAAACCTCTGGGATGGAGGCAAGGCCAGAGGTCCCCTCTCCTCGAGCAACATTAGAAAATGGCAATAGCTTTGGGAAGGAGGAGGAGAAGTGTCTAGAGGAGGAGGCCGGGAGGTAGGACGGGGGTGCCCTACTGTGACTTCCACCAGGAGGGCCACACGACGGCTACCTGCCCGGAGTTCTTGGAGATGAGGGGAGTCAGGGGATAGGTCCAGCAACAGCAATAACACCGCCAGGAGGTGCAGATCTAAGAAGTCCTGCCAGGAGCAGAGAAGGACAGGTGTGAAGACCGTGTCGATGAAGGAGGCCGAGGAGGGATCAGGGTGATTCATGGGGGTTGGGAGTCGAGACCTCCCGCAAGGCGAGTCTCAATACCATGTATCGTTGGAGCATCGCCTCCACGTCCCTAACCCCACCCCAGATGAGAAGATTATCTTCTTTCAGAAGGACGTGCTGGAGCATGAAGATCTGTTTTGCGATGCGTTGGTAATTCAAGCCGCCCTCAAAAATTTTACTGTCTTCCGGATCCTTGTGGACAATGGGAGCTCCATCAACATCATTTTCAAGAAGGCTTTTGACGCGATGAAGGTGGAGACCAGGAGGGTGTTGGACTCGGACGGGCCTTTGTTCGGATTCTCCGGGGAGAGGAAGGAGGTAGAAGGAGGAGTGGGGATCCATGCTACCTTGGGGGTCTAGTCTCATAATTATAGGTTCGTCATTGTGGAGGCTCCCAGTAGCTACAATGCAATATTCAGAGGGCCCCTCATCAACGCCTTCCATTGTATGCCTTCATATTTCCACTAATGCCTTAAGTTCAATGTCGAGGGCATCCAGGTCCGGGTTCGGGGAGACCCCAAGGTTGCAAGGGAGTGTTATGTGACTGCGGTCAACACCATATCCTGGCAAGAGGAGCCAAGGAGATGGAGAGAAGGATTGAGGGCTTGTATGGGCAGGAGGCTACAAGAGAAGCTGAGGAGATGGAGGTGGAGGAGGAAGAGGTTCACGCCCATATGGAGGCAGCAGAGGAAGTTCTGGGGGAGCGGGCAGAGGTGATGGCCATAGAGGAAGCTAAGGAGGAGGAAGTTCTTATGCCAGGTTAGGAGGCCATAGGAGAGTGGGGAGAGCAGTCCTGGCTGGAGGCAACATAGAAGGTGGTGGAGATAAAAGTTCTCACCCTGGGAGGAAGGGTGGAGAAAGTGCGGGTCAGCAGGGGGGGGGGGGGCTGAGCACAAAAGATCAGAAGAGAATGCTAGAGTGCATCCAAAAGAACGTAGACATATTTGCGTGGAGCGCGACCAACATGCTATGAATTCATGCCGAAGTGGCTTTCCACTGCCTCAAACTTTATGTCGATGCCCGTCCCATCTAGCAAAAGAAGAGGTCCACCGCCGATAAGCTGGTCGATCCCATCCGAGAAGAGGTGGGAAAGCTCCTGAAGGCAGGGTTTGTATCGAAGATCTAGTATCCAGGCTGGGTCTCCAATGTTGTGATGGTCAGAAAAGGGGACGGTCGTTGGTGGAAGTGTACTAATTTTTCTCTTTTGAATAAAGCATGTCTCAAAGATTGTTACCCCCTACCTCGAATTGATGCGCTAGTTGACACAGTCGTCGATTTTTCTCTAATGAGTTTTCTAGATGCATTTTCAGGTTATCTCTAGATCAGGATGCATTCACCCAACATAAAGTATGTTTCCTCCATCAAAAGAGATGGTTGTTACTGCTATAGAATGATGCCCTTTGGGCTGAAAAATGTAGGGGCAACGTATCAGAGAATGATGGACCGGGTCTTCCGGGAGCAGAAGGGAAGGAACTTGGAGGTGTACGTGGATGACCTCATGATCAAGAGTCAGGATGCGGATTCTCACCTCCAAGATCTCGAGGAGACCTTCAGCACCCTACAGAAGTATAAGATGAGACTGAACCCCTTGAAGTGTGTCTTTGGGGCAAGTAGGGGAAAATTCCTAGCCCACCTCCTTACTCCCGCGGGGGTGGAGCCCAACCCTGATAAGGTGATTGTGATCATAGAGTTGGGGTCACCCCGGAACGCGAGGGAAGTCCGACTCCTAATATAGAAGCTGGCAGGGCTGAGCAGGTTCCTCTCTCGGGTGGGAGATAAGTGCTCACCTTTATTCAAAGTGCTGAGGGGAGGCCAAAAGTTCGAATGGTTCGAGGAATATGAGAAGGCTTTCCAAGCCTTAAAGAGGCAGGTAACCCAGGATCTGCTTCTCTAGGGACAAAAGGAGGGGGAAGATTTGTCTCTATACCTGGGGGTCGGGGCCGAGGCCGTGAGCTCCGTCTTGGTCCGGGAGGAAGGCAAGAAGCAGCTGCCGATTTACTATGTGAGTAGGGTCCAGAGGAAGGCAAAGCTACGATACCCGATTTTGGAGAAGTTGGCTTTCACTCTAGTCATCTCGGCTCGAATGCTCTGGTCGTACTTCCAGGCATATTCCATTCGGGTGGTGACTTACTATCCCATACAAAACATCTTTGAGGGGGTGGCACATTCTGGAAGGCTTGCGAAGTGGTCGGTGGAGCTGAACGAGTTCGATATTTCTTTTGTCCCTTGCCTCTCGATAAAGGCCCAAACAATAACCGATTTTTTGGCCGACTATGTGGTTGAGGTGGTGGAGACTGAGCTCACTCGTCTAGTCCCTTAGAAGTGATGGTGGATGGCACCTCGGGAAGGCACTCCTTGGGAGTAGGAGTAATCTAGGAGAGTCCTCAAGGGATAAGGATAGAGCAGACGGTGGTCATCTAGTTCCCCATTACCAACAATCAAGCAGAGTATGAGGCAGTGATAGTGGGGCTGCAGCTTGCCGAGAAGATGGGGGTGCACGACATGGAGGAGCTAACGAACTCCATGGTGGTGTCCTCCTAAATCAATGGCAAGTTCGAGGCAAAAGAGCTTACTCTCCAGCTATAACTGGAAAAGGTGAAGGGAGACATCGGTACGTTCCAAACATTCTCCACCCGACACGTGCCGTACGAAGAAAATGAGCAAGTAGATCAACTGTCCAAGTTCGGACCCCGTGTGGGGGAAACCCTGACCGACCTATTCTGCCCTTCCATTGAAGAGGGGGAGTTGATGGAAGTGGATCAGCGTCCCTTCTGGATGGACCCCTTCATAGCCTTCTTATCCACAGGGGAGTTCCCAGAAGGCATGGAAAAAAAGCGTTTCAAGCATAAGTCGGCATATTACCTAATGCGCGATGGGAAGCTATATAGAAAGGCCCTCTCGGGATTGCAAGCACGTTGTGTGGCTGAGGAGGTCCCGATAATTATAGAAGAAGTCCACTCTGGGGAGTGCGGGAGCCACTCAGGGAGTAGGACTCTAGAGGGGTGGATAGTAAGGCAAGGGTACTTCTGGCTGACCCTTGGGCTAGGATGCAACCGAGTTTGCAAAGAAGTGTCAGAAGTACCACTTGTTTTCTTCCCTCCAGCTACTACCAGCCACAAGACTTAGAAGCATCACTGCGCCCTGGCCCTTTGTTATATGGGGAATGGATCTTGTGGGACACTTCCCCCAGGATAGTGGGCAGAGGAGGTTCTTATTGGTCATGATCGACTATTCTTCTAAGTGGTTAGAGGTCAAGGCATTGGCCAAGGTGACCTCCCAGGTGATTCGGAACTTCGTATGGGGAGAGATCATTTGTCGGCACGGGTTTCCTCAGGCTATTGTCACAGATAATGGACCGCAGTTTGCCAATACAGAATTCATCAATTTCTACGGTCAGCTCGGGATTGATCTTAGGTTCGCATCAGTACACCACCTCAGGAGTAACGGGTAGGTGGAGGCAGAGAACAAGATCATCGTGAACTTGTTGAAAAAGAAGGTGGAAAATATGAAGGGGAGCTGGGTGGAGCAACTCCCCTCGGTCCTTTGGCCCAGAGAACCACGCCCAACACGGCCACGGGGGAGACCACCTTCAAGCTCTCCCACGGCTGTGAAGGCGTACTCCCAATAGAGTTTGAGGTACAGACACCGCGAGTAGTGGAGGTCGAGGAAGGCAGAGAAGAATGGAGGACCGAGAATGAAGACGAGTTGCGACTCTCCCTAGATATGGTGGAAGAGCTGTGCGACTTGTCAACCATCTGGTAGGAAGAGGTCAAGCGGTGGATGGCCAAGTACTTCGATAAGCATGCCAGGGTCAAGCAGTTCACAAAGGGAGACTTGGTCTTGAAAAAGGTCGATGCGGCTGGGAGGTCGATGCGGTCGGGAGGTCGGCAGCCGTTGGAAAGTTAAATCCCAACTTGGAGGGTCTTTATTGTTGGAGCATGCGTTCCGTACCTCTTAGTTTGAGAATAACAAATCCTGGATGTATTTGATCTTGGTATGTGTTTTAAATGTGCAGGGATAACAGGTTTTTTAAGTACTAAGGAATGGCTGAGCATAGCATTGAAGAAATGGAAAATCACACTATCGTTGGCGATAACGCTACTACGGGCGATAACATGGACAGTTACTTCTGATGTCAGCCTTGACCCACATGATGCCGCACACGAAGTCACGGTTGAGCGATATCACGGCGCGATACCGATATCGCCGAGCGATATCCCACGATCGTCACGTTCTCCACTCAGATCTGAAAGTCCGCGCGACGTGTACCACGTGTCAAGCAACGGAGAGTTATCACTATCGCGGGGCGTTAACTCTATCGCCGGCGATAACATAAAGGGATATATACGGCCAAAAATTTCAGGGAATTTATTTATCGTGCAGAGCTTTAGTTTTCCCAGAGAATTTTCAGAGCCTTCATCTCCGTTTCCAGAAGAACTCCCTTGGTCCGTTGAACTCTCAAGAGCGAAGGAGATACGACCGTGCGTTCAAGATTGGAGATCTTCTCATCGGTCCATCATCATCTTCAGAGCTCGTGATTTTGAGGGAGTTTTTAAGTTTTACTATTGTACTTCATATTCACTTTTTATCTTTGTAATTGGGAAGGGAAATCACCACCTTGTGTGTGGTATCTAAGCCCGTGTGTGGCTTAGGGGCAAATCACTGCCTTGTGAGTGGTGTCTAGGTCCTTGTGATGCTTAGGAGTAAATCGCCGCCTTGTGTGCAGCGTCTGGATCATAGGTTTGATTTAGGGGGAGGCTAGTAGCCATATCTAGGGAGATATTGACTATAGCCTACCGGTCCTTGGGAGAAGGACCGGTGAAAAAGCTAAAAACTATTATCATTGTAAGCCTTGATTTCAAGCTTTATTGGAATCATTTTACATATATATATTTTGGAGAAATAAAATCTTGATTTTCATTTCATTGGTGTGTCTCAAACTTTACTTCTAATTTAGCATTTTAGAAAAAGCTTGTTAAAATTTTAAAGAGCCCTTATTCACCCCCCCCCCCCTCTAAGGGCGCCACAAGATCCTACAAGTGGTATCAGAGCTGGTTATTCCTAATACGGTTTCACCACCAGGAATTATGGCGCGGCATGACCATGCTTTCTCTGAGGGGCAAGGAATTAGTAGACCTCCGTTATTCACTGGATCTGATTATAATTACTGGAAAACTAGGATGAAACGTTTTCTTATTTCTCTTGACATTGAAGTTTGGAATATGGTAGAGACTAATTATGCTCATCCCACTTATACAGTAGGAGATGTAGAAATGGAAAAACCAAAAGATAAATGGGATGATCAGGATAAGCTAAGGTGCAAAAATAATGCTAAAGCCATGAATGCATTATTTTGTGCATTAGATAGGACTAAATTTAATAGAACTTGTGCTTGCAATAATGCTTATGAAATTTGGAATTTACTTGAAGTTACTCATGAAGGTACCTCGTAGGTGAAGGACTCGAAGCTGTTTCAACTGGAGTCAGAATTTGAAAAGTTTAGGATGGAAGTGGATGAGGACATAGATTCAATGTACACCAGATTCACCAAGATAGTAAATGACTCAAAAGTGCTTGGTAAAAATTTCTCGAATGGTGATTTGGTGAGAAAACTTCTTAGATCTCTTCCCCCTAAATTTAATCCCAAAGTGACGGCTATTTCTGAATCTCATGATCTTAAGTCTCTTACATTGAAAGCCTGATTGGGAACTTAAAAACTCATGAAGTTGAATTAAAAATTCAACAACAAGAGTATATGGAGCCAAAGAAGAAGGGGTTGGCTCTAAGATCTAAGAAAGAGGAAGATAGTAATTCTGAGGATGAAGAAGAAGATGAGGAAAGTCTTTTTGTTAAAAAATTTAAAAAATTAATGAGAAATCCGGAGAGAAGAAATACTTTTAAAAAATATTTTAAGAAGGTGACGTTTAGAAAGAAAAAACAAAAGGATGACGATGAGGAGGAACCCCCACCGGAGTGCTATCACTGCAGAAAGTTAGGACACATTCGAAGCAAGTGTCCAAAGTACTTGAAAGAACTTAAAGAAAAGAAACACAAAGGGAAGAAGAAGGTCCTGAAAGCTGAAACATGGGATGATACTACTTCTGAGGTTGCAAGCAGTTCAAGCTCAAGCGAGGAGGAGGCCAATATGTGCCTAATGGGAAAAAGCGTCATATCTGATGACGAGTGCAGTGTCCAAAGTGACACTGAGGTAACTCCTCCAACTTATGATGAATTATTTTCTGAATTTTTAAAGACTTGCAAATATTTTGAAAAAAGTTTAAAAGATAATGAGTTTCTTAAAACTGAAAATAAAAAGTTATTAAATGAAATTAAGACTTTTGGAAAAGAAAAAGTGGCTTGTCAAGAGTGTGATCACTTGTTGGGAAGAATAAAAGAACTTGAAGAGTCTCTCTCAAAAGCTCATTCTAAAATAAAAATTCTCACTAAAAAGAATGAGATTTTAGAGAGAGATCTGAAATCTTCTATTTCCAAAGTCCATGAAGGAAAGAAAGCTTTTGAACGCAGATGTGTAAATCTAGTATCCGAGAATACTGAAATGAGGAACCAGATTCATAACTTAACACTAGCCATGAAAAAGTTTGGATTGGGCCAAAGATCACTAGATATGATCTTAGGTTACCAATGTCACGGATCTGGAAGATTTGGACTCGGATACACGACTGGAAACTATCGCTCGGCGATAACCACTACTGTCGGCGATAGCGAAAAGTCCAGAAAAGCGAATTTTAAAATTTCTGATAATAATAAATTAAATGATGCTACGTATTCTTATAGTAAAAGTCCAGAGAAGTTATATTCTTCTCGTTACATTACATGTGCCAAATGCAATAGATTTGGTCACACCACAGACTCGTGCTGGAAGAAAGGAAAAAGTAAAATTAAGCAAATCTGGATGCCTAAGGCTTCTACCTACACTATGGGTGGAACCACTTGGGTAGCCAGATCTTTACTCACATCCTCTTTCTAGGTGTGTTGGCAGGCGAAGGACAAAGAAGACGTGTGGTACTTGGACTCGGGTTGTTCAAAGCACATGACAGGCAATAAAGAGAAGTTCCTTAGCCTGGAGATGAAGAAAGGAGGAGTTGTAACATTTGGAGATAATGGAAAAGGAAAAATCATCGGCATCGGTGTTGTGGGTAACAAAAGTTTTTCAATTTCAAATGTTTTGTTCGTAGAAGGTTTAAAACATAATTTGATTTCTATTAGCCAATTATGTGATAAGGGTTTAAATGTTTTGTTTGAATCTTCCACAAACTTATGCAAAATTATTGATTCCAAAACAAATGAAATTATTTTTACCGCACCCAGATATCATAATGTATATATGATTAAATTTCATGATTTTTCAAATTCTACCTTAAAATGTTTTTGTCAAAAAATGATGAGTTAGAATTATGGCATAGGCGACTTGGACATACTAGTGCCAAGTTAATTAAAAAACTTTCAAAAGATAAATTAATCAAAGGTTTACCATTGCTAAATGGAAATTTATCTTCTTTATGTGAGCCTTGTCAAAAAGGAAAATTTTCAAAATCATCTTTCAAGAGTAAAAATATTATTTCTACAACTAGGCCACTCCAATTAATTCATATGGATCTATTTGGGCCAATTAATGTTTCTAGCTTAGGTGGTAGAAAATATACATTTGTATTGGTTGATGATTATTCACGTTTTGTTGGACTTTATTTCTAACCTATAAATCTGATGCGTATTCCGAATTTTCTAAATTATGTTTGCGTATTCAAAAAGAATTTGAGTTAAAAATTACACGCATACGTTCGGATCATGGAGGGGAATTTGAAAATGAAAAATTTATTTCTTTTTGTACGGAGTTAGGAATTAAACATGAATTTTCCACTCTATGTACACCACAGCAAAATGGTGTAGTGGAGAGGAAAAATAGGACTCTTCAAGAGCTAGCCCGTACAATGTTATCTGAATTTACACTACCAAAATCTTTTTGGGCTGAAGCGGTGAGTACTGCATGTTATGTAATTAATAGAATACTGCTTCGCCCTATTTTAAAATTAACTCAGTATGAATTAATTTTTAATCAAAAACCAAATGTTTCTTATTTTAAAGTCTTCGGTTGTAAATGTTTTATTTTAAATTCTAAAGATTCCTTAGGAAAATTTGATGAAAAGTGTGATGATGGAATTTTTATTGGGTATTCTTCAACCAGTAAAGCTTATAGAGTTTTTAATAAACAAACAAAAATAGTTGAAGAATCTATTCATGTTAGATTTGATGAGTTTGTTCCATGTGTAGATAAGAAAACTACAGGAAAAGAAGATAAACCCCTTCCTTTAATGGAAAATGATGATGAAGAACATGGAGGGCATGAAGAAGAAGAAAAAGAAGAAAAAGAAGAAGAAAAAGGAGAAGAAAGAGAAGAATATGTGCCTCCAAGTGAATTGATATTTTCAAAGGATCATCCGAAGGAGCTTATTATTGGAGATCCACAAAAAGGGGTCAGTACACGTTCTTCTTTACATGTTTTGTTTTCAAACTTATGCTTTGTATCTGAAATAGAACCAAAAGATGTTTCCACCGCTTTAAATGATGAATTTTGGTTTTTAGCTATGAATGAAGAACTTAATCAATTTGAACGTAATAAGGTTTAGAATCTTGTAGAACGACCCAAAAATCATCCTGTAGTTGGAGTAAAGTGGATTTTTAAAAATAAATTGGATAGTGACTCTAGAATTGTTAGAAATAAAGCCAGATTAGTTGCAAAAGGTTATGCACAAATTGAAGGGGTAGACTATGATGAAACTTTTGCACCCGTTGCTAGATTAGAAGCGGTTAGGATATTTCTTGCATTTGCTTGCTTTAAAAGATTTAAATTATATCAAATGGATGTCAAAACTGCATTTTTAAACGGGTATATAAAAGAAGAGGTTTATGTAGAACAACCCCCTGGCTTTATAAATGAAAAATATCCAAATTATGTTTATAAATTAGATAAAGCACTTTATGGATTAAAACAAGCACCTCGTGCTTGGTATGATCGTTTAACTCAATACTTACTAAAGCATGATTATAAAATAGGAAGTGTCGATTCTACACTCTTCATTAAGCAAATTGATCATGATTTAGTTATTTTGCAAATTTATGTTGATGATATTATTTTTGGAGCCACTAATGAAGAGTTATGTAATGAAGTAGTTCAAATTATGAAAAATGAATTTGAAATGAGCATGGTAGGAGAACTTTCTTTTTTCTTAGGATTTCAAATTACACAAAGAAATGATGGCATTTTTATTAATCAATCTAAATACATTCATGATATGTTAAGAAGATTTGGATTTGAAAACCTTAAACATGCCAAAACTCCTATGAGTGCTTCATTGAAATTGGGAAAAGATGAAAGTGGTATTTCAATTGACCAAACCCTTTATAGAAGTATGATTGGGTCTTTATTATATTTAACTTCTTCTAGGCCTGATATTATGTTCGCCGTTTGTTTATGTGCTAGGTTTCAAGCTAATCCAAAAGAATCACATTTAAAAGCGGTGAAACGTATTTTTAGATATCTTATAGGAACATCTACACTAGGCTTATGGTATCCTCATAATGACTCTTTTATCTTACATGGATATTCTGATTCTGATTATGCGGGGTGTTCATTAGATTGAAAGAGCACAAGTGGCACTTGTCATTTCATCGGCCCAACACTTATTTCTTGGTCGAGTAGGAAACAGAATTCTATTGCCCTCTCCACTACTGAGGCCGAATATATTGCACTTGGTAGTTGTTGTGCTCAAGCACTTTGGATGACACAAACACTAGAAGATTTTGGCATACACCAAAATAATGTTGAATTAAAATGTGATAGCAAAAGTGCTATCGATTTAACGAACAATCCTGTGTTACATTCTAGATCCAAACATATAGATGTTTGTCATCATTTTATTAGAGATCACCTAAAGAAAGGACATATTAAAGTAAATTTTATTGGAACAGATTCTCAAATAGCAGATATTTTCACAAAACCGCTTAATGATTCATACTTTTTAAGCTTAAGATTAGAACCTGGAATCTTAGAATTATAAGTCAAAATTGTTTTAATACCAAGATTTTAGTCTTGTAAAATAGGCCTAAGATTAGAAATCGTATATAAATATCATTTCATTAATTAAAAAAAAATTAAATTTTTTGTTTAATAACCAACAAAACATAACAAAAAATTGCACAGCACATAGGATAACACTGAAAAAGGCAATACAAACATCAAACACACAAATTAAAAGAGTCTTCACTATCTCCAGGCGACAGTACTAACGCCGGTGATATCCCAGATTTAGTCAACATCAAAATATTACATCACTAAAAATACAAAGTCATTCATCCATGTTCTCTTCAGTAGACACATTAACATCCTCACTGGAAGTCAGAGTTGGTTCTCTAGGCCTTCGCGTCCACCTTATCGAATGTCGTGGAGGATCCTCGACTGGACTCCCCCATTCTCGTTCTTCTTCCGGAGTTTGCTTCAGTTTCAGCCCCTTTACCAGAAACTTCATGAATTTTCGAAAACCGGAATGGCTACGCTTTTGTTCCTCTTTCATCTCCTCTACTGTCTCTCTTAGATCGTCAATAGATTCACGCAAAGACCCTCCTCTTTGGAGTGGTTGTCTTGATGACGAGGCAGCCCTTGGAGATGGACCTCTAGCTGGTTCTACCGTATGTATCGCCGGGATACAATCATCAATATAGAACTCTTGATCTATCCAATCATATTTCTGATATACGACCTTTTGAATAACACTTCTTAAAGGAAGTGTATTCAATTTCCTCCTAAGGGGATGCTTCATTTTATAAGTATATCGTATGATGGATAACACAAAATCCGCCACATCAAACTTAACTCTCTCTAATACATAGTAAGTCACTAAGCTCAATTGAGCCGTGATCTTCCTTGTGTCCCCGGCCTTCAACATAACCGTGTTTCTTAATATATCTTGAATCACGAATGCATCACGAGAGAGTGATGAGACGTCTTAAATCAAATTCCTATTTTCCCTTCCGTGCAGGACTTGATTCATAATACTCCAATCACGATCCTTTCGGTAATTCTCCACTATATCCATAAAATTTTCCTCACAAGTGGCAAGATTATATTCTCGTCTTAGATCAGCATGAGTAATATCTATTTCAACTCCTTGGATTCGAGACCTTACTCCTCCATTCAACCCCGAATATTTAGGGTCTTCCAAATTGTTATAAAAATCCCTTACAAAAATGGAGCTAAAAAGGTTGGGTATAATGAGAGACATTATACCTGACTCAACAAGAAGTTCATAGATATGCGGAGGCAATGTTTCATCCAAAAGTTTCGCAACACCAACCGACGCATTCTCAATTCCCGGGTATGTTTGATATGATGCATGTGGGTTGCGGCTGGTGCTTTTTCATGCACGGGATGATGAAGCCATCTCCTGAAAAAATTATGACAACATCATGCTAACACAAAAATTAATTTTATTAGAATTCTTCCCTATCGCCGGCGACAGTACTATCGACGGGCGATATCGCAAAAACTTTTTTTTTAAAATTTCGTGTAGATCTCCTCAAGGAAAATCAGTAAAGTTACTAAAAATAAATCAATCTCACAGATCTACCTCATATACCTCATCTTTGGTAAGGATTTTGCAACAAAATGAAATATTTTCTTCAAAATTATTTCATAACAAAATGTATGCCAAAAATCAAATTTTTTTTCTAGATCTATCTTCATTCATCATCTAGAGACCAAATCTAAAATTTTTTAAAGAAAAGCACAACATTCAAGAGGGATCTAACCTTACTTGTTGGAGTTCTTGAGGGTTTCCGCTAGAGAAGACGATGACAAACAGTCCATGGTCGGTAAAAGGAGGATATGTGTCAGCCTACTCGTTGTTTTCGCCTTTTATATAAAAATCTCTATCGCCCCGCGGTATCACTACCGCTGGTGATAGTGCATTTTTAAGCCACATTTCCCTAATACTCTGACATCTTTTCACCAACCTTGCTTCTAGTGTTACTATAAATTTTTGCATGATTATCAGGATACAATACTTATTACATGTGTGATAATTAATTTATAAGTTCTTTAAACATTTTTTTAATTTGTCTTGCTCTCGATATCTTTCTATACCTTTGATGACTAGAACTTGAATAGAATTGTTTCCGCATGCCTCTAAGTATGAGTAACATTTTATGATTGATAATGTGTTTCCACTGACACGAGCTGATAATTACACTTACTTAAGCTTCTTATTACATGATATTGCTTTCTTTCACAGTTTCGAATACATCACTGAACCTTTCATGTATACTTCTTTCAAATTGATTTTCAAAACTGATGGCCATTTTAAAAACAAAATATTTATTATCAAGTTTGCAATACAAGTGAATTCAGAATCCTAAGTCACAGTTTCTAAGAAAAAAAAACAAAAAAAATAATGAAAAAAAACAAAACAAATAAAAATGACTAGGATCTTCCAATCAAGCTCTACTCACCTTCCTGATAAGTCTTAATGAGCATTGTGAGGTTGAGCACCTTGAAAAGGATTGTAAAGTGTCTTGTGCAAACAAACTTGGCCATTTTTTTCAAAATCATTATGCCATGAAGTTATATGTTAGTTTCTTGTATTATAATATTGCAAACCTTCATGTAACATATTTCTTAAGGAATCTGTAACTATATCACTCTTCACATGTACACGTCATTATCATTTATAAAATTTCTTCTCATGAGAATTGGACCGGAAATAGTTTTTTTTCTTCTATTTCATCGTTTCTAATGTTTTTGATATCTTGGTCTGACAAATTTTCAATGTTTAAATTCAACTTTTCAATTAATTTCCTCCACAACAAACATTTTTTTTTGATAAAATTCCAAATTTTATCGTAATACTATTCCATAGTTATTAATGTCGTTATTCTACTCCTCATATTTCCAAATTCTATGACTAATTTATTACTCTCTCACTTCTTTCAACTTCCGCATTTGCCACTCATTTTATTTATATCCCACCATCTTTTGTTAATAACAAAAGGGGGAGATTAAGTACGAAATAAATTGATTAGTACATTTAGGGGGAGTAATTATTTCTTTTAAATAGGAGGAGAAAATAGTCTTTATTATAGGGGGAGTTAATTATAACTATTTATGCACTTTGGTTCATAATGATTATCTAAATTGTTTCACATTCTCCTGATCTCATGCAATTTCTTTCTTAGTGGATTTGTTATTATCAAAAGGGGGAGATTGTTGGAGCATGCGTTCCGCACCTCTTAGTTTGAGAATAACAAATCCCGGATGTATTTGATCTTGGTATGTGTTTTAAATGTGCAGGGATAACAGGTTTTTTAAGTACTAAGGAATGGCTGAGCATAACATTGAAGAAATGGAAAATCACACTATCGCTGGCGATAACGCTACCGCGGGCGATAATATGGACAGTTACTTCTGATGTCAGCCTTGACCCACATGATGCCGCACACGAAGTCACGGTTGAGCGATATCGCGACGCGATACCGATATCGCCGAGCGATATCCTACGATCGTCACGTTCTCCACTCAGATCTGAATGTCCGCGCGACGTGTGCCACGTGTCAAGCAACAGAGAGTTATCACTATTGCGGGGCGTTAACTCTATCGCCGGCGATAGCATAAAGGGATATATACGGCCAAAAATTTCAGGGAATTGATTTATCGTGCAGAGCTTTAGTTTTCCCAGAGAATTTTCAAAGCCTTCATCTCCGTTTCCAGAAGAAATCCATTGGTCCGTTGAACTCTCAAGAGCGAAGGAGATACGACCGTGCGTTCAAGATTGGAGATCTTCTCATCGGTCCATCATCATCTTCAAAGCTCGTGATTTTGAGGGAGTTTTTAAGTTTTACTATTGTACTTCATATTCACTTTTTATCTTTGTAATTGGGAAGGGAAAATCACCACCTTGTGTGTGGTGTCTAAGCCCGTGTGTGGCTTAGGGGCAAATCACTGCCTTGTGAGTGGTGTCTAGGTCCTTGTGAGGCTTAGGAGTAAATCGCCGCCTTGTGTGCAGCGTCTAGATCATAGGTTTGATTTAGGGGGAGGCTAGTAGCCATATCTAGGGAGATATTGACTATAGCCTACCGGTCCTTGGGAGAAGGACCGGTGAAAAAAGCTAAAAACTATTATCATTGTAAGCCTTGATTTCAAGCTTTATTGGAATCATTTTACATATATATATTTTGGAGAAATAAAATCTTGATTTTCATTTCATTGGTGTGTCTCAAACTTTACTTCTAATTTAGCATTTTAGAAAAAGCTTGTTAAAATTTTAAAGAGCCCTTATTCACCCCCCCCCCCCCCTCTAAGGGCGCCACAAGATCCTACACTTATGTTATTAAAGATACCTTAAAGTTGGGTGGATACCATCTCCAAAATGTAGAAGGGGAGTCCCTCAATCATGTTGGGAGCGACGAAGACTTAAAACGCTTCTATCCATGAGAAAATTATATAACATTGTTTTTCCTCATTCTTATCTGACATTTGATGATCTGCTTGCTCGACATAGGGAATATGAGTCTTGGTTGGCAAAAAGGAAAGTCTGATTGATGCTCTACACCCGCCGTCAGGCTCCTACTAGCTGATTGGGCCGGTGTTAACGCCTGATGGTTGGCCAAAAGGAAAGTCTGGTTGATGCTCAACACCCGTCATCAGGCTCCTACTAGTTGATTGGGCTAGTGGTAGCGCCCGACAGTTAGCCAAAAGGAAAGTCTAGTTGATGCTCAACACCCGCTGTCAGTCTCCTACTAGCTATTTGGGCCGGTAGTAGTGCCCGACAGTTGGCCAAAAGGAAAGTCAGGTTGATGCTCAACACCGTACATCAGGCTCTTACTAGATGATCGGGGCGGTGGTAGTGCCCGACAGTTGTCCAAAAGAAAACTCTGGTTGATGCTCAACACCCGCCGTTAGGCTCCTACTAGCTGATTGGGCCGGTGGTAGCGCCCGATGGTTGGACAAAAGGAAAGTCCGGTTGATGCTCAACACCCGCCGTCAGGCTCCTACTAGCTGATTGGGCCGATGGTAGCGCCTAATGGTTTGCCAAAAGGAAAGTCCTGTTGATGCTTAACACCCGCCATCAGGATCCTACTAGCTGATTGAGCCGGTGGTAGCACTCGGTGATATGCCAAAGAGAGATAAGCCAGGTTGGTGCTCATTTCTCGCTGTCAGGCTCTCACCTAGCTGGCAGGTCTAGAAGGTCCTCGTTGGAATTTGGAAGTGACTTGAGATTCCTAAGGAGACCTCGCCTTTAGAGGTCTCGCTTATCAATGTCAGGCATTCAAAGGTAAACTAAGGGCAAGTGTCAAGGTCAGGATAAAGGGTACCAGCGAATGCCCAGGGATAGATCCTGCTAGTCGAACGTGGAAGACATGAATGAGCCCATATGGCGAGAATGATGTGAGATCTAATTTCTAAACGACAATTCCAAAGACGAGCATTGTCAGCGCGTGTGAGCCAATGAGGCAAGAATGATGCAAGACCCGGTTCTAAGCATCAAAATAGCGAAATCGATATGGTACTGGTTGTCACGGCGAAAGGTCGATGTATGGTCTCGCGAGAGGTCTTGACTATGGGCTACCTAAGTTAAATGTGTGAATCCAATGGGTTCTCGCACAACAGATCATCCCAAATTAAAACAAAAATGGGTGAAAGGAGATAAAAAATTTACGGCACGAGAAGTTTCCATTTCATCAGTTTAAACGCTTATATCTCGCAGAAATTATAAGACCCAAAAAGGAAAAAAATATATAGAAGGAAGAAATTGAAAAAGGCGGGAACTTCAGGGCAGCGATGGTGACTGCTCTCTCCCACCAGAGACGTCGTCGATGTTGTCTTCTGGCTCAGGGATTGGCATAAATAGCTCTAGAACTAGATCCTCGGCAGTCACCTTCGTGCCCTCGCTCTTCAGAAGCTCGGTCGTCTGCATCACCTAGAGTGAGTGTCTTGTCGCCACGATGGAGTTCTCTTGCATCATCAGCTCCAGCTTATGTTGAGAGTACAGTCGAGCCTTTTCCTTCTCGGTCGGGGGAGGGGGAAGTAGCGAGTAAATCCACTGCTTGTTCTGGGCCTTAAGCTCCTGGTTCTCCTCCTCTAGGCGTGCATTGTGCATGAGTAGTTGGGCAGCAGCCGCAACATCCTGCAAAAGAGTAGGGGTCAAAGCGAGAAGGAAATTTAGCGAATGAGCTAGATGGAAGAAGGGAAATACCAATCCACCTACTCTCCCGGCGAGCTCGTTCTTGGCAGCGGCTAGCTTCTGCTTTAGATCTGCTACTACCTTAGACAGTGCTGACCGCGAGGCGCTGACATCTGACATCTGTCGTGACAGGTGGATGCCACGGCGAGCCGTCATGTGACCGAGTTCGATGGGGCGGAATTGAGCTTGTGAGATCTCGTAGGCGAGAGATTCGATCAGTGCGTCATCATAATAGGTGGCGTTGTCCCGCCCATATAGCTCGAAGACGAGTGCATAAGCCTAGACCTAGACGGTCTTGCCCTCCTGCCAGGAGGGGAGGATGCTAGAGATAGAGACCATGTTTGCCTCTCCGTTCCAAACTAGTAAGGGCTTGCCAGCGTCGTCGAGCAGCTTCTCTCCCAGGCCAAAGTTCTTGTGGCCTCTGGGTGTTTTCTTCTCTGTCGCAGTCGAGGTCCCGCCAACCTCTCTAGACTTCCCCCACTGGTCCCGCCAGCAACATGAGATCTCGCAGGAGGAGCCTTCTTGACCTCCTTTCCTTTGGCGAGATCGATAGCCTTGGGCTTCTAAAGGAGCGGCTGGATGGGAGGTGCGCCAGGTTTCTGCTTTTGGCCACTTGATTTCGGTAGTTGTTTCGGCTCGCTACTGTAGGCCGCAGAAGAAGCCTCCGTGCGTACCCTCGCAGAGACGAGTGCATTGCTGCTCGCGTAAGGAGGGTTAAGTGGAAGATCTCGCGCCCCTATAGGTGTTAACAGTTAGCAAAATTTTGAAACCGTTTAGTTAAAGAAAAGTGTGAGACATACCTTCCCCGACGAGTACAGGAAGTAGCGAGTCGACGTTCCTCCTCAGAAAGGGAACGTCGATGTATTTTCCAAAGAGGAATTGGTGAAACTTGGATTCGTGGATGCCGAGAGATGGAGGGCGGTAGGTTGATTCCTCCTGCTGTACTGGCGAGAGTGGGAGGTTGCCGAAATCCCCGGAGACGAAGATAAACTTGTGAAGCCAGTGGGGGTTCTTGTTGGCGAGACCTTTGGCTTTTAAGTTGTTGCGAGAGAATAATGTGATCACGTCCCTCTTAGCGCGGAAATTGAAGAGCTTGCGGAAGACAGGAAGGCTAAACTCAATTCGCTCCTCTCGCAGGTAGCAGACGAATGCCACCAGTAAGGCGATGGAGTTGAGGTTGAGTTGTGTGGAAATGACACCAAAGTAGTGCAAAGTCTGGCGCACCTCGGACTAGATGGGGAGGAGCAATCCTACTTCGAAGTGTTCAGCGGGGATGACGAGTTTGGTGGGCGAGAAGTGGTTGATAAACTCATCTATCCTCGAATGCCGCGCAGTGAAGCCTAGTGAGACGTAGAGTCCTACGAGCAAGTGGAATTCCTCTTCGATCATATTGCAGTTCATGAAAGGGTTTTCGGCGAATGCGGCCGCACACTTAGTTCGTCCATCTACATCACATGTCATATCGCGAGAGGTGGGAAGAAAATGAGGGAGCGTGAGTGCCAAAGAAGGGAAATTGGAAAGAAGGTTGGAAGCTATCAAGAGCAGTGATTAATGCGGTAGGTAAGGGGTCTATTTATAGAAAAGTTTTGGGAGAGAAAAGATCAAGTCGGGAAAAGGGCAGATAGCCAATTCGTCAGATCCCGCCTTTGCACTTATTGTGATCCTGCATTCCCTCACTCGTCACCGAAATAAAACTAGCACTATGTTCTAAGCTTAAAAAGTTCAATAGTAAAAAGAAAGCAAAAGCAATATCAAAAGGAAAAGATAAAATGAGTCATTCGCGTTCTGCATAAGTAAGCCGACAGTTTGTTATTACAAGCAAACATTGGAAAAAGGAAAATAAAAAGCGGGAAGGCGAGGGCCGGTAGGCCCACCAAGGGCCATCACCATCGTCTCCAGCCTCTCCTTCCCGCCCTAGGCATCATGCGAGAATACAGTAGTGCGTGAATGGTCTACAACTCCTACTGGGGGAGGTGCAGTTGATCTTCGGCTCGCACGACATGGATCCTGGGAAAGTCCCTCCCGCCGTTGGCCTCTCTTCCCAACTCGACGATCAGTTGCGTGTAGTTATTCTCCAGGCAGAGTAGTCGCTCCTCGGCAGAATTTTGGTTCTCTTGAACCCGGTTATAGAGCTCGCGCAACATCAGGGCGTGCTTCCGTAGGACCTCGGCCGTCGGCCGCTTCAGCGCCTCGACATCCTTTGGATCGCCCAGAAAGGCGGCGATTGAGTCAGGCGATGGCGGAGGCGAGAACTCCTCGTCAATGTCGACATCAGTTGACGAGATCTCGCGATAACCTGCAGTGGATGGTGTTAGTTGTGTATGATCTCCATTCATTCTAGAAGACGTTTGCGATTGGCTACCTGTCCCACTATCCACGTCCTTGCCCGAGTGCCGACGGGAAATGCAGTGCCGCCCCTCGAAGGGGGTGTCGAAGGAAATATGTGCCTTCCTGAGCCCTGGGCGCAGAGTTGTCTGTTCTGTAGCAGGATTGCTTTGGGATGGAAGGTTGGGAACATCATCCATCGGGGGTGGTAGGTTCGAGGCGAGATCTCTGGGTGTCGGGCGAGCGGGGGACTTGGACGTTGAAGCACCTATTCCTGCTGTCCCAAAGGCGGGAGCTGCGAATGACATAAGTAAGAAATTTGATGAGAGGCGAATGGACAAAAGATGACTCACCAAATGTTCACAGGAGATTACCCGGCTTCTATGGGGAGGTGATCTCGGGGGCCCTCTTGTCGTCACCAGCGTCGAGCGAGTGCGGTTCAACACTCACCTCCCAAGCTTCCTTTTCTTTGGGCAGGAACTGCGAGCGGATGGGTCGGCGCCTATTAAATGGGGGAAAGTCAAGCGAGTGAGGATACCTACGGGACTCCGGAGTGTGAAGGAGTCTGAGAGATGGACTCATCCCTTGTCAAGTCGCGCCTGACCATTTTGTCCCTCTTTAGCTTGGGGGACGAGCTCGGGGCATTCTGAGCCAGCCAAGGAGCGAATGCGCAGACCGATGTCTGGGCTTCTGCTCTCGCAGCGGCAAGACGGTCCAAAGTCTCTTTCGAGAGCGGCATTGAATTATGACGGATGGAGAAGGGAAAACGAGGTTGATGGAATATAGCATATATAATTTGATGGTGATTGGGTATTTATAGCATGGTGACGGGCCCCGCCAAAGATTCCCTCCAGGTCAGCAAATACTCATCAAATACTTTGGGTTGGACTTTTCTTTCCAAGCGTAGTACTCGCGCATTTTTAGGAAATTTATTATGCGTACACCATTATGTGTTTCAGCTGTGCACCGCCATAATAGGTGGATTTTACTATTTGCACCCCATAATGAAGAATTTTACTTTTGCATCTCTTGATAGAGAATTTTACTATTTGCACCCCTATTTTGGAGGATTTTACTATTTGCATCTCATGTCGAGAATTTTATTATTTGCACCCCCATGTGGGAGGACTTTACTATTTGCACCATATGATGAAGAATTTTATTATTCGCACCCCATGATGGGGAATTTAATTATTTACACCCCATATTGGAGGATTTTAATATTTGCATCCGCAATGATTGAGAATTTTACTACTTGCACCCCGTGATGAGGAATATTACTATTTGCACCCAATGATCAGATTTTTACTATTTGCCCCATGTTGGAGAAATTTACTATTTACACCACAATAATGGAGAATGTTACTCTTTGTGCTTTCATTATGGGTGGTGCGGTTAGCATATATGTGCGTATGAGTGTCTTGATGTCCATTTATAAGACCAAACGAACTCAGAATTGCGCTGGATTGGGCATGTTGGAACTGTGTCGGCGATCGCCAATTCGATTCGATCGAACCTATATTAGTTAACCCCATCAAACATTAAAATATCTTCATTTTTATCCAGCATTAAAATATCCTCATTTTTATTTAGCATTACTATATCCTCATTTTTATTCAACATTAATATATTCTCATTTTTATTTAGGTGATTACAATATTACAACCCTCAAAAACCTAAACATACCCCACTTCTCTCTCTCTCTCTCTCTCTCTCTCTCTCTCTCTCTCTCTCTCTCTCTCTCTCTCTCTCTCTCTCTCTCTCTCTCTCTCTCTCTCTCTCTCTCTCTCTCTCTCTCTCTCTCTCTCTCTCTCTCTCTCTCTCTCTCTCTCTCTCTCTCTCTCTCTCTCGTTCAAGCCCGACAACCACCCCTCGCATTTTTGCGATTTGGAAGTTCTTGCCCGACCGCCCCTAGCATTGCCTCCGTGACAATTTCCACTCGGCGAGGTCCAATTTTCCTTCCATTTCGAATTTGTAGCCTCGCTCCTTGCCCTCCGATAAGTCCTCTCTCTCTTTTTCTCTCAAATGTCTTCGACTATGTAGTATCACTTCTTGCCCTTCAGTGTCATTGCAGTCATAGCACTGCTTTGATAAATAGACAATGACATGCATGATCAAAATTATCATGTGAGATCTGTTTAAGCATTTCAAAATAGTCGGCTAATTGAATTGTAGAGTACTTGGCTAAGGCCGAACTTTATTACCAAGAACTAAGTTGTTCTATACTTGGCCATTGGAGTGGATTTAATTACAGGATTCACTTAATATATGTGTCTAGTTGTATCTTTGATAAAATCAATGTAAATAATTTCAATTTTGGGTCAGTAAATAGATTAGTGGGGGTACAATTATAATTCTGAGATCTGCGAATAATGATAGGCTACAAATAGTCAAAGAGGTCTATAGATATCAATCACATTTATTTATTGATCTTTGCATGTGTTATTTTAGTAGAACAATGTTAATAGAACTTCTGAAGTTGCTATTAGTCTCTATTTATAATAGCAACTCATCAAATTATATCTTCACACCATGATGCTATTAACACACCATAAAAAAAGTTTAATTTTTTTCAAATCACATAGTGTTGAACTATACTCAAACAAAACATCAAAAGACTTCAAAATATTTGTAATTGTACAATTTGATGAAAATCAAACATCACCCAAAATTTTATCGAATGCCCTTGTTTTTCATGGGAGATCTGTTCAAGCATTTCATAATAGTTGGCTAATTGAATTGCAGAATACTTCGCTAAGGCCAAACTTTATTACCAAGAACTAAGTTGTTCTATACTTGGTCATTGGAGTGGATTTAATTACAGGAATCACTTAATATATATGTCTAGTTCTATCTTTAATAAAATCAATTTTAATAATTTCGTTTTTTTTTGGGTCAAGGAATAGGTTCGTGGGGTACAATTATAATTCTGAGATCTACGAATAACGGAAGGCTTCAAATAGCCAAAGAGGGTCTATGAATATCAATCACCATTATTTACTGATCTTGCATGTGCAATTTTAGTAGAGCAATGTTAATAACACTTCCGAAGTTGCTATTAGCCGCCATATAATAATAGCAACTCAACAAATTATATCTTCACACAAGGATGCTGTTAACACACCATAAAAAGTTTTAAAAATTTCATTTTTTTTTTCAAATCACATAATGTTGAATCTAAACTCAAACAAAACATCAAAAGACTTCAAAATATATGTAATCGTACAATTTCATGAAAATCAAACATCACCCATAATTTTATCAAATGCCCTTGTTTTTGCAACCTAAAAGTATAAAAATGATATATTAGTCTCTCTGAATATATTAACTAAATTGAAACAAAGTTAATTGAATGTATTATACCTTAATTTTTGTTAGACTTCTTCATACCTACCCAGTGGCGGATCCAGAAAAATAATAATGGGGTTGACAATTTGATAATGGGGGTGCACAAAATTGTTTTTTGAATGCGTCACTGGATTCTATAAATTATAATATGGGAGGTCAGACATCAACTTCCTTCAAAAAAAAATTAAACGTTTCAATCTTATCAGAGTTGTTTCTCCCTCATCTGGCCACCTTTTTTGACGTATAAGTAGTCAAAATTCATTGCCTCGACGAGAAGAATCCAAATACACTAACTATTTTGAAAAATAATGGGGGTGCCAGTGTCCCTCGGGCCCCCCTCTAGATCCGCCCCTGTACCTACCCACTTAAATATTTGGAACGTCCATAAAGTATGATTGTCGTACCTAATTTGACAAAAAGTGATTAGATAATTGTAAAACATAAAATAATATTGAATTTAGTATAATGTTGGATTACCTTATCAAAAAAATTGACTACTTTCTTTATAATATTCTTGGATTTAGAAGCTTTAACATGTGAGATATAGGACAAATCTCATGTTTTTGTCATCATATTATGATATCTTGTTCAAACAAAACGGGGAAGCAGACATTACTCGTGTATAAGTAAGTGAATGAAATGATTACCATTAACAAATCCAATGAATACAATCTTGAAGTCTTCAGTGCATGCAGAACACAAAGGCAAAATCGTATAGTCAAGTGGAGCAGACACTATCGTATAGTCAAGAGATGTTATTACCTCTGTTAGACTTGTATTTCCGAAGATGTCTGTACATATCATTGCATGTTATTTCCTTTGTAAGGTTAATGAACACCCGCAATTAATCTTCACCCAAATTCAAAGCTTCAACAATTACTCTATAACCACAATAACCATCCCCAAGCATATTATTACAGCTACTAGGTTGTAAGAAACGAACTAGAAACAAGCCGGAACGGGTATAACTGAAATTTTATTATCAGAAAAAGATATATATTACAAAGGTATGGCCTCCCTTATATAGAATGGAGGAGATGGGAGAGAATACAAATACCCAATGTGGGACTAAAATTACAAAAGACAACATCTACAAAGTTAACCGCCAAACCGCCAAACAGACCGCCTAACCGTGCGGTTAGTAGGAACTAACCGCCCGGTCACCACCAGAGAACACTCAGCCGACCATCAAGATCCCAGAGACTAGCCGGCAGACCGCCTGGCTATCAAACCGCCAGACCGCCAGACTACCCGACAACCAAACCGCCAGATTAGCCGGGCTGACCGCCCGGCTACCAGACCGCCTGTCCTAGCCGCCTGTCCGCCCAGGTCTATACAGCAACACTCCCCCTCAAGCTGGAGCATAGATGTCAATCATGCCTAGCTTGCTGCAAATGTGGAAGAAGGAGGCGGACACAGGTTTTGTGAATATATCTGCCAGCTCTTTCTCCGAGGTAACAAACGGAGTGCAAATCTGGTTCTTCAACACTTCTTCCCGAATGAAGTGACAATCAACCTCTATGTGCTTTGTTCGCTCATGGAATACCGGATTTTTGGAAATGTAGATCGCAGCCTTGTTGTCACAGAACATGGGAAGAGGATAGTTATAGACCTCTCCTAGATCCAGCATGAGAGCCCGCAACCATTTTAACTCACACGTGGTTGATGCCATGCTACGATATTCTGCTTCCGCACTAGACCTGGAGACGACTGACTGCTTCTTGCTCTTCCAGCTAACCAAGTTTCCTCCAACAAACGTGCAAAATCCGGAAGTCGACTTGCGATCCCCTTTGTCGTCCGCATAGCTAGCGTCGGAGTACGCTTCGACTCTTAGGTGACCGTTTTTCTGAAAGAGAAGACCTTTCCCAGGTGCGGACTTCACATACTCCAATATCCTTAGAGCAGATTGAAGGTGACATTCCCTAGGCGACTGCATAAACTGGCTGACCTTTCCCACTGCATAGGAGATGTCTGGTCTGGTCACCGTAAGGTAGATGAGTTTGCCAACCAGACGCCGATACCTCGTAGTATCCAATAGAGGAGGTGATTCGTCTGTCCATGTCTTGTCTTCTCCAGGAGCCATGGGACACCGGGCAGGTTTAGCACCCGTCAATCCTGCCTCTTTCAACAAATCAAGAGCATACTTCCGTTGGGAGAGAACCAAGGAACACGGTTTCCGAGAGATTTCAATTCCCAAGAAGTATTTTGGAGAACCCATATCCTTCGTGACTAGGTGTTGGCGGAGATGGACCTTCGTCAAGGCTACACCAGCTTGATCGTTGCCAGTAAGAAGAATATCGTCCACATAAACAGCTAGCACAACCAGACCCGAAGTTGTCTTGCGAATGAACAAGGAGTGATCAGCCGAACTCCTGGTGAAACCAATAGCCCCAACTATGCTACTGAACTTATCGAACCACGCCCTGGGACTTTGCTTTAGGCCATAGATGGCCTTCTTCAACCGGCATACTTGAGTCTCCCCCTGAGCAACATACCCAGGAGGTTGCTCCATGTAGACGTCCTCGTGAAGGTCACCATAGAGGAAGGCATTCTTGACGTCCAACTGCGAAATAGGCCAATCCTTGTTAACCGCCACTGATAAAAGGACCCGAATGGTGCTGAGGCGAGCAACTGGCGAGAACGTGTCAAAGTAATCAACACCATAGGTCTGAGTAAACCCTTTTGCAACAAGACGGGCTTTGTACCGGTCCACACTGCCATCAGGACGGAACTTGACGACAAACACCCAGCGACAACCAACCACATCCGTGCCAAAAGGAGGAGGCACAAGGGTCCAAGTGCCCCGGTCAGAGAGAGTAGCAATCTCCTCATCCATGGCAGCCTTCCAGTGAGGAATATCAAGGGCTTCCTGGTAGGTGCGGGGGGTGGTAGTCGCGGAGATGGCTAGGGCGAAGTCCCTGCGAGAAGGTGTTAGCCGATCATAAGAAATAACAGCTGCCAGCGAGTGCTGGGTGCACGTCCGAACCCCTTTGCGAAGGGCAATGGGCAGCTCCAGGTCCTCGAGTTCCTCAGTCGCCGGTGCATCCGTAGCGGAGATCGCTGGCCCGGGAGGAGAGAGAGACGGCCGAGGGGACGAGGGAGAAGGATCATGATCAAGAGAAGGAGCGGCTGGTGGAGGTGGGGATGGAGGAAGCTCAAGAGGAGTGGATGTGGTGGATAGAATGGGAGGAGAGGTCGAGTCGGTAGGAAGAAGAGGGAGGTTCGATCCATCGACCTGTGGGAGATCAGAAGAGAAGTAGGCGGCATTCTCAAAGAATGTCACATCCGCCGAGACGAACTGCTTGCGATGAACAGGATCAAAACAGCAGTAACCTTTTTGAGTTGTGGAGTAACCCAAAAAGATACACTTCGTAGCACGAGGGGACAATTTGTCGCGAGTTGCGGCAGGGCTATGAACGAAGGCAGTGCACCCAAAAATGCGAAGAGGTAAGGGAAAGGGGTCCTTGGAGGGATAGAGGATGGAAAAAGGGGTTTTGCCTTTGAGGACGGTAGAGGGGATGCGATTGATGAGGTAGCAGGAGATGAGGACCGCGTAGCCCCAATAGCTACGAGGAACCTGCATCTGCGTCATGAGAGTGCGAGCTACATCGAGGAGGTGACGGTTTTTACGTTCCGCCACCCCATTTTGCTGGGAGGTATAGACGCAGCTAGTCTGATGAATGATGCCATGTTGCGTACAGAAAGAAGCAAAATCACTACTCAGATATTCTTTTGCATTATCAGAGCGAAAAAGTTTGACAGAGGCATCAAATTGATTTTTAATCATATAATAAAATGAAGTCCATACAGAAAAAAGTTCGGAGCGATCCTTTAATAGATACACCCACGTACAGCAAGAATAATCATCAATAAAGGTTACAAAATAGGAACTTCCACGCCCGATGGTGAGGGTAGGGGAAGGTCCCCAAACATCCGAGTGAATAAGGTCGAAGGGCTTGGAAGAGCCACGACCTTGCTTAGGAGGAAAGGGGGAACGGTGATGCTTGCCCAGTTGACAAGCATCACAGTTGAGAGGAGAGTCCTGCTGAGGGAGGTGAGGAAACAGCTGGTGGATGAGACGCGAGGGAGGATGCCCCAGGCAAAGGTGCCACTGAAGAAGATCTGTAGAAGCGGGAGAGAAGACGGTAAGAGCAGATACATCATCAAGGAAGTAGAGACCACCCCTCTCAGTCCCAGTAGCAAACGTCCGCTTGGAGTCCGGGTCCTGAAATGAACAAGAAGAAGGAGTAAATGTTACCGAACACTGAAGCTGCTTGCAAAGAGAAGTAACCGACAATAAATTGCACGGAAACTTGGGCACATAAAGAGTATCCTCCAGGCGAAGGGACGGAGTAACTTGAACCATGCCTGTTCCATGCACCGGAGAGGGAGAACCATCCGCAACGAGAACAGGGGGCAACCGATCATGTGTTTCTAGGAGAGAAAAGCACTGAGGATTGCCCGTCATATGATTAGTGGCGCCAGAGTCGATTAGCCATTTACCTTGGGTAACTACGTGGGCACTACCTGAAGTCGTGGCCACGGAGGCAGATGGCTTGGAAGAAGGAGGAGTATCACCAGCGGGACGAAGATGCGGATGCTTTGTCCAGCAGCGGTCAACCAAGTGTCCTGGGCGGCCACAATGAGTACAGAGGTAGCGAGAGGGGCCACGCCCGCCAGAGTGGTTACCACGACCACTAAATCCACCACGATGAGCCTGGTGGGCATAGGAATCCGGAGCCGGAGGAGCGGCAAGCAAGGGGCGTTGGAGGAGAGAGGTAACAGCAGCAATACGGGCAGCAGTAGCATCGAGGGTAGGAGACTCAGCCTCTCCAAGAATTTGCTGCCGGATCATATCATATGAGTCCGGAAGCCGCAGAAGGTAACAGACCACTAGGAGTTCCTGGAAGTGCTTCAGCTGAGTGGCCACATCTGCCGAGAGAGGACGATTTTGGAGAATCTCAGCTCCAAGGGCTTGGACCTGTTGGTAAGCGGCAGGAGGGGACATGGACTGGCGAGCAAAGAGATCCGCATAGAGAGTATAGATGCGAGACGTTTGTCCCCCCTTGGAGTAGAGAGCGGCCAAGTGATTCCAAGCTTGTTTTACTGTCTCATCGTGACGGATGACAGGAAGACATTCATCAGACAGGCTATTCGCCAGCCAAGTATGAACCAGCGCATCATTCGCATCCCAGTCAGAAAACTGGGCAGAGTCCGCAGGCGGAGGGTCATCGGTAAGATGATGACGCTTGCGTTGAGAGCGGAGAAGAAAAGTGAATGAGACACTCCAGTCGGGATAATTGGGCCCCAAAAGCTTAGAGACGGTGCCAAGATTCCCTGAAGCAGGAGGAGGAGGAGGAGGCGGCGGTGGGGCAACGACAGTAGACGAGGTGGAGCCATCAGAATTGGTCATCCTGAAGAGAGGTCGCGCGGTTAAGAAGGGTAAACCGGGCGGGAAGAAAAAGAAGTCGCACGGATAGAGAGAGCGAGAAGACCGCGCGAACAAAAAACAAACCGCGGCGGGCAGAGAGGCCGCCTAAACAAGGCAGAACTCGTGCGAACAGCAAGAAATCGCGCGGATAGGAAGAAACAGATCTGCAGCGGTCACGATGTCAGACACCAGCGGCCAGAGAAGCCACGACCAAGCCGCAGAACCAAACAGAGGGAGAGAAGTCGGGCGGCTAGCAGACAGACCGCGCGAACAGAAGAGGAGGATAGAAGAATCCACGGAGAAGAGAACTCGCGCGAGCTAAAAGACAAGCCGCGGATAGAAGGCAGAGGTCGCACGGACAGAAGAAAACACAATCAGGAGGACTAGATCGAGTCCTCTGATACCATGTAAGAAACGAACTAGAAACAAGCCGGAACGGGTATAACTGAAATTTTATTATCAGAAAAAGATATATATTACAAAGGTATGGCCTCCCTTATATAGAATGGAGGAGATGGGAGAGAATACAAATACCCAATGTGGGACTAAAATTACAAAAGACAACATCTACAAAGTTAACCGCCAAACCGCCAAACAGACCGCCTAACCGTGCGGTTAGTAGGAACTAACCGCCCGGTCACCACCAGAGAACACTCAGCCGACCATCAAGATCCCAGAGACTAGCCGGCAGACCGCCTGGCTATCAAACCGCCAGACCGCCAGACTACCCGACAACCAAACCGCCAGATTAGCCGGGCTGACCGCCCGGCTACCAGACCGCCTGTCCTAGCCGCCTGTCCGCCCAGGTCTATACAGCAACATAGGTGCAACCCAGTTTTCTGGACTTGAGGCTTTGGGCGTTACCGCGCGGCGGTAGGTCGCTATCGCCCGGCGGTAGCCCAATGCGTAGAGCGGAAGGCGTCGAGGGGAAGACGTCGAGTGGTAGGCGTCGAGTGGTAGCGTTGAGTGGTAGCACACATGTTAGCTAATTACCGCTCGGCGGTAGCCCAATTCGTCGAGTCGAATGCGTCAAGACGGAAGCGTTGAGTGAGCTACCGCGCGACGGTATTGCTACTGCCGGCGGTAGTGCTGCATTATTTTTGGAACGACGACTCGGGAAGTTATCGCGGCGCGGTAGGTAGCTACCGCCCGGCGGTAGCATGCGGGAGCAGTTTCGTAACGGCTGAGTTTAGGTCGTTAGATCCTTCTTGGGATGTACTCCTATGGCCTAGGACGCTACGTCCAAGAGGCTTAAGTAGGGCTGAAAGGTTGTTTTCCCTCATTTTCTTCTCATTTTGAGTGGGAGTTAGGGTTTGGGAGAGAGGATTTGAAGGACGAAGAAGGACTTTCTCCGCCATTAGCGAAACTCCGAGGCTTTGTTCGTCGAACCGAGGCCAGATCCGTGGAGAGGACTTGAAGGCGCACACTTTCATCAGTGCAAAGCAAGATCACCATGTCTAGGAAGAGGAGTCGTAAGGTAACGACATTTCTCCTCTCGATCTTTTGGATGCATGCATGACATCCGTTTCATTCTTTCTTACTTTCAAGAATTTAGGCATCGGATCTCTCAAATGAGAGGGGTACGGGTTGTCATGGTTCAAGAGGAGCCACCAGGTCGATTGTGTCCGTCCCCGACATGTTGATGCATTAGAAATCTGCCCCGCTAGTGGATTAGACATTGTGGGTGAAGCCAAAGTCACGACCGTTAGATCGACTCGGTGATGTTGCATATCGAGTCTTAAGGATTGTTGGGTATTGTATCCACAATAATCCTGATTTAAAGAAGGGTCCAGTTAAGCTAAGATGAATTGTGACTGTATTTGATATTGTATTTGTAGTTATGTACTTGCAGGTGTACAATGCTAAGTACACACCAATGTCAGGTTACAGTGGGTCAGTAAACACAGGACTACACAATGTAATCCTTCATTGTGCAGGCCATGATGTTGACTCACGTGTAATCTCTCTATTGGGGTGTACTTCTATCCCAAGTACAGGAGAAGGATCAAATAAGGACAAAGTCTTGTAATCAGAAGGACAGGAATTTACCTAGGTAAAATTCGCCAAGTATGGTTAGGAATACTCATCGAATTCGTCGAGTATACTCGTTGCTATTCGTCCAATTCGTCGTATATCCCTTCCAACACTTGTCGAATTCATCATTTATACTTAGGGAAAATTCTCTGAGAATTGAAAAATCCGACAAATAAAATTCGTCGAGTATCATCGTGTATACTCGTCGAATTCATCGAATATATCTAACGATATTCGCCGAATTCGTCGAATATGCTAGACGATACACGCTGAATTCGTCGAGTCCATTCGACGCTACTTCTATGGATTTTTCTAAGTCTCATTTGACGTGTATCACTTGACCAGGCGTTGAGTGCGTCGAGTGCAATGGCATTGAGTGCGTCGAGAGCTTTGAGTCAGCTAGCCTATACTCATCGAATTCGTCGAGTATACTAGCTGATACTCGACGAATTCGTCGAGTATGGTATCTGCCTTGGCATTGAGTGATTTGCCAGCCTGAGCTGATTTTTTTTAAGTCTCATTCATCGTATATAAAGAACCATTCAGCGAGTATACTTGTGATGCTCGGCGATACTTGACGAATTAGGTCATTTTTCCGAAATTTTCAAAACCTGGTTCGGGTTCGGTCGTCCATGCACGGTGCTTTCTAGGTTTTGTTTTTGGAAAGTTTCTTGATACCGTTGGCAAGGAGATATCTATAAATACCTATGAGATATTTCCTTTCCATCTAATCGTGCTTTTGCTCTCAAATCCAAATTGAGAAAACCTTCCAAGTTCAGAAATCCGTCGGATCGACTACACGGTTTCGCGATTCTTCCGATCGGCCTCCGACGTGCAGTGCGATTTGATCTTCTTCAACAAATACGATTGGATCGCTTCTCTTTAAAGATCTCTATTACTCCAGTCCTAGTCGGTTAAAGATTCAAGAGTCGAGATTCAAGATCTTCCAAGATTTCACATTCCGAGTTCTCCAAGATTTTCAAGATCATCTATTTTCGAAGAACGACGGCTTGAAGATTTCAGATCTTGTCTAAGTTTGTGTATAATATTATTGTAAAATATTTATTTACTTTTGTATGAGAATTTTCTCCGAGTGGTAGATCCGGTTGTGGATCGATTAGTAGATCCGTTTGTGAATCGAGTGGTAGATCCGGTTGTGGATCGAGTTGTAGGAGAGGTTGTTCTCTGAGTGGTAGGAGCGTCGTCTCCAAGTTGTAGGAGTTGCGGCTCCGAGGTGTAAGATTTGAAGAAATCTGAGTTTGGTGAAGTAGTCGAATCTAGCCCTTTGAAGTAGATAGGCGAGGCAGGAAAGTGGACGTACCCAACTCGGGGAACCACTATAAATCTCAGTATTTGTGTGCTTTATTATAAGTAATTTTTATTTCATAAAAAGACACAGACATCGCCTATTCACCCTCTCTAGGTGATTTAGGTAGACGCTAGATACTTTCAATTTGTATCAGAGGGAAGTTTTGTTCGATATAAGGTTAACACCTTGAACAAAATCCCTGTTCTAGCGTCAAGAGATTTTGTCTAGTAACCATGGACAGAAGTAAAGACATGTCTTCTATAAAGCTACCAGTATGCACAAAAGAAAACTTTCCCATGTGGAAATAACGTGTAAGGTTCTTCATGGAAGCTGCTGATCCAAGAATATTTCAGATTGTGGAAGAAGGACACTACATATCGAGTCAAGCCTCAACTCTGAACCCAGAAGTCATGATCCCCAAGAAGATGGTGGATCTAACTAAGGATGAAATTGCCTTGGTATCCCTGGATAAGAAGGCAAAGAACATTATAGCCTGTGTAGTGGACGATTATAAGCTCCAAAATTTATTCCATTGCAAATCTGCCAAAGAAATGTGGGACTGCCTAGTTGTTCTGATGGAAGAAACTGAAGAAGTTAGAGACGATCGCAGATCGTTGCTGAATTAGTAATACGAAGCATTCAAGCAAGGATCAAGTGATATTATTGCTGACACTTCGAGAAATTCTTTAAGATTGTAAACGGACTCAGGAACTATGGTCGTAATTTCACTAATGGTGAGCTCAATGACAAATTTTTGAGATCCCTGACTAAGGACTAGGACACCAAAGTCGTAGCCATTAGAGAATTTGGAAAGCTGCCCTAAATTGACCATCAGAACCACTTTGGGAAATTGCTCTCTTATAAACTACAAATGAACACCAGAAAGAAGGAGGAGCAAAGCAGCTGGACTTCCAGCAAAGAGAAGTCGGTGTCCCTAAAGGCGAAAGGGTCAAGAAAATCCAGAGCTGTTTCACCAGTAAGGACTCGTGCTCCTGACACCCCAGAAGACACCGAGCCAAGCACATCAGGCTCTAAGCTATCAGATGGAGAGTTCTCTCTCATATCTAAGCAATTTAAGAAACTGCTCAGCAAGAGGAGACAGATGAAGAATCAGTCATCCTTATCTGACTTCAAAAAATCACGTCATGATGGTGATCGAGCTAAGAAAAGCTACAACCGAGAGGACAAGTACAAATCTAAACAGAACAAACATTCTTTCTCTGACATTGTGTACTACTGTTGCAACAAGACAGGTCACATGATTGCTGAATGCCCATACAAGAAGAAGGAGGGCTCCAAGAAAGAGGAGAAAAGATCCTTCAAGGGCAAGAGAAAAGAAGAAAAGAGCTTCGTCACAAAGAAGTCCAAGACTCTTAGTGACAGCGACTCAAGCGAGTCTAGCTCAGAGAATGAGGAAGATTACTTCGGGCTTATGGCTCAATCAGACAAGGAAGTTGGTGACTCAGAGTATCACAGGAAGTTAAACCCGCACACAATACTCTCTGAGTCAGAAACGTCATCCAATGGTCATGAAGGCTATTCTTCTGAGGAAGGCGATTCTGAATTAATGGTTCAGCATGAGAACCTTTTGAAAGCTTTTGACAAATGTCGTAAGGTAGTCAAAAATCATGTAAAAGAGATTGCCTCTCTCAAGGTAGTGGAATCAAGGCTGAGGGAGGAAATTGCAGAATTGACTCCTCTCAGAAGTGAAGTTCACTCCTTGCAAGAGGAATTGAAAAGCTCTGCTTAACTATTAAGTATGAAGGAGAAATACCTTGATGAGCTAGATGAAAAGCTCTTGGTGGAGAGAAAACTTGTGGAAAGTTACCCCAAGCCGAAGAATATTCTTCCCCTCAACGATGAGTTCTCAGCTCCGAAGAAGGGTAGTGGTCTTGGCAGCTGACAAAGGTAAGACTGCCAAGAAAGCCAATGCCAAAGAGAAGGGGAAGTCACCACTAGGTCAACCCTCGTTTAGGAAGGTAATCTTCCTGATGAATAAATTTGACCTTGAGTCGTCCTACGGTCATCTTGTTAGGCTTACTTATGTAGAGCCCAAGAATCGATACCAGGGATGGACCCATTCCTGAGAATATGGTGCCAGTGTTTTCAAAGCTCCTTATGAAGAGATTGAACTCAAGAGTTAAGGTCCTTATGTTCATGGACATGACCATTAGAGGGCACAAAAAGCCAAAACTTTTGTACCTAAGGCAAAGGATATGGAAAAGCCCTGTGTATGCTGTAATCAGGAGGCTTCCAACTCCAAGTATGTTACCCCTGCTAGAACTCACGTTCAAAAGGTAAAGCAGGAATACAAGGGAATGTATATCAGGTTTGATTGTTGGTGTTGCGGCAAAATTGGTCATTTTTGCGCTGATTGTTGGTTTAACCCTACTAATTTTGAAACTCCACGAGTTAACCCTACGAGACAAAATACTCGCAAACTAAATATTCCTAGTGGTGGTAAGCTGATAAGGAAGGGTTCCTAAGGTAAAGTGATTTTTCATTGCAGGTATGTCCAAAGGCCAACAGAAATTTGATCTAGTATTTAGATGGTGGATGCTCTCGGCACATGATCGGGACAAGAAGCCTGTTGCTTGATTTCACCCCAGTCAAAGACGAACCAAAAGTCATCTTTGGAGGGTCAGACAGGGGATCTACAAAAGGCTACAGTATGATTTCCAACGTAATAGTTTCTTTCACAAACGTAGCTTATATTGAAGGATTACATCATAATCTGATAAGCATAAGTAAACTATGTGACAAAGGCTATATCGTTGAGTTCTACAAGGACAAGTGTCTGATAAAGTCATCTACTAATTTGGAGACGATCATAACAGGCACTCAGAGTAGAAATATATTTTGTTTAAATTTTCTTTGTTTAGACATTCTACACCAGTGTGTTTTTTGGCTAAAAGTAGTGTGTCTCTCTTTGACCAATGAAACAAGAGATTAACACATATTAATTTCAAAAACATAAATATGTTATTTTCTCACAACTTAGTGCGCGATGCCCCCAACTTTAAGTTCCTTAAAGAGAGTTCATGTCACTCATGCCAAATGGGTAAGCAGACAAGGACTACTTTCAAGGGTATCGCTGAGAAAGATTCTTCAAGAAGTTTATACTTACTTCATATGGACTTATTTGGTGCTATGCATATTCACAGTTTAGGAGGTAAGTGCTGGTATTACCATGGGGATGTGAAAGTGATCAAACATATGACCTCATTGCCAATGCAATATGAGCCTATGGGGTCGCACATAAGAGCTCTTGAGAAGTTGAAAAGGTTTGTGTTGGCCTTGCTCATATGTGATATGAGTGAAGGACCAAGCCTATGATGTTCTGGATGTGAATGAATTTCATTCTGGGACATGTATTGTTAATATGGGTCATCAGGTAAGTTGTCGGAAGAAAGATAAGGGAAATTCATCTCGTATAGATGACAGGTTTCGACGAATGGTCTAGATTCGTCGAGTATCATCGTGACATCTCAACGCTTCCATCTTAAATTCATTGAGTATCATCGAAACAACTCAATGCTTCATTGAGTATCGTCAATAAATCTCAACGATTTTGTCTTGGATTCATCGAGTATCGTCATGACGGATTCGACGAGTTAGACCTCGATTAGTCGTATATCGCCTTGATACCCGGATGATTTGCCTTGCGTCATTTCATCGAATATTCACGTGTTAACTCGACGAATAGTTTTTAATCGTCGAATATCAACGTGATACTTAACGAATTCTATTTAGACCGGTTTATTTCCTTTAAGTTCGGTTCGACTGATCTGCGGTTTATGGCTTGGTTCGGTAGACTGTATAATAGGATTTCTATAGTTGAACCGATAAGTAATTGTTCATTTTCTTCTAACCTAACCGAGCGACGGCTTCTTTCTCCCGACGATAGAACAGTTCCACGCGATAGTGAAAGCCGTTCGCTGGTGCCGACCGCCGACCATCTACCATTATCGCAAAATTTTTCCTGTGCGTAAAATTCGTCACCGCCACCTCTCCTTGAACGAATCTAGTAATCCATGGAGACGTTGAGGGAAAACCTAGTTCCAACCTAGATCTTGTGCGATAAGAGTCTAGGATTCTCTGTGCTCGTGTGGATATCCGTAGAGGCGTGGACGCTTTTCAACGCTCGGAACTCCAGCCGTTGCCATTCGTCGGACTTCATCGGAGCACCTTGGTTGAGTATTGACTCAATTCCTTAAAGGTAACTTTATTTCACCGCATTTTACTTCTTGATTAATGTTCATCGCTAGATCCGAACTCTTTTGACTTTTCTTGTTCCTTATCTCCGCTGTGTGCACAAGTGTTGTGCCATCCCAGCAAAACCCAACAGTAAGGTCTACACGTTAGTAATTGTTGATGACTACTCACATTTTACTTGAGTGTTTTTTCTGAAACACAAGTCAGACACCTTCAACACATTCACAAATTTTGTCCGACAAATTTAGAACGAATTGAACTACTTAGTGGTCAAAATCAGAAGTGACCACGAAATAGAATTTGAGTCTGGTGTTATGACAGAATTTTGTGGAAGTCAAAGTATCTTTCATGAGTTTTTCTCCCCGCGGACTCCACAACAAAATGGAGTTTCTGAGAGAAGTAATAGAACCCTAATTGAAGCATGTACAACTATGTTGAACAATGCTTCACTTCATGTTGTACAATGCTTCACTTCCGGAGTACTTCTAGGCTAAAGCAGTCAACACAGTTTATCACGTGCAAAATAGAGCACTTATCAACAAAAGCTATAGTAAGACCCCCTATGAACTATTAAAGGGCAGAAAACTGACTGTTTCCTATTTTAGAATCTTTGGAAGTAAATGTTTCGTACTTAATAATGGGAAGTATTACCGTACGAAGTTTAGTGAAAAATGTTTTGAAAGTATTTTCGTAGGATATAGAAGACATAGTAAGACATATAGAATTTTTAACAAGAAAATCTTGGTGGTAGAAGAGTATATTAATGTTGTATTTGATGATACAAGCCTATTCCAAAGAAGCTCTTCTAATATTATTGGTGCAGATGAAGGTACCAGGTTCAAGGAACTAAGCTTGGATAAAGCAGTCAAGGAAGAAGCTCCAAGCTCAGTCAAGATCGTCGATCCAGGCATCGTGGATGAGGAAAGACTAGATGAACCAACCCTAGAGGATGCACAAGATACTACAGAACCTGATGGCTGAAGAGGAAGAAACCTAGTGTTCAGACACTTGAGAGATCACCTAACTGATCAAATTATTGGAGATCCAGGCGACGGTGTTAGAATTAGAAAAGGTACAGCTAATGAGGTATTGGATCTCAGTTTTCTGTCACAGGTTGAGGCAAAGAAAATTGAAGAGGCAAATAAGGATGCTTCTTGGATTTTGGCAATGCAAGAGGAGCTCAATAAGTTTGAACGTTGCAAAGTCTGGTAGTTGGTACCAGGCCCAAGGGATAGAATGTGATCGGCACCAAGTGGATATTCAGAAACAAGCTGGACGAAAATGGAGTCATTATCAAAAACAAAATAAGGCTTGTAGCTCAAGGATACAGACAATAAGAGGGGATCGACTTCGACCAGACCTTTGCTCCAGTGGCTAGGCTCGAGGCGATCAGGTTGTTTCTTGCATATGCTGCCCTCAAAGGCTTCAACGTCTACCAAATGGAGATGAAGTCAGCATTCCTCAATAAGAATCTGAAAGAGGAAGTATACGTAGCCAATTCCTCGTAAGACGGCTTATTTCATGGAGCAGTAAGAAGCAGAATTGTGTGGAAACTTCTACGGTTGATTCAAAGTATATCTCTGGGGGTAGTTATTGCGCACAGTTGCTATGGATCAGTAATCAACTTGAAGACTACAACTTGAAGTTTAAAGTGATTCCAATATATTGCAAATCATCCAGCACAATATCGACCGCGAATAATCCAGTCTCTCACAGTCAGACAAAGCACATCGAGGTGCGATATAACTTCATCCGGGAGCATGTGGAGAATAAGGACATAGCCCTCAGCTATTTCTCGATGGATAAACAGTCGCAAACATTTTCACAAAGCCACTGGACGAGGCCAAGTTCTCGTTTTTCAAAATGGAACTAGGTATGCTGAACAAGGATTCGTGAAGAGGGCCAAGAAGATAGAAAGTGTTGGGTGTTGTATCCACAATGTACCTGATTTGAAGAAGCCCCTGGACCATCTAAGGTGAATTGACATTGTATTTGATCATTTTTTTCAAGTTGTGCTTGCAGTTATTCCACGCTAAATACACACCAATGTCAGGGTGCAGTGGGTCAATATACACGGGTCTGCGCAACATAATCCCGCATTGAGCAGATCAGTGTGTTGGCCTACGTGTACTCTCTCTATTGGAGTGTACTTACTTTCAAGTACAGGGCTGAGAAAGATCAAGAGCAGACAAGGAGCAAGGATGGGCAAAAGAGCAGCTCACGGGTGGAAAGACGAAAAATCGTCTAAGTAGAAATCGTCGAGAATCACTAAGTGATTCTCGCCGATTCGACGAGAATCACTAGTGATTCTCGCCGAATTGTTGAGAATCACTCGCTGATTCTTGTCGATTGCAGCCGGCTGTCTCAACGCCGTCTTGATTTCTGCTTAAGGCAGAATCGTCGAGAATCACTAGTTGATTCTCGCCGAATCGACGAGAATGACTTTGCATTCTCGCCGATCCGTCGAGAATGAATATTGATTCTTGCCGATTCTCTCCGGTTGGCTAGATCTTCAGCCAGAATTCTGCCAAGTAGAATTCGGCGAGAATCATAAGTGATTCTCGCCGATTCGTCGAGAATCACCTATGATTCTCGCCGAATTTGCCTTAGGCGAAATTCTGGTACTCGCTAGACCGGACCAAGTTTCAGGCGCTATTTTGAACCGGAGCTAGGGTTTCTTTTGGTGGGGCCCACAACGGTCATATTGTATGACCTACTGTATAAATACATCGGTATTTTGAACAATAATAGTACAAACATACAAGAAAGAATACCGAGCCGCCGACGTAACCTAGATCGCGGATTTCTCTTCCGCCGCCGCCGTCGTCACTCGGGAAGATAGTCGCTGCCTGTGATCGTGGATACCTCCTGATCTCCCGGCGATAGAAGCTCAGCCAAGCTACGTGTCTCACGTGTCTATCCAGAGATCCTTTGTCTCTTGGTTCGTTGATCGGGAATACCTTCCCTTTCCGAATCGATCGAGACGATCGATCATAGTGTGACCGTTGGTAGACCTTGCTAGCTTTGCAACGAAGGTTGGATCTCTAAAGCTCAGCCGCCGCACTTCTTGCCGCCGCCGATCCCGAACGCCAAGCCGTCGCTCTTCTTGCCGCTGCTGGTTTCGTGGAGATTCATTCTAAGTGAGAGCTAAGGTCGTGGACTCTTCGTCTTCATCAAGAACGCGTCATCGAACGAAGAGGGACACCTAGCCTCCATAAGAAGTTTGTATATTTTATACATTCCATTTTAATTTTGTTGTAAAGGAACGTAGGTTCATCGTTGTAAGGGTTGGGTGCAACCCGTGGTGGAGGAGTGGTAACTCCTTCGCTTGGAAGGGTTCCTTCCGTTAGTGTGTGGATTGGATTTCAATCCGATTGGTGAAGTGACCGAGTCGTCCCTTGTTGGGAGATAGGTCGAAGGGGGAAAGTGGACGTACCCAAATCGGGGAACCACTATAAATTGCCTGTGTCTTTCTGTGCTGTGTTGTTTTGTTTATTTGTGCAGGTATAGTTTTAATTCCGCAAAAACGATGCAAGACACCTATACCCCCCCCCCCCCCCCATAGGTGAAGGTAGTTGGCACTAGGTGGACTTTCAAGTGGTATCAGAGGGAGGTTACTCATCAAAGGGGTTAACACCTCGAGTAAGTTTCTGCCACTAGTGTCAAGAAGAAGGCAGATATCTACTATGGACGGACTCAAGTACTCAGGCAAGATCCTAGTGTGCACCAGGCAAAACTTTCCTATCTGGAAGGAAAGGATTAGATTTTACATGGAAGCAGTCGACCCTCGACTCTTCATAGTCGTGGAGGAGGGACCTTATATTCCCACTAAGGCCTCCACCATTGATCCTACCAAAAAGGTGCCAAAGAAGCTTTCTGAAATGGATAAGGACGAGATGGTGCTGGTCGAACTTGACAAGAAGGCACAGAACATACTAATCAGCGCAGTCGATGACTCCATGATGCAGAACTTCTGCAACTACAGGACAGCCAAGGATATCTGGCACAGCTTGATTATCCTGATGGAGGGCACAGATGAAGTGAGGGATGATCGGAGATCCCTCCTGAACCAGAAATATGAGGCCTTCAGGCAGGGGCCCAAGGAAGAGATCGGAGTTACCTTCGAGAACTTCCTCAAGATCTTCAATGCTCTCAAGGGATATGGAAGAGTGTTCACTAATGGTGAACTTAATGATAAATTCCTTAAGTCCCTTACTAAGGAATGGGACACAAAGATCTGCGCCATCCGAGAGTTTGGCAGATTAGCTGAAACTGATCCTCAGATACTCTTTGGGAAGCTCATGTCCTATGATCTCCAGTTGAACATGAGGAAAGATGAAGAAGAAGCAGAGAAGGGCGCAGCCAAGGAAAAGACTGTGGCCCTAAAAGCCATTCACTCCAGGAAGGGCAAGGGTGCGGCTTCATCCCGTGCGGGTAAAAAGGATGAGGAGGAAGACTCCGAGCCATGCTCCTACGGCTCAGAGTTGTCTGAAGAAGACTTCTCCCTCATCACCCGAGAATTCAAGAAGTTCCTCAAGATGAGGAATCAAAGAAAGAGAGACGGCTCCTCCTCCAGAAATCAGAAGAAGAATTATTCTTCTGACAGGTATGAATCAAAACCGAACAAACATCGTCATACTGACATCATTTGTTTTGGGTGCAATAGGCCAGGACACGTCGTGGCCGACTGCCATCAAGGCAAGAGAGAGAAGGGGAAAGGAGAAGAGCACAGAACCTCTAGAGATAAAAAGAAGGAGAGGAGCTACATCGCCAAAAAGTCAAAGACACTAAGTGAGTCTGATTCCTCAGACTCCAGTGATGATGAGGAAGTCGACTTCGGGCTGGTGGGTCGCTCTGACTTAGAAGGAGAATGCCCCCCATTAGTAAAAGCCCGTACCCCCCTCTCCGACTCTGACTATGAGTCTCCTGATGATGATCTCGAGGATAGCCCATCTGCTCAAGAAGCTGAGCTCCTCGAAAAGTATGAGCTTCTGCTCAACACCTTCGAGGAATGCCGCAAGAGATTGAGGGCTCAGAAAAAGGAAGTCAAATTCCTTAAGGTAGAGGGTGTCTCCCTAAGGGAAGAGATCACTAGCTTGATTTCTCTCCGACAGGAGCACCTGGACCTGATCTCTAAGCACTCAGAGTCTCTAAGTCTCATTGACCTTAAACAGGAAGAAATCAATAAGTTGGAAGAACAACTTACGGCAGAAAAGAAGATTGTCCAAAGCTTCTCTATGCCAAAGACTGTTCTTCCACTGGTTGATACCTTCTCTGCTCAGGCTAAGGGGGCTGGCTTGGGGAATGTGGGTGTGCCTGGTAAATCATCCAGGAGAAACAAAAAGCAGAGGAGAAATAAGGCTGCTAAGAAGGCCTCTACTGCAGAAAAGGGAAAGGCCCCACTCAACCCTGTTGTATTCAGGAAGCCTGGCTATCCCTGCAATGAACAGGACTTTGAGTTAACCTATGGCCACTTCTTCCGTCCCTCGGTTGAAAAGCCCAAGAGCCGGTATGAGGGGTGGGCCTTCCCCCGCAATTTTGGCGAGAGTGTCTTCAAGGCACCTTATGAGGAAGTTCAAATAGAGGATTATGGCCACTTCTCTAGCGGCCATAATAGGAAGCAGACACCCAAGGCCAAGCCTATTACACTGAGAAACTAGGAGGTGAAGAAATCATGCGACTGTTGTCATCATGATGCCTCCACCTCTAGGTCCAAGGCCTTGTCTGAACCTTCTGTTCCAAGGGTGAAGCAGGTATCTAGGAGAAAGTATAACATATTTGACTGCTGGTGATGTGGCAAAGTTGGTCACTTTGCCATGGATTGCTGGTTTAATCCAAGGAATAACGAGACTCCTCATGTTGGCAATGCGAGGCAGACCACTCGTAGGGCTAACCATCCGAGGGGGAGTATGCTAAAAAGTAATCTAGGACCCCAGTTCGATTGAGTTCCTAAGGGAAATTAATTCTGTTTTGCAGGAATGTCCAAAGGCCACCAAAACTCCCATATGGTACTTGGACAGTGGATGCTCCCAGCATATGACCGGGACAAGAAGCCTGCTGCGTGATTACTCTCCAGTCGAGAATGGACCAAAAGTCATCTTTGGGGGATCAGATCGAGGAGTCACCAGGGGTTACGGTATGATTTCTAACGGTATAATTTCTATCACCAACGTGGCTTACGTTGAAGGGTTAAATCATAACCTGATCAGTGTAAGTCAGTTATGTGATAAAGGTTATGACGTTTAGTTCTGCAAGGATAAATGCCTGATAATATCGTGTGCCTCTTCGGAGACGGTATTAACAGGCATTAGGAGCAGAAATATCTTCTGCTTATATTTTCTTAGTTTAGATTCATCTACCCCCATATGCCTAGTAGCAACAGGCAGTGCATCTCTTTGTGAACATTGACACAAGAGATTGACACATATTAATTTCAAGACAATTAGTATGTTGTTTTCTAAAAACTTAGTAAGGGATGCTCCCATCATTAAGTGCATCAAAGATAGCCCCTGTCCTGCATGCCAGAAGGGCAAACAGACTCGGGCTACCTTTAAGGGCATAGTTGGCAAAGACTCCTCTAGATGTCTTTATCTACTGCATATGGACTTGTTTGGTCCAATGCAAGTTCATAGCTTGGGAGGCAAGTCTTATACGCTAGTGATTGTTGATGATCACTTTCGGTTTACTTGGGTGTTCTTCTTAAAACGCAAGTCTGATACGTTTGACATCTTCACTAGTTTTATCAGGCAGATTCAGAACGAACTTAACTGCTCGGTGGTCAAAATCATAAGTGACCATAGAACAGAGTTCGAGTCTGGTGCTATGACAGAGTTCTGTGAAGAACTTGGTATCTTTCATGAGTTTTCCTCCCCGCGCACTCCTCAGCAGAATGGAGTTGCGGAGAGGAGAAATAGAACGCTCATTGAAGCCTGCACGACAATGTTGAATGACGCTTCTCTCCAAGAATATTTCTGGGCAGAGGCTGTCAATACGGCGTGTCATGTACAAAACTGGGCCTTGATCAAAAGGAATCATCATAAGACGCCTTATGAGCTACTGAAAAGCAGGAAGCCAACCATGTCCTATTTTAGGATATTTGGCTGCAGATGTTATGTACTGAATAACGGGAAGTACTCGCGTACTAAGTTTGGTGAAAAATGCTTCGAAGGCATATTCATGGGCTATAGTATCCATAGCCGGGCTTATAGGGTTTTCAATAAGAAAACCCTAGTGGTAGAGTAATCAATAAATGTTGTATTTGATGAAGGAAGCTTGCTTAATTGCAATTCTTCCAGTGGTTTTCTTGAAGATGCAGGTGCAAGAATCTAACAGCTACACCTTGATGAGCCCGATAAAGATGCAACTCCAAAGTACGTCAAGGTCTCCACCTCAACGCTGATCAGAGATGATGACGGTCAGGATGGAGTAGTCCTCCCTGAAAGGGAAGGCTCCCCAGAAAATGCTAGATCTCCTGATGCACGACTACTAGAGCTCCGACACATGAGGGATCATCCCAGAAATCAAATCATCAGAGATCCTCGAGACGGTGTCAGAACTCGCCGAGGTACACTTAACGAGTTTCTGCATTTTAGCTTCCTATCGCAGGTTGAACCAAAGAAGTTCGACGAAGCAAATAAAGATGCGTCTTGGATATTGGCCATGCAAGATGAGTTGCATCAATTCGAACGATACAACGTCTGGACGCTGGTTCCCAAACCAAAGATGCAGAACGTGATTGGCACCAAGTGGATCTTCAGAAACAAGCTGGATGAACACGGGGTCATCATCAAGAATAAGGCCAGACTGGTGGATCAAGGATACAGACAGGAGGAGGGGATCGACTTCGACCAAACGTTTGCGTCGGTTGCAATGCTAGAGGCAATCAGACTGTTTCTAGCATATGCCTCTCACAAAGGATTCACAGTCTATCAGATGGACGTGAAATCGGCATTCTTGAATGGAGACCTGAAAGAGGAAGTATACGTCGCTCAACCCCCAGGTTTTGTCAATCCTACTTATCCTAATCATGTATACTTTCTTAATAAAGCTTTATATGGCTTAAAACAAGCTCCACGAGCTTGGTATGAGACTCTGTCTAGTTTTCTTCTTGAGAACAAGTTCTCTAGAGGAAAAATAGATAAGACATTGTTTCTTAGGGAAGTCAAAGGCAAGATCTTGTTGGTGAAAATCTATGTTGATGACATTATATTCGGCTCAACGGATAACAATCTTTGTAAAAAGTTTTCTAAACTTATGCAAGGAAAGTTTGAAATGAGCAGTATGGGAGAGCTAAAGTATTTCTTGGGACTTCAAGTGAAACAGTCTGAGGATGGAATTTTCATTTCTCAGACGAAGTTCACAAATGAACTCCTCAAGAAATTCGGAATGGATAATGCAACCTCTATGAGGACTCCAATGGGATCCACTATGTCTCTGGATAAGGATGAGAAAGGGAAACCTTTTGATGAAACCAAATACAGAAGCATTATTGGATCCCTGCTCTACCTTACTGCAAGTAGACCGGATATTATGTTCTCCACATGCGTTTGTGCTAGATATCAGGTGAACACTAAGGAATCTCACTATGTCGCTGCAAAGCGAATTCTTAGATACCTTAAGGGTACACCTAATCTTGGCTTGTGGTACCCGAGAAACAATGATGTCAAGCTAATAGGCTTTTCAGATGTTGATTTTGCAGGAAGCAGGGATGATCGGAAAAGCACTTCCGGGACGTGTCAATTCCTCGGAAGAAGGCTTATATCATGGAATAGTAAGAAGCAAAATTGTGTTGCAACCTCCACAGCTGAATCTGAGTATATCTCAGCAGACAGCTGTTGCGCACAACTACTATGGATCAGAAACCAGTTAGCAGACTATGACCTTCAGTTCAAGGAAGTACCAATGTACTGCGACTCCTCCAGTGCAATTGCCATTGCGAACAATCCGGTATCGCACAACAGGACGAAGCATATTAAAGTGCGCTACCACTTCATTAGGGAGCACGTGGAAAACAAGGACATCTCTCTCTGCTATGTCCCCACAGATAAGCAGATTACAGATATTTTCACAAAGTCCCTAGACGAGGCCAAGTTCAGTCTCTTCAAAACTGAACTGGGGATGCTAAACTATGAGGAATGAAGACTTCAGAAGATCCAGGCTCGTGCATCTAGGGGGAGCATCCGCAAGAAACTCAAGTGTAAGCCCAAATGCAAGAACTGAGGGGGAGCATTGTGGCAAGTGCTAAAGTCCCAGATTTGTAGAAGCCAAAAAGGGGGAGATTGCCCTCTCGGCTATGGTGCTTAGGGCTAAGGTGCTCTCGCAAAGTATGCTCCAAATGCTCTAAAATAATGGTATGGAAATTCTTTCTAAACTGATTATTAAGTTTATGTTTTTCTCCCATCTGTTATATTCACCTTAGCTTGTAGGGTTTAGGCTTCTTCAAATAGGGGGAGATTGTTGGGTATTGTATCCACAATATACCTGATTTGAAGAAGCCCCTGGACCAGCTAAGGTGAATTGACATTGTATTTGATCATTTGTTTTCAAGTTGTGATTGCAGTTATTCCACGCTAAGTACACACCAATATCAGGGTGCAGTGGGTCAATATACACGGGTCTGCGCAACGTAATCCCTCGTTGAGCAGATCAGTGTGTTGGCCTACGTGTACTCTCTCTATTAGAGTGTACTTACTTTCAAGTATAGGGCTGAGAAAGATCAAGAGCAGACAAGGAGCAAGGATGGGTCAAAGAGCAGCTCACGGGTGAAAAGACGAAAAATCGTCTAAGTAGAAATCGTCGAGAATCACTAGTGATTCTCGGCGAATTGTCGAGAATCACTTGCTGATTCTTGTCGATTGCAGCCGGCTGTCTCAACGCCATCTTGATTTCTGCTTAAGGCAGAATCGTCAAGAATCACTAGTTGATTCTCGCCGAATCGACGAGAATGACTGCATTCTCGCCGATCCATCGAGAATGAATATTGATTCTTGCTGATTCTCTCCGGTTGGCTAGATCTTCAGCCAGAATTCTGCCAAGTAGAATTCGGCGAGAATCATAAGTGATTCTCGCCGATTCGTCGAGAATCACCTATGATTCTCGCTGAATTTTCCTTAGGCAAAATTCTGGTACTCGCTAGACCGGACCAAGTTTCAGGCGCTATTTTGAACCGGAGCTAGGGTTTCTTTTGGTGGGTCCCACAACGGTCATATTGTATGACCTACTGTATAAATACATCGGTATTTTGAACAGTAATAGTACGAACATACAAGAAAGAATACCGAGCCGCCGACGTAACCTAGATCGCGGATTTCTCTTCCGCCGCCGCCGTCGTCACTCGGGAAGATAGTCGCCGCTTGTGATCGTTGATACCTCCTGATCTCCCGGCGATAGAAGCTCATCCAAGCTATGCGTCTCACCTTTCTATCCAGAGATCCTTTGTCTCTTGGTTCGTTGATCGGGAATACCTTCCCTTTCCGAATCGATCGAGACGATCGATCCTAGTGTGACCGTTGGTAGACCTTGCTATCTTTGCAACAAAGGTTGGATCTCTAAAGCTCAGCCGCCGCTCTTCTTGCCGCCGCCGATCCCGAATGCCAAGCCGCCGCTCTTCTTGCCTCCGTCGGTTTCGTGGAGATTCATTCTAAGTGAGAGCTAAGGTCGTGGACTCTTCGTCTTCGTCAAGAACGCGTCATCGAACGAAGAGGGACACCTAGCCTCCATAAGAAGTTTGTATATTTTATACATTCCATTTTAATTTTGTTGTAAAGGAACGTAGGTTCCTCATTGTAAGGGTTGGGTGCAACCCGTGGTGGGGGAGTGGTGACTCCTTCGCTTGGAAGGGTTCCTTCCGTTAGTGTGTGGATTGGATTTCAATCCGATTGGTGAAGTGACCGAGTCGTCCCTTGTTGGGAGATAGGTCGAAGGGAGAAAGTGGACGTACCCAAATCGGGGAACCACTATAAATTTCCTGTGTCTTTCTATGCTGTGTTGTTTTGTTTATTTGTGCAGGTATAGTTTTAATTCTGCAAAAACGCTGCAAGACACCTATTCCCCCCCATAGGTGAAGGTAGTTGGCACTAGGTGGACTTTCAGAAAGCTCTTGGGAAATGCATCAAGGATGAAAAATATCCCAAGGTAAATTTGTTGAATATCGGACCGAACACTCGCTGATTCGTCGGATATCACTGGATACTCGTCGAATCTGACACGATTCCGGCATAACTTGTTGAATTTCACTTAGGGCAAAATTTTATATCTTTTTATATTGGATCCGAAGAGTCTCGACTAATCAGGTACGCGCCTTTCCATGTCTTAAAATTTAAATATATATATATATATATATTAAGGAGGGTAAGGGGCAACTGCACTCCAGTTCGTCGAAACCAGACAGACAGACTAGCCAAACTGTTCTCCCGACTCTTCGTTCCCGTGACAGTTGCTCGTCATCTTCCTCCTGCGGACTTGCTCTCGTTCGTCGTCGCCTAGGTTAGTGACAGTAGAAGGCTTGATCCAAGGTTCCAACAACATTTTTTTGGTTCCACGGATTTCTTCCAGCTATCCCGATGGCGTGAAATCCTGATAACTTGGTACCTGCGCGACAGAGACAGTGACATAGACTTGTTCCGATCAACAGTACAATCCAGCAATTTCAACCCCATTTTCTGAATTTCATGGATCCTAAAAGCACTAGTAGTTTATTGGGAGGTGGAGAATTAGTCCGAATGGGATTTTCCTCAGCCTTTGATTAATTCAGAAATATAATCCTAATGTAAGAGACAGCCGGTCTCTCATTTGCCCTCCAACATCCTTACAAAATATTGGACAAGGACGTTCTTGAGTTCTTCCAGAATGCCAAGCTCTGGCATGAAGACTCTGTAATCAAGAGAAAAGTTCATGGAACTATCATTAGGTGAAGGCCTCTCACCTCACACGGCTCTGAGGCTCCCAGCCTGCGGAGAGACAAACTATCTCGAAGAGGAAGACTTCACAAGGGCCATGTTATTTTGTGGTTTTCCCAGAGGTACAAAAGCCATTAAAAGGAAATGAATGAATGACGAAGGCAAGCTACTATCTGACATCATTGGAAAAGTATTGCTATGCAAGACTGGATCCCACGACTATCTCTCTATAGAAATGTTCAAAATTCTTGTGGTGATCATCTACTAGAAGAGAATGTACTGGGGTGCTGTGCTATTTGAGAAAATCAAAGACAACCTTCGCACACCCTACTTTGGGAGGATTATCAGCTTGTACCTGAATCAACTGGATGGTGAAAAGTTTAATATGACCAAAGATGTGTCTATCCATCACTTGAAGAAAATAGACTCATCCATATTTTCTAGGTGGGATAGGAGGATCTTGCGGCAAGGGGGAGCCAAAGATTTTCCTGTGGAGGAGTAAGCTCAGGCTCCTGAGGATAGGATTCATACTCCATACCCCAATGAGGCCCCAGATAGATTGAGTGCAGGAGCTGAGGGGGGGCCATCTGTTACTTCAGTTGCAGAGAGTCCAGTTCCAGTTTCAGAGATAGAGGATCTGATGATAGAGGTTGCCAAGATTGCTCACACTGTTGTTATAGAGTTAGTGCCTGAGGAGGTCTGTTCACCCAGAAATCAGCAATCCCAAAGTTAGTGGGAGCCATCTCTTACTTCAGTTGCAGGGAGTCCAGTTCTAGTTCCAGAGACAGAGGATCTGATGACAGAGGTTGCAATGATGGTTCACACTGTTGTTATAGAGTTAGTGCCTGAGGAGGTTTGTTAACCCAGAAATCGGCAATCCCTCCCAAGGTAGTCAGCTCGCAAGTCACGACCTGCTCAAGGTTTCTCCTAAAGGTCGCAGCCTATCAGCCCCTTTTCTCAAAGGATGGGCGGACAAACTTCTCTGTCCGCTCAGGCCTCGCGGCTATGATGGTCTCCCAAGCCAGATCGCTTAAGTTGCGCAGCAGCCGCTCATTCCTTAGGGACTGCGGACTGCTTCCTCAATCCTCCCCTGCAGGCCTCGTGGTTAGATCAACTAACCGCGCGTCAGTTCTCTTCCAACAGGTCCAATAGAATTGCGGACTCACAGTACCATCCACGCAGACCGCCATATTGCCAGACAACCTGCCTCCAGGTCGCCAGCTAGTATGTGACAAGCCTGCCCATCCAACAGGAGACGAGCTTGCTCCACCAAAGAGGGCGACCTACTCCTTCTATTCAATAGAAGGTGGTGGACTCAGTCTTCAGTCCGCCTAAGGGAGTCAGATTTGCTCCTCCCTCCAGCTCTCTAGGCCTGACAACATCCAGACGACGACCAACTCTCCTGTCCACCAGCAATGGGCGGACTCGGTCTCAGACTGTATGTAGAGACGGAAACATGGCCAACCATTCTCCGCCAGACCACGCCATACCACGCAGACTCAACTATAACCCGCAAGGAGGAGATAAACTCTCTTCATCCAACAATAGTGGTGACCTGCCTCCAGGACTCAAGTAAGTAGTGCACGACCTGCCTTCTGGGCCTGCCAGGTCGCCAAGCAAGTGGGACGCCTCAGTTAGGAGGCAGCCTGCTCAACCCATCCGTCGTGAGTTGGGAGGATTCATTGTGCAGTCCGCTAGAAGAATCCCAACTCAGCAGCCGGCGATTTGCCTCATCCTCTCCACAGCGGGCTAGGCGGACACATTCCGCAGTTTGCCAGCTAGCCCTCCAGCTTCTCTTCTTTAGCCACTTCCCAGCAGCAGGCGAACTGCTCCTAAGCTCGCATAGCTCAATGCGGGCACGCTCAGCACAGCAGAAGCGAACTCGTCCCTGTCTGCCAACAATAGGATCAGCTCAGTAGTCCCTATCTGCATAGCCTGGTGCAGACTCGGAGGACTCCCTCTTTACTCTCTCAACTCACCGCTCTATCGGAGGTGACGTTACCAAGACCGTTACCTCCTCGGGCCTATAAATAGGCCCCAATACCTCTCATTCAGGGGACAGAGTGGAGATGATAAGGTCAAGGCGTCAAGTTCTACGGATTCAGCTTCTCAGTCTGTGCGACCTCCTCCCATTCTCCTTTCAGCTTGATCACGCAGCCCGCTCGGCTTAGTCAAGCGAGTTGCGGGATTAGCAAACCGTGCGGTCTGCTGGCCTCTCTGGTCAACCCGCGCGGCCTCTGGCATATTCCTTCCTTAGCCGCCAGCTTCCCCCTTTGTACCCTTTATTTGATTTCCATGTAAAGGTGCAATCTCAAGCTGTAACTTAAATTCATAATCAAAGGAAAGCCCGTCGCAAGAGTGGCATTTAAGTCGCGGCGGGCGAAGTCTGTTGTTGCCGCTGTCAGCGGCCCCCTCTTCTTCTCAACTCCTCTCTTCTCTCGGCATCAACCTGCAAGGCTAGCCGTCAAAGTAGTTATCTGCTCGACATTTCCTGATGAACCTTCCCGGTTATTCCAAGCATCCTCAACAGCCTGTCCTCTATCCCCGTAACCTTCTTATTCACCTCACCGGTGAGACCGAACACCCATTAGCTGTTGGTGATCGCGAGCCCTCCTCTCCATTTTCACGCATCAATAGTTAACACGCGACCCTCCGATCTCGAACAGATAGTGAAATCAGTGGTTACTCATGTTAGACCATCAACCAGCCGAGAACCTTACTCCTTCAAGTCCTAGTGAAGATCCTCTCTGGGAAGCCTTGGAGCAATAGCCTAGAGAAACTTCCCAACAGTTTCAAGCAATCAACCATACTCTAACTGCTATCGCGCAGCGATTAGAAATGCAATCTGCAGCAGCACCAGTTCCTCTGGTCAATCTAGCACCGGCATCGGAGACTCTGCAAGTTTATCCACCGGCGCCGGTCTATCCTCCCGTTTACCCATCAACCTTTCCGCAAGGGCCTGTAGCCCCTTTGCGATCTCAGAATGATGAGTTCATAGCTTGTCAAAACTTCTTCCGGGAAGATGCCCGAGGAAGTCTAGCTAGATTCCTAAACTTTCAGGGAAGTCATCCATACTCTTCAGCTCCTGCCTTTGCTCCTCCTCCAGCAGCTTTTCCCTTCTATCCTCCTGCTCCTTTTACAACTGCAACTCATGCTCCCTTTTTCCTTATGGTGTAGGAGAGCAAGAAGAGCTGTCACCTTTTTCACAGAATGTTCGACATAAACCAACTCCAGTTAACTTCAAAGAGCTGCGGTTTCCAATCTACACTAGAGAGACTGATCCAATGAAGCACCTTCAAGCCTTTGAATCAGTCGTAGATCTCAAGACCCTCTCAGATACAACCAAATGCAAAATCTTTGTAACAACCTTTGATGGTCAAGTGAGGGATTAGTTCTATGGACTATGTCCTTAGTCCATATCTTCCTTTGATGATTTGCAAAGAGAGTTCCTGCTCAGGTTTTCATCCTCCACAAAGAGAAAGGGTGGTCCAGAAGCCCTCTTTTAGATCAGGCAGCAAGAGAATGAGACTTGGTCTCATTTTGTGGATTGTTTTCAGAAAGAAATCTTGGACATTGAGATCGTCGATCAAGAAATGTATCGAGTGGCACTTATTCACGGTTTGCGTGAGAGACCACTCAAGTTTGAGGCTAATATCCGAGCACCAAGGACATATCAAGAGTTTATTGGCTTGCCCAACTCATACATTCACGGCGAAAAGAGCAATCCCAGTTTGGTCTTTAGGCTTATAGCAGAGAAAGATTCTTCTTCTTCTTACAAGCAGCCTCCGAGGTCTCCTCGGAAAGATTTTTCATCCTATTCAAGGAAGGGAAGAAGATTTCAACGTCATCGACACCCCTTCCTGGGCCAGGATCGTGCCCGAGATCAATTGTTACCATTACCAGCCCCAGCTCCTCTAACAGTTTCGGTTCATTAGCAACAAGATGATGACTTGTCAGAGTCCGAACTAGATGAAGCCATGGAAGAAGTGAGCCAAATCATGAAGGGTAGGGCAAATTTTAAAAGGCCTTACCATCTGATAGATTAAAGATCAAAGATTCAGATACATTTTGTGAGTTTCATAAAGAAAGCTGGCATTTGACTAAAAACTGCCAAGCGCTTCGTTAACTTGTACAAAACTTGTTGAGGCATTGTAAGATGCGTGATCTACTCTCGAAGGATGATCGCCCTGATCCGTCAACTTCAAAAGGCAAAGAAGTAGCAGACGTTCCTTGCTGCTCATAGGGAGTGAATAAAATCAACAATTGTCCTCACATAATCATCGATAACATCATTGATGCTGATGACGAGGGCTCCCTTGGAAGGCTATTCTAAAATAAAAAGGACATCGCCAGTTCCGAATTCTCCTTGCGATCATGACTGTTTGTTTTTTACTTTGTTGTTCAAACATTCTCTTTTAAAACACTTCTAAGTGTTCTTTCATTTCATTTCAATATATTGTACGTCAGAGATTCCATACTGGCACTTTTTCCTTTATGGAGTGCTTCCTCCTCTACTTTTTCTCTTTGTCAAAGAGATCACTGAACCACCGAGATATCGCCGAGTCTTGCTTAGGGCCTCCTCGAGGTTAGACTCCTGCGTAATACCACAATGACAATATATAGTGGGGAGTGTTCACATATGTGTAGTGGGGGCCGTTCAACCCTCGTGTAGAGGATTAAGGGACTTCGGATCCTAGCCGGTATCTAACACAGAGTGTGTATCGAAGGAGGTCCCATTTGTTAGCTCCATTGCGTTCCTTTAATGATACATTATAGTTACGGTAATCTTTGCTGGGTAAGCAATGACGATCAAGTGTAGCCTTGCCTCCTCTATCATCTCACGATTATAATGGACGAATATTCTATGGTACTCTCAATCTGTGCCTTCATGGGACCCACAACTCCGTTGATTTCTCACAGACAAGCAATAGGCCACTTGGCGCATCTAGTCTAATTGATCAATGATACTTGTAACCCGAGGCATGAGAGTTGTGCATCTATCGATCCTTCTCAGGATTTTCTATGCTTTTTCTCTTTTGTTCCCTTCTAAAGGATGCGCGACCAACCCGCTCTAGGTAGGACTACATCCTAGATTATTTTTCTTAGGCAAGTGATGCATAAGGCCCACGGGTGCACTCCTGTGGAAGCATCCACTCTTTTTGGGTCATCTTCAGGGTGTAGTCCTCCTTTTTTTCATTTTGCCTTCTTACAGGTTAACAGGTTAAATCCAACCTATCAAAAGGATTTGCAGCATCTATCTTGCTTATGCTCATTTTATACATTCATCTTTCATGAAGCTCCATCCACTGATGATTGATTATGCTTATTCTTGGCATCTATTATTCAATCAAGGATTCTATTTATTGACAAGCCATACTATTGAATTCTAATCAAGATGGTTTCATCTTGCTGATCCGAATTCATAGTAAAGACACCATACTTTAATCACGCAAGACAATCATTATCGCGGTTTGATCTTTATTCAGTTAATAGCAGAGTTTGTCGAGTATCTCTTCTGCTATCCAATTATATCATGTCATATCAACACTCAACATTCACAAGTTCCATCCAGGTACTTGCAACTTAGTTTCATGTCATATCTGCTACTCACCCTTTCCTTTGCAGAGATTAGCAGATACTTGTAAGTTCCATCCAGGTACCTGCAACTTAGTTTCATTTCATATCTGCTACGCACCCTTTCCTTTGTAGAGATTAACAGATACTTGCAAGTTCTATCCAGGTACTTACAAATTAGTTTCATTTCATATCTGCTACTCACCCTTTTCTTTGTAGAGATTAGCAGATACTTGTAAGTTTCATCCAGGTACCTGCAACTTAGTTTCATTTCATATCTGCTACTCACCCTTTCCTTTGCAGAAATTAGCAGATACTTGCAAGTTCCATCCAGGTACCTGCAACTTAGTTTCATTTCATATCTACTACTCACCCTTTCCTTTGCAGAGATTAACAGATACTTGCAAGTTCCATCCAGGTACCTACAACTTAGTTTCATTTTATATCTGCTACTTATCCTTTCCTTTGTAGAGATTAACAGATATTAAGAAGTTCCATCCAAGTACTTGCAACTTAGTTTCATTTCATACCTGCTACTTATTCTTCTTTTGCAGAGATTAGAAGATATTAGCAAGTTTCATCCAGGTACTTGCAATTTAGTTTCATCTCATACCAGCTACTTACTCTTCTTTTGCAGAAGATTAACAGGTGCTTACAAGCCTCCTTCAGGTACTTGCAAGTTATCATTCTTCTGTGCTTTCCACTCATCTTTGTTTTACAGTGCTCAATGAAAGACATTCACGTCTTCTTCGTTTTGCAAAAGCAACCCAGGTACGCATGAGATGTACCTCTTTTCGCATGCATTAACTCTTCCTTTGCAGGAAAAAGATAGTCATTGACAAACCTTTTCTAAGGAGAGATATCAGGTTCTATCTCTCCCTGCCTCCTATTTTTTCGAGGGATGGATCACAATTTTCGTGGGTCTCCTACTTTTTTGAAGTTCCCTTCGGGACTTAAAAAAGTGCGGGGATTATGTTAACCCAGTAATCGGCGATCCCTCCTAAGGTAGCCAGCTCGCAAGTCGCGTCCTGCTCCTGGTTCCCCCTGAAGGTCGCGGCCTGACAGCCCCTTTTTTCAAAGGATGGGCAGACAGACTTCTATGTCCGCTCAGGCCATGCAGCTAGGGCAGTCTCCCCAGCCAGACCGTCTAGGTCGCGCAATAGCCGCTCGTTCTACAGGGGTTGTAGACTACTTCATCAGTCCGCCACTACAGGCCGCGCGGTTAGATCAAATAACCGCGTGTCAGTTCTCTTCCAACAGGTCCAATATAATTGTGGACTCACAGTGCCATTCGCGCAGACCGCCATATTGCCAAGCGACCTATCTCCAGGTTGCCAGCTAGTATGTGATAAGCCCGCCCATCCAACAGGAGACGATCTTGCTCCACCAAAGAAGGTGACCTGCTCCTTCTATTCAGCAGGAGGTGGCAGACTAAGTCTTCAATCCACCAAAGGGAGGCAGACTTACTCCTCCCTCCAGCTCTCCAGCCCACACAACATCCAGACAGCGACCAACTCTCCTGTCCATCAGTAATGGGTCAAATCGGTCTCATACCTCTTGTAGAGACTGCAACATGGCCAACCATTCTATGCAATACCGAGCCATACCATACAGACTTAACTCCAACCCGCAAGTAAGAGGTAGACTCTCTTTATCCAACAGCAGTGGCGTCCTGCCTCCAGTCAGCAGTGCACGACCTGCCTTCTCTGCCCACCAGGACGCTAAGCAAGTGGGACGCCTCCAACAGGAGGTGGATTGCTCAACTCGTCCGCCGCAAGTTGGGCTGATTTGTTGTGCAGTCCGCTAGAAGAACCCCAGCTCAGCAGCCGGCGACTTGCCTCATCCTCTCAGCAGCGGGCTAGACAGACTCATTCCGCTGTACGTCAACTAGCCCTCAGCTTCTCTTCTCCGACCACTTCCCAGCAGTAGGCGAACTGCTCCTCGGATCTCATAGCTCGACGCGGGCTTGCTCAACACAGTAGAAGAGGACTCGTCGCAGTTTGCTAACAATAAGATCAGCTCAGTAGTCCCTATCGCACAGCATAGTGCGGACTCGGTGGACTCCCTCTTTACTCGCTCAACTCACTGCTCTACCGGAGGTGACGTTACCAAGACCGTTACCCAAATTGATCAGGGGACAGAGTGGAGATGAAAAGGTCAAGGCATCAAGTTCTGCGGACTCAGCTTCTCAGTCTGCGTGACCTCCTCCCATTCTCCTCTCAAATTGATCAAGCAGTACGCCCAGCTCAGTCCAGCGAGCTGCGGGATCAGCAAACCGTGCGGTCTGCCGACCTCTCTGGTCAACCCGCGCGGCCTCTGGCATATTCCTTCCTTAGCCGCCAGCTTCCCCCTTTGTACCCTTTATTTGCTTTCCATGTAAAGGTGCAATCTCATGCTGTAACTTCAATTCATAATCAAAGGAAAGCTCGTCGCAAGAGTGGCATTTAAGCAGCGGCGGGCGAAGTCTGTTGTTGTCGCTGTCAGTAGCACCCTCTTCTTCTCAACTCCTCTCTTCTCTCAGCATTAACCTGCAAGGCTAACCGTCAAAGTAGTTGTCTGCTCGACAGTTCCTGATCAACCTTCCCTGTTATTCCTAGCATCCTCAACAATCTCTCCTCTATCCCCGTAACCTTCTTATTCACCTCGCCTGTGAGACCGACACCCGTTAGCTGCTGGTGACTGTGAGCCCTCCTCTCCGTTTTTGTGCATCAACAAGGTCGAGGTTGATATTGCTGCTGAGGAGGATTTGCAAGTGGATGACTATGAGATAGATACTAGTGAGGTACTGATGATTGCTGATGAGACTAAAGCTGCTGATAATGTAAATGATGGCTCTGAGCTAGTGTCAGTAGAGAACCTAATTGTCCCTCTCCTAGAAATTCTTCCTGCTTCATCTTCTGAGGGATAGGTGACTAGGCCCTCATTATCAGTTGCTTGTGAGGTTGCTAGGCTCATGAGCAACCTTGAGAAAAGGATAGGCAAGATGCCATATCCACCTCCTACTGCTGAAGTGGAGGTTGTGGTTCTTTCAGATGAGGAGGAAGATGCAGAGGAGCAGACTCTAGTTCTAACTACTACTGAATACCTTGGTACAACTTATAAAGCTCATTTATCTCTAATAGTTGAGTCTTCCAGTGAGGATCTGTCTAACACTCTTATTCCCGATATCCCAAGTTCTAGTGCTTATAATTTAATCCTACAGAGCATAGAAGCAATGTTGGCCAAGCATAAAGCTTATTTTGATTCCTCCATGCAAAGAGTTCTGAAAAAAGTCAAGGAAACTGAAAAAGATCTGAACAATGGCCTAGCAGAGGTTAAGGTCAGATTTGACAAGCTAGATGCAAAGTTAGACTTAAGGTTTACACAAGGTGAAAAGGGGTTAATTTTGTCATGAAAGGATTAAAGAGCAATTTGAATGTTCTGTGCAATGTTGATATAAATGCCAAAATAATGATTGAAGTTAATAATAACTCAATGACACATTATGAAACCAGCATGGGAGCTTATGTAAATGCTTTGGCTACAGAAGTCAGAAAGGGGGAGGAGACCATGACAACTAAGGTAGTAGCAAAGGTAAATGTGCTTGAGGAAGCCATGCTAGTGAACTTTGAAGGAGTAAATAATTATAGCTATGGAAATTTCTCGTAGCTTCACAAGGAGATTTTTGGTAGGCCAAGTCAAGAAGCTCAAGTACCTGTTGTGCCTATTCATGATGAAGTTCATCCTGCTGAGGATTACTCTCATTTTTGGACAGACACACAAGATTTCTCTCTTGATAGATCTGCTGTTACTACTGCTGCTCCAGAAATTCATGTGAGTGAAGATGTACATCCTGCTCCAGTCTACAAAAGAAGAAGGTATGGTGAAGGCCCTTCTACTACAAGATCAGAACATGTTAGAGGATCACCAGCCAGAGATAGAGAAATGGCTGAGATATGGAGTACTATCTCAAGAGGAATAATCTTAGACTCCTTCACCATGGTCGATATGGGAGGGGAAAGCAAATGGGATCACTATGACCGAGATGAATGGCATAAGTATGAAGTGTCCTGCACAAAGAGAAAGATCCACTTCAAAAAGCACAAGCATGATGATCCTACAACACCTCCATCCCCCCTCCCCAAGATATTACCCAAAGCCCAAGGCCTATTTTGTCAAACAGCGTCAGAAGAGCCAGGAGAGCCCCCCCCCCCCCCCCCCCCCCCCCCGTCCAAGCCAAAAAATCTCATTGATATATATATATATATATATATATATATATATATATAATTTATATATATATATATATAATTTATATTTTGACTGAGAATGCGTTTTGTCTTTTTATTTTTATATATCTGTTTTAATCTTAAATATCTGCTCAAGTTTATGTTCTTTATTATTATTATTGTGCAATTCACCTTAGATTATAAGATTCTGACTTCTTCAAATAGGGGAAGATTATTGGGTATTGTATGCACAATAACCCTAATTTGAAGAAGGGTCCAGTTAAGCTAAGATGAATTGTGACTGTATTTGATATTGTATTTGTAGTTATGTGCTTGCAGGTGTATAATGCTATGTACACACCAATGTCAGGTTATAGTGGGTTAGTAAACACGGAACTACACAATATAATCCTTCATTATGTAGGTCATGGTGTTAACTCAAGTGTAATCTCTCTATTGAGGTATACTTCTATCCTAAGTACAGGAGAAGGATCAAAGAAGGACAAAGGCTTGGAATCAAGAGGACAGGAATTTACCCAAGTAAAATTCATCGAGTATGGTTAGGAATACTCATCGAATTCGTCGAGTATACTCGTTGATACTCGTCAAATTCATCGTATATCCATTCCAACACTCGTCGAATTCATCATTTGTACTAAGGGAAAATTCTCTGAGAATTGGAAAATCTGCCAAGTAAAATTCGTCGAGTATCATCATGTATACTCGTCGAATTTGTCGAATGTATCTAACGATACTCACTGAATTTGTCGAATATACTAAACGATACACGCCAAATTCGTCGGGTCCATTCGACGCTACTTCTTTGGATTTGTCTAAGTCTCATTCAACGTGTATCACTTGACTAAGCGTTGAGTGTGTCGAGTGTAATGGCGTTGAGTACGTCGAGTGCGTTAAGTCAGCTAGCCTATACTCATCGAATTCGTTGAGTATACTAGTCGATACTCGACGAATTCGTCGAGTATGGTCTCCGCCTTGGCGTTGAGTGATTTGTTGGCCTGAGCTGATTTTTCTTAGTCTCATTCGTCATATATCAAGAACCATTCGGCGAGTACACTAGTGATACTCAATGAATTTGACTTAGGTCATTTTTCCAAAATTTTCAAAACTTGGTTCGGGTTCGGTCGTCCTTGCACAGTGCTTTCTAGGTTTCGTTTTTAGAAAGTTTCTTGATACCGTTGGCAAGGAGATCTCTATAAATACCAATGTGATATTTCCTTTCCATCTAATCATGCTCTTGCTCTCAAATTCAAATCAAGAAAACCTTCCAAGTTCGGAAATCCGTCGGATTGGCTACAGGGTTTCGCGATTCTTCCGATCGGCCTCCGACAGGCAGTGCGATTCAATCTTCTTCAACCAATACGACTGGATCGCTTCTCTCTAAAAATCTATATTACTCTATTCCTAGTCATTTGAAGATTCAAGAGTTGAGATTCAAGATCTTCCAAGATTTTACATTCCGAGTTCTCCAAGATTTTCAAGATCATCCATTTTTGAAGAATGACAGCGTGAAGCTTTTAGATCTTGTCTAAGTTTGTGTGTAATATTGTTGTAAAATATTCATTTACTTTGTAGGAGATTTTTCTCCGAGTGGTAGATTCGGTTGTGGATCGAGTGGTAGATCCGTTTTTGAATCGAGTTGTAGATCCGGTTGTGGATCGAGTTGTAGGAAAGGTTGTTCTCCGAGTGATAGGAGCGTCATCTCCGAGTTGTAGGAGTTGCGGCTCCAAGGTCTAAGATTCGAAGAAATCTGAGTTTGGTGAAGTAGCCAAATCTAGCCCTTCGTTGTAGATAGGCGAGGCAGGAAAGTGGACGTACCTAACTCGGGGAACCACTATAAATCTCGGTGTTTGTGTGCTTCATTTTTAAGTAATTTTTATTCCGCAAAAAGACACAGACATTACCTATTCACCCCCCTCTAGGTGATTTAGGTAGACGCTAGATACTTTAAGGATTTTGATAGAAATCCGTTTGCGGCAAGGTGCCATTTGTGACGTTTGTCCCCCTTATTTCGTGCGAGAACGAATAGAGGATTAGGGCAGGAAAGGCTATGTTTGTTGATTTGATGAACCGAGTGTTTTGGGAGTACTTAGACTTGTTTGTGGTGGTCTTCATCGATGATATTTTGGTATAATCCAAATCGGAGGCAGAACATGAGACTCACTTGAGAGTGGTCCTGCAGGTGTTGAGAGAGAACTAACTTTTTACTAAGTTCTCGAAGTGCGAGTTCTGGTTAGAGAAGGTGGCGTTTTAGGCCATGTGATTAGCGGTGATGGGGGTGGCGGTGGATCCGGCGAAGGTTGAGGACATCATGGATTGGCCAGTTCTAAGAACTGTGGAGGATGTCAGGAGTTTTCTTGGACTAGATGGGTACTATAGAAGATTTGTGGAAAAAATTTCGCGGATAGCTCTGCCCCTCGCAACTCTGACTCATAAGGACCAAAAGTTTGTATAGACTCAGTAGTGTAATCAAGCATTTGATATCTTAAAGGAAAGGTTGATATCGGCACCAATCCTAAGTCTTCCTAAAGGGATTGAAGGATTTCAGATTTTCAGCAACGCATCAGGTTGCGGTTTGGGTTGCGTGCTAGTGCAACATAGCAATGTGATAGCCTTTGGGTCTAGATAGTTGAAATCTCATGAGAGGAATTACCCCGTCCAAGACTTGGAGCTGGCGGCGCTAATTTTTGCATTAAAGTTGTGGTGAAACTATGTGTACGGTGAGAAGGTGGAGATCTTCACGGACCACAAAATCCTGAAGTATCTTATAGATAAAAAATACTTGAGCATGCGACAACGCAGGTGGGTCAAGTTTCTTGGGGACTACAATGTGGCGATTCAGTACACGTTGGTCAAGACCAACGTGGTGGCCGATGCATTGAGTAGGAAATACTCTGGACAAGGGAATTGGATTAAAGCCCATGATGAGCGGTTGGTACGAGACTTTGAGTCCCTCGACATCGATTATGTATCAAGAGGTGAGTTTAGCATGGCTCGGTTGAACTTGATAGAGTTGTAGAATGACTTATCCGATCGTATCTGTGAAGCGACCAGTGTGGATGTAAAGTTCCAGCCATTTGTGGTGGAAGCTCAAAAAGGCGAGGGTAATACCTAGGAGATGGTTGGTGGGATCTTGAAGAAGGATGGAATGGTATGTGTATCGCAGTTCGGCAAGCTCCATGAGGAGTTGATGTTTGAGGCCCATTTCATGAAGTACTCCATTCACCCGGGCAGTCCAAAAATGTACTTACATATGAAGAAATACTTCTTGTGGCCTGGATTGAAGAGGGATGTAGCTTTGTATGTGAGTCGGTGCCAAACTTGTGCCTTAGTGAAGGCTGAGTGTCTGAAGTCAGGCGGGTTTCTGAAGACCCTTCCTATCCCTAATTTGACGACATCTCCATAGATTTTGTGCATGGCTTGCCTCGGTTGTAGTAGGGTAACAATGCGATTTGGGTGATCGTGGATCGCTTGACCAAAGTGGCTCACTTCATCCCGAATCGGAAGGAAGATGATGTGGAGAAGTTGGTAGAATTATATGTTCGCAATATTGTGCGGTTACACGGAATTCTAAAGAGTATTGTTAGTGATCGCGATGGACGGTTACATCCAGGGACTGGAGACTAGTATAAAAGAGTTTGGGCACAAAGCTCAAGTTTAGTAGATCGTTCCATCCTCAAATTGATGATCAAACGGAAAGGATGAATCGTACAATGGAGGATACGCTAAGAATGTATACCCTTGATTTTGGTATGAGGTGGGAAGATCACCTTTTTATGGTGGAGTTTGCCTATAATAATAATTTCAAGACGAGTATCAAGATGACACCTTACGAGGCTTTGTATTGAAGGCGGTGTTGAACACAGATGTCATGGATAGAGGCAAGAGAGACCAAACTTTTGGGAAAAGAGGTGGTGGTCGATGCTTATGAGTTGGTGCGAACAATTCAGGAGCGCATGACGGTTGCTCAGGATCGATAGGTAAAGTATTTCAATGCGCTCCATAAGAATGTGGAGTTCGCGGTAGGTGACTGGGTGTATCTAAAGATTAAACGTTCAAAGGTGTTTTGCAAATTCGCCGACTCAAGAAGCTGAGTCCGAGGTTTTTGGGGTCGTTCGAAGTTGTGGAACGCATTGGAGAAGTAGCCCACCGGTTGGTGTTGTTCATAGATCTGAGTGGATTACATGATGTCTTCCATGTTTAAGTTTTAGGGAAATCCTTGATAGGGACGAGTGTTGTGGTTGAGTCGACGGTGGTGCCAGTAGAAGAGGACTTGAGGACGAAATTACATCAAGTCAGCATAGAGGATTCAGATGTTTGACAATTGCGGAATAAAGAGGTTAAGCTTGTAAAAATGCGCTTGTATAACTGTGGGCAAGACGAATTCTCCTGGGAGCGTGAACAAGTAATGCGGGAAGATTTTCCGGATCTCTTTGCATCAGGTATGCTTTGTTGTTTGTATACATACTAAATTTCGAGGACAAAATTCTTTTAAGGGGGAGGAGTTGTGACCCCTAGTTTTCTGGACTTGATGCTTTGGGCGTTACCGCGTGGTAGTAGGTCGTTATTCCCAACGATAGCCCAATGCGTCAAGTGGAAGGCGTCGAGTAGAAGGCGTCGAGTGGTAGGCGTCGAGTGGGAGCATCAATTGGTAGCTCCCGATGTTAGCTAATTACCGCTCAGAGGTAGCCTAATTCATCATGTCGAATGCATCGAGACGGAGGCGTTGAGTGAGCTACCACACATGGATATTGCTACCGCCGGCTGTAGTGCTGCATTATTTTTGGAATGATGGCTCGAGAAGTTATCATGGCACGGTAGGTAGTTACCACCCGGCGGTAGCATGCGGGAGCAGTTTTGTAACGACTAAGTTTAGGCTGTCTGATCCTTCTAGTGATGTAATCCTATGGCCCAGGACGGTCCGTCCAAGAGGCTTAAGTAGGGCTGAAAGTTTGTTTTCGCTCATTTTCTTCTCATTTTGAGTGGGAGTTAGGGTTTGGGAGAGAGTATTTAGAGGAGGAAGGAGTTTCTCCGCCATTAGCGAAGCTCTGAAGCTCCGTTCGTCGAACTGAGGCCAGATCCGTGGAGTAGAATTGAAGGCGCACACTTTCATCCGTGCAAAGCAAAATCTCCATGGCTAGGAAGAGGAGTCATAAGGTAACGACAGTTCTCCTCCCAGTCTTTAGGATAAGTGCATGGTATCCGTTTCATTCTTACTTACTTTCAAGCATTTAGGCACCATATCTCTCAAATGAGAGGAGTACGGGTCGCCATGGTTCAAGAGAAGCCACAGGGTCGATTGTGTCCATCATCATCATGTTGATGCATCATAAATCCGCTCCATTAGTGGATTAGGCATTGTGGGTAAAGCCGAAGTCACGACCGTTAGTCTGACTCGGTGATGTTGCATATCGAGCCTTAAAGATTTTGCTAGAAATCCGTTTGCGGCAAGATGCTGTTTGTGATGTTTTCCCTCCTTATTTCGTGCGAGGACAAATAGAGGATTAGGGTGGGAAAGGCTATGTTTATGGATTGATGTGCGGAGGCGCGAATTTGTCTCTGTGATCGGCTGGCTAGTCCGTGACATGCAAGTCATGTGTGAAAAGTATCCCGGTAAGACAGGTCCCCTTCTAAGAAACTAATGAGAATGCCAAGCTTTTGGAAAACTCGGGCGATGAAGCCTATGAGCGGGTGGATTCAATCAAGGGTTCTTAGCATTAGTTTGTTTGTGTGACGGAATCCTGATATAAGAAGCCATAGCTTGTAGGCAAGCCTTGGTTTTGAGACTTACGAGCAGGTGGGGCCTAGGCAAGTGTTCTGTGTGATGGCTTGAATTCCATTAGGGGATAATGGAAGTACCCGTGTAATGTGATGTGATGATGCGTGATGATATGTTAGATTCATGCGCTATTGGGTGCCTTGGGTGAAACCCAGGTTTGCATACATGCTCCATTGTAGACCCCTTTTCATTAAATGCTCAACTTAGAAACGTGTTTGATGTATGTGACATCCTAACCTGTTTTTTTACTCTCTCTCTCTCTCACTCACTCTTTTATATATATATATATATATATATATATATATACATATACATTTGCATACGGAGTGCTGACCTGCAAGATGATGGAGTGCCTCGGGCTCCGCTAGGGATGGCCGGGAGGAGATGTGTTGGTTACACAGTTGTGGTCAGCCTTTGCTGACCCACGTTACAACACATTTTTACAGGTCAAGGATTGCAAGGGGGAGCAAGCTCGCCAGCCTCATGAAGTGGACTCGCTTTTATTTGCTTATGATTTGTTGAATGTTTTGCTCAGTGAACTGTAATCCGGCTTGCATGTCGAGGTAGCCTAGGAGTGCTAAAGCACATTGCTTTATTTATTGTTGTTTCAGTTTTTGGACACTTGAATGTTGTAAAGCCTTAAGGCCGTTTCGTACTCTTAGTGTAGTGGATAACTTCTAGTGGTTGTGGGTTTCTGCTGTTTTGTGTTCTGAGTTTTGAGATGCGATGTTCTTTTATATCACTTTATAATGCTAAAGCTGTGGAGTCTATATGTTATGGGGCCCCGGCCGGACCCATATTATATGGTCTTTATAGGGGAGGTGTTACACTATGTGGTTCGCTATGTATGGGGGCATCTCCTTACGAACTTTAGAGAGAAATCTATTTCCTTATGCAACTTTAGTTGCAATTAATTTACATTGTAGTAGTAGTTTTTGTTGCTAACCTATAGGAACATGTTAAAAGTGAGATGGATCGCTCTATGTTGATTTGTACGCCTCTTAAACCTTATTTGAACTACCCTTGGACCGCCCTTTTAATTTTGTGTTCATAATTGGCTCTAAAATTTGACTTGTTCTAGGATCTAATATCTCACACAACCTTTTCTTTATTTCATGCCTTTGTAAATCAGTTATATTGTCATACTTGCTTAGTATTTCATCCAACTTCATTCGTATGTCATTCTTTTGCTCACTCTTTATTTTTTACAAGTACTATTTCTAGAGTAGTAATGTTCAAAGTGAGTTGATTCCAATATTTATGAACCACCAATGAGGAAAAAACATTTAATTGATTCATATACACCAACAATTCATGAGCATATATGTACAACCCTTATTCGTCAAGGGGGACTCAGTTGTGCCACATAGGTAGAAGGTCAATGTCAACATTAAAGGGCGGGGCAAAGTCAACAAGCTACCGCGATTGGACTCCTTTGTTACGGGCGAGTATCACACTCTCCTGGGCGAGCAGTCGACAAAGAGGTTTTGTGAGCATCAGAGATACTCGCCTATGGGCGACCTTCAGCAGCATCTCGCCAAACACAAAGCAAGATCCTTCAATAATCGTTAAGTACAATGTTGCCCAGTTGCGAGCCGCGAGATCAACAGGTCTAAGAAGGTAACCTCGTAGGGCTGGGTCTCCTCACCTAAATACCCCACCTCCCAGGTTTTTATCTATAAATAAGACCTCAGGGGTACCAGTAATGACACCTTGAAACCTTACAATTTGGACCCCTCCCCCCACTCTCTCGAGAAGATCTACTCTCTAGGCATTGCCTTCCTCGCATCTCGCTTAGCCATTTTTGATTGTTGAGGGAAAGTTTTTCCTCTAAATTTTTGTGTACTTGGTGGGACCTCTCTGCTGTCTAGGATCTTTTAATTTCTTCTTTATTTTTCCTTCTTTCATCCTCAGAACAGACGGGCCGAACTACGAGATCAGTAGCCTCGGACTGCACTTAGATCCGAATTTGGAGAAGGGATTTTCCCATTTCCAACATTATAGTAAGCTCATTGTAGACCTAACCTTATGTAAACAATCTTTTTGTCAACACTCCCATTTATAGTTATTTCTTTTTCCCTTTTTATCTTCTCCAAAGCAAAATACTTAGATTGAACCAAACAACTCAAAGTAAAGTGATCCTCTATATCTTGTATTAATTTGAATTGAACTTTGGTCAAACATCCTTTTAATTTTTGTGTATTGTAGTGTAAGCATTTGATTAAATATTTTTCAAATAAATGTAAGATTGCAAATAAAAAATTAAAGAAATTGTTTTTGTTGGCTACGCCCACTTTCCGCCTTATTAGCCGTGCAATTTCCCAAGTGTAAATGTTTATCTAGCCATAAAGAAATGAAATAATTCTTGTAAGCCTCTATCCAAATATTAATCAAATATTTTATCACATTAGGATAATTTTTTGAGTACCTGAGTAATATTGAGTTAAATCTTTGTTGAAACTGAACCGCACAGTTTTGCGTCAATATCAGAAGTATTGTTCACTTTGGTTCATCTCAGTCCTACTGAATTGAATCACACAGTTTTGTCCTTTTCCCTAGAGGTTGTTCGGACGATCTTGGGTGACTTCACACCTATGGCGAATCCCTAGCGTGAGGTTTGGTGAGACCGGTCTAGGCTAGCCCGGTTCGGGTTGGTTTCCCTATGAACCACTCCAAAGGGTGTTTGTAGGTTCAAATAGACTAGGAATCACGCATTTTTGGGCTCATTGGAATCTCCTCGGCAAGCTGGTCACGGACCACAGTCATGGTCTCTCACGTCCGAACCAACCAATTTAAAATTTTAACGACCCCAACATATAGTATTTTAGTTTCATTATTGGATGCATAAGAGTCTAAACTAGAATGAGAGTAACTTAGGTACAACATTGAATATAGAAAAATCGGGCATGTAAATTTTCTTGATACAACTTTTACTACATAAAAATTAGATGTTAATACTTATTAATAGTTCAGATTTTGAGTCATAATCTAAGACTTTTGATTATATATTATAATATTAAAAATTATAATCTACAATGGGGATAGGGAGATGACTAGGTAAATTGAAAGATATTGAAAAGTTAGGATTTCTCTTGACCAGCCAATTGGGCGTTCAACAAACCCAACGAAGAATAATCAAATAAAGACGTGTGTTTGTAGGAACTTATACTTGGTCAACCCATTTTCAGTTTGTAGATATAGGCTTCACTTGGGGGACTTATTTTCACCGGTAAAGCGGTTACGATCACATGAACCGGACCTTAATTAGGACCGGTTCATGCGGTCGACTTGATCGGTGAAAATAAGTCTCCCAAACGGAGCCATTATTCTAATTGAAATATATATATATATATATATATATTATTATTATTATTATTATTATTATTTATTGTATAATATATAGAAAAATAAGCTGCCCCATTATTATATTTTACTTAACAATGAATAGTAATATTAAAGATTAGAATGAGTTTTAAATTGAAAAATTTAGATAATGTTTAATATAATATTACACATATTATATATCAATTAATTAAGTTTGAAACAAGATAATATGGATAGATTAAAATGAGTTTTTTAAGTGTACAATTAAATTTTTTTTTAATTTCATAACTATGTAATATAGATAGACGTGACTTGTTAATTAATAGGATTGCATTTGATGGACTTTATATACTTGACAAATCAATTTTATATAATTAAATCGTCAAATAAACACTCACACGAGCATATCTTATCTTATTTATATAAGAGAATATAGGTATTTGGAGGCATACAATAGAATAAATATTGGCTATTGGATCATGAGAGAGAACCGGGGGGATTTGGAGAGAGAGAGAAGAGGGAAAGGGAGAGAGAGAGGGGGCGGGAGAGAGAAGAAGAGAGAGGGTGGAGTGATAAAAAGAGGGGGAGAGAGTAGTAATAAATTATTTTTTTAGATTAAAATTTGCAAAATTTTATAAAATAAAAATAGGAATAATAATTCATATTTTTTGCGGTTATTTTAAGTACTCATATGTATATGTTTTGAAAAAAAATAAGATTTCGGGTGCATGCGCGGCCCGCTCATAGGCGGTCGCAACCCGCAGCGACGCATCGAGCACGGGAGAAACCCGTCTGGATGCGGCCGAAGGCCACCCGAGAGCTTCGAGCACGGGCGTAGCCCGTGCGAAGAAGCTCGCACATATATAATTATACGCACACACACACACACGAGCATCTTCGCACGGACTACGCCCTTGCTCGATGTTCGATGCTCTCGGGCGGCCTTCGACCGCATCAGGCGGGTTTCGCCCGCCTGCGCATGTGCTTCAGCCGTGTTTGATGCTTTGGGGGGTCTTCGGCCGCAACAGGGCTTATGTAAATTTAGTTCCTCCTGCTTTTCAACATTTTTCGTTATTGTTGTTTTGTTTGTTTTCGAGATTTATTCATAGTCCAAGAACTCATGTTGTGGATTAAATCAAGTGTCTCCTAAGCTCACTGTAGACAGGAAAGTTCTATCAAAAAACGTAGTGTCATGGCTTAATTAGCTTTCCAAGTAAAAACATTGTGTATCTTTTATGCATAGAGCATTCTCGATGCCAAGACTTTGGAGTGATGATGGTTGTCTGACGTTATGTTTCCTTGCTTAGCGTTGAGTGCTCTCGACGCCAAGATCACTCGACGTAAAACAGATCTTGAAATCGAGAGCACTCGACCCTAAGCAAGGATGCAAGATGTCAGACAGCCATCATCACTCCAAAGTCTTGGATTCGAGAATATTATACGCTTAACAAAATACACAACGCTTTTACTTAGAAAGCTAATTAAGGCATGACACGATGCTTTAAGACAAAACTTTCCTGTCTACACGAAGCTTAATAGACCCCTGATTTAATCCGCAACCTGAGTTCTTGGACTATGAATAAGTCTCGAAAAAAAAAACAAACAAAACAACAATAAAGAAAAATGTAAAAAAGCAGGAGGAACTAAATTTACATAAGCCATGTTGCGGCCGAAGACCCCCCAAAGCATCAAGCACGAATGAAGCCCGTGCGCAGGTGGACGAAGCTCACTTGATGCGGCCAAAGGCCGCCCGAGAGCATCGAGCACGGGCGTAGCCCTGCCGGTTCGCCACCGGCCTACCCCCGCCGGTGTCTCCGGGGTCCGACTATTGAAATCGAAATGTCGGTCTCTGTGGAGTTCACCCTTGGAGAAGGGGTGATCGCGCACCTACTTCTCTCCTGCAAGCAAAATGACAAGGAAAAAGAACAAAGAACTGGCTTAAGGGCTCGACGCGGAGGTCCCACCACACACCCGCAAGATCTTAGAGCGCTTCCCCTCCCTAACCAAGAGCCGAGCTAAGGCAACCTCAGAAAGTGCTAGAAGACTGGGAGACAAGTGAGCATGCCTTTTGAGGTGCCCCTTGGGTCCTTATTTATAGATCTCTGAAAACGGCCTGCAAATAGCCAACCTCCGTTGTTCTGAACAACTATGTGCAACCCAACTGGGTCTGCCAACAGCATAACTCCGCTGTTATATCTAGCTATGGGCAGGCCAACGGTGGCAAAATGGTAAAAACACATCATAGAGCATAGGGCGAGTAGCCCTCAACAATCTGTACTCGGTAGGGCGGCGGGTGCTCGATGGAGCTAACACTCGCTGCTTCTGCTCGGCCTTTGGCGAGTGTGGGCCTGGCCTGCCCGGCTCGCCTGCCGCGAGTTCGTTGAGCGGCTAGATCTCGTCAGGAGGCCCAGAATTCGACGAACAGCCTAGAGTTAAACGAAAGGCCCAGAGCTCGACGAAAGGCCTAGAGCTCGACGAAAGGCCCAGAACTCGACGAGCGGGGCTTGGCGAGTACAAGCTCGCCTCCCAGAAGCATTCTACCCCGCATGGGCGAGCCGGGGACTGCCGAGCTCTCCTCCCTACCGAGCTCGCCCAGAGACTCAGATTGCCCGATTTGGCTGGTCTTGCTCCTGCTGACACACTTGTCGGATACGGGGTTGTACACCGGCGACCCTAACGGTGGGGTCAAGTGAGGCAGCCGCCGCCTCCGTCGGCGGTGGCTGGCTGGAATAATAATAATAAAATTTTTAAATAAAATGAAGAAGCTCACGGGTTGGGCAACCGCCGGCGGTGGCCCTGCCGGTTCGCCTCCGGCCTACCCCCGTCAGTGTCGTCGGCGTCCGGCGTCCCCGGTGGTGGGGTCCGGTGAGGCCACCTCCGCTAGCGATGGCGGGCTGAAATCAATTTTTTATATATATAAAATGGCGGAGATCGAGGGGCAAAACCGGAAAATCAAATATAATCAATGCAGGGGCACTGTAGCAACACAACGTTTGCATTTAATATAGTATTGATATATACACACACACAGTTGTATAGTTATATTTTATTCTCTTACAAGTTTTATTATTGCTCCTATTAAGTCGTGTCCAAAAGCCTGACCAGATCGGGCCCAGGCTTTTTGCCAACTAGGCTCGGCCCGACTCAGTTTGAGCTGGGTCGGGCTCGGGCTCCTTTCTCAAAGAGGGGGCCCGATAAGGCCCTTCAAGCTGGGCCGGGCCGGGCTAGGCCGGGCCGGGCTACCAAAGGCGGGATTTCTCGCCTACCCTGGTGTCGGGCCTAGGCTAGGCCTGGTGCTCGGGCTTTGCCTGGCATGACCTGGCCCGGGTAACCAGCTAATATGGGGGCTCGACAAGGCCCACATGCCAAGCCAAGGCCCGAGCCGGGCCTCGCTGGGCTTTTTCCAGGGCATGCCCGGGCGGGCTTTTCGGGCCCAGACTTTTTGCCCAGACTACTCTTGTATATAGTTGTATAATATAGAAAGGGTAATATTATATTTAGTTCTTTAAGTAACAATGACTCAAGATAGATGAGATATTATAAATAAACATGTATTGAAATAAGCCTTAACTATTGATTGGGTCCTCCATTTATAGGAATTTTTGAATGCAAATAATCAAAATTCTCATATCTCACGTTAATTTAGTGGGGATCATGGAAGGAACCATTTAACAAACGCGTGCGTGATCCTCATACACTTTTCGTACGCCTAAATTGCTCCCAACCGCCCGGGGCCATCCGCCTGCGGCCATCCGCCCGCGGCCATCCGCCCGCGGCCAACCGCCCGCGGCCAACCGCCCGCGGCCATCCGCCCGCGGCCATAGCGGCAAATCACCCGCGTCCATCCGCCCGCGGCCATAGTGGCCAATCACCCGCGTCCATAGCGGCCATCCGCCTGCGGCCATCCGCCCGCGGCCATAGCGGCCAATCACCCGCGTCCATCCGCCCGCGGCCATAGTGGCCAATCACCCGCGTCCATAGCGGCCATCCGCCTGCGGCCATCCGCCCGCGGCCAACTAGCGCACGATCGACCGCCTCGCTAGCGGCCGTCTCTGTGCCTTGTGGCCGCGAAGCCCGCGGCCGGCCTCACAGCCGGCCGCCAATGCACCTCAAGGTCGTGCTTTCGTGGTCGTGCGTCCACTGCCTCGAGGGCCCACGACCCGCCTCCCGTCTGGCTGTCGTCGCGCCTCGAGGCAGCGCGCCCACGACTGTCCACGTACGCGCCTCGCAGTCACGCACCTGCGACCTCGAGGGCCCGCGACCGCGAAGGTTCACAGCCGGCCTCACAGCTGGTCATCGCCGCGCCTCGCAGTCGTGCGCCCATTTGGAAGATGCATTTTTCTGTACATTAGATTATAAAATTATAGGTGTGCACAATGAAAGGTCCCTCTCATTTCAGATTGAGTTTTCCACCGATAGCTTGTCTTCCCGCGCCATCAACCTTTTTCACGAATAAGACTCCCACTTAGAATTGTTTTACACGAATGTGATTGTCGAAGTGTCTTGTCATTCTTCTCTTGACCTCCTCCGACCTGGTCAATCCAAGGTCTCAAAGTTCTTCAATATAGTCGAGGGAAAGTTTCTGGGCTTCCTCATTCTTGAGGTGTCATTCTTTATCCCATCCTTCCGGCCACCACAACCACCATGGGGCTTCTGACCTCGAACTCTACTGGGATGAGGGCCTCAGACCCATGTGAAAGCTTGAAGGGAGTCTCCCCCATGGACGAGTTGTGAGTGGTTCTCAGCACCAACAAAATCGAAGGGAGATGCTCTGCCCAGTTCCCCTACAGGTTTGTGATCTTCTTCTTCAGGAGATTGATAATGACCTTATTTGCGACTTCTACGTGCCCATTACTTTGGGGATGATGTACTGAAGTGAATCAGAGATCCATCCTCAACTATTGGCAAAAGTCAGCAAGCTCCAAGCTGGCAGACTGTAACCTGTTATCCATGGCGATGGCGAGGGAAATCCCAAACCTGCAGACGATCTCCCCCCAAATGATGTTCTTTACGATCTAGTAAGTGATCTTGGCTAAAGCTTTGTCCTTAATCTATTTCGAGAAGTTGTCGATCATCACAAGAATAAACTTCTGATTCCCGCTTATTTGAGGGAAAGGTCCAATGAAGTCCATCTCCTAGATGGCAAACGACCAAGGCATTGTGTTTGAATGGAGTTGCTGGGCTGGCTGCAGTTGGAGAGGAGCGAAAAGCGGACACTTCAGACACTTCTTGGAAAAAGTTTCAGCATCTTTCCTGATCGTCGACTGAAGTAGTCGTGTCATAGAATCCTTTGCTCCAGAATGCGGGTCCCCGAGTGACTACCACACTATCCTGAATGGATTTCCTCTAGTACACGCGGAACCTCGGTTTCTAATACATACCTAGCCAATGGGCCTAAGATAGTATTGCGGTATAGATCCCCTTCATGCAGTGGGTAGTAGGCTACTTTATAATGGAACTTTCTCATATCCACAACGTATGTCAGGAGTTGATCGATTGTGAGAAAAGTGATGAACGAGTCCATATAGGAATATTGCTGCTCAATCTCCATCATCTCCCCTTCTTCGAATGATGGTCAGAACAACTCCATGATTTTCCGCCAACCCTTAGACCATATTTGGCCAAATGATCAGACACCAAGTTCTCCTCTCGGGGCACATGCTCGATTAAGAATGATTGGAAGCCTTCTATCAAGCACTTCACCTTTACCAAGTACCTTTGCAGGATAGTGTTACCTACTTCGAACTCCCCTCTGATTTGTGACGCAACCACCGTTATGTCGGTGAATGCCTTGACATCCTGTATTCCCAACTCCTTAGCAAGGCACAAGCTGGCTACTATGGCATCATACTCTACCCGATTATTTGTGACTGGAAAAAGGATCTCAACCTTCTGCTCGATCCTAGTTCCATGAGGACTCACCAGCACGATGCCCACACCCAAGGAGCTTTTACCTGAAACTCTGCCCATAAACATTTTCCCATAAACTCTGCCCAAGTTGCTGTAAGATGGCGTTGAGTGTGTGTCTAGCTGTCAACACAAACCTTCTTCAGGTGTCGACACAATTCCTGAGTGTCGACACATGCCTTTCTTCTGGCGTCGACATAACTCCTGGGTGTCGACACAACTTCTGCTTTAGGTGTCGACACAATTCCTGCCTTAGGTGTCGACACAATTCTGGGTGTCGACACAATTCTGGGTGTCGACACAATTCCTGAGTGTCGACACATGCCTTTCTTCTGGTGTCGACATAACTCCTGGGTGTCAACACAACTTCTGCTTTAGGTGTCGACACAATTCTTGCCTTAGGTGTCGACACAATTCCTGCCTTAGGTGTCGACATAATTCTGGGTGTCAACACAACTTCTTCTTCAGGTGTTGACACAATGCTTGGGTGTCGACACAGCTTTGCTTCTAGTGTCGACACAACTTCTGGGTGTCGACACAACTTTGTTCATGGTGTCGACACAACTTCTGGGTGTCGACACAATTCTTCACAAGTGTCGACACTTGTACTTAGAGAATTTCTTTGCAAACCTTATACCTGCACAATGAAACTCAAACATACATCAAATACAAATTGATGTATATCATTGAGTAAGATGAGGCTTCTCCAAATCTGGTACATATTTTTCAGTGTACCCAACAATCTCCCCCTATTTGGAGAAGTCATAACCCTTAGTCAAAGATATACATCACTTATAATAAAGCACATAAAAATAGATGTACATACATTTAAGTGCAAGACAACATATAAACAATGTAAACAACTAAAATCAATAGTGAAGCTGATTTTATTTATTAATCAGAAAATTCTGGGTTTACATGTTTTTTCCTTAGAACAAAAAAGCAAAAAATTACATTGTTTTACACATAAGCATATTTATCCTATGATTGGCTAGGCTCCTTAATTACAATGCCTTTTCAAGATTGAATCTTTGCATGCACAGTAGGGTCTGTATCATCAGCAGGTTTCTTCCCTTTGAGATTCTTTTTCTTTTGTTCTTCAGCCTTTATCTTTTGCCTTTCAAAATAGTGAAAGGGCTTGGGGAAGTACCTGCTAGGCTCCAGAGCATTAGCAGTTAACTTCCCATCTTTTGCACTCCTTCTGAACTGAAGAATGGCTTCTTGCCTGGCTTGATATTTTTTCCATTCTTACTCAGAATACCATTTACCCCTATCATGGGTTTTATCCTTTACAGCCTTTCAGGCAGTCAAAATGATATTCCCGGAAGTAGGGCTCCATTGCTCAAAATCTGGCTTCAACTCAGCCTATTCTCTAAACCTTTTCTTGGATAATTGTGCCTCCTTTTGAGCTTGCTTGGCAGCCTCTGACATTTCTACTTTTTCAATAATCACCTTTGATGCCTCCTGTGAAGGACTGTACATTGTCTGCACTTCTTGTTGAACCATGTCAAAATCAGTAGGAGGGTAAATAACATGTGCAACTTCAGGCTGATCTCCTTCAATATTAGCAGGTTGTACTCCAGACTCAGCAACATTGTCATCATCACATAAAGGAGGAAAGACAAGTATAGCTCTAATGGAATTAGAGACCCATTTTGCATGGTCAGGGCTATCTTTGACTAACAATCTCTCCCCCTTTATGACTTCTCTAGTAATATGATCCCTTAGATCAGTCTTCTGAAACCTTATTTGATCAGCCAGATATTCTGTACCTTCTTTGTAATAGTCTTTGAAATTAATTAAGGTATCAGAAATTGTCTTTTGAGAGACTCCAATAGCTGTTTGAACAACAGCTAGATCTTCTTTTATTTGCTTTGATATTTCAGATTTCAAATCAGTGGAAATACTTCCAAGCTTTTTGAGTATTTTTTCATGGGAGTCTTTGAGATTTTCATTGGACCTGAATTGATTTTCTAAAATATATCCTTGCTTTGTGGCAATGTCCTCAATCTCAATCTTTATAAGCTTTTGTTTCTCAGCCAAATATACTACAACATTGTCTCCCTTATGGAAGCAATCTTTCATCTCTTTATTATGCAGATTGACTTCAAATCTAATTGACTTAATGTCTTGTGCTAGCTGAAACTGTAGATCTTTATTTGACTCATCCACATTTTTTTCTAGAGACTGCATTTGCTCATCCAATTTAACTTGCAATTGGACCAGTAATGAACTGAAATCCATGCTTGGAGCAGATGGTTGAGTGACTGATTGCAAGGCCTTCTTGTAGCCTGAGCTCCTTTTCTTAATTGCAACTATCTTCCTCTTCTTAGCCATAATGGCTTCCTCATCATCAGAGGGTTGTGAGGAGCTTTCTATATCAACAGTTTCCTTATTAGATGGGGCATTTAGTATCTTCTCCCCCTCAGTCCTTGGCAGTTCCTTTTCAATCTGTGATTGCTCCCCCTCAGTCCTTGCACCTGGGAAATCAGAGAAAACCTCTTCCATGGTGAACTCTTGCTGCATCTGTATAGGAGGAACAAGATTAGTTTGGAAAACAAAAGGTTCACCCTGGACATCTAGATCTTTGTCCAGGGACCTCTCTAGAAAGGAGATACTTACTTGCTCATCCTGAGCAGTATCCTTCAACTGCACATCTTGTGCCTCTTTCTCCATATTTAGCAGTGCTTCTTGATTGATATCTGATATAATATCCATTACTGTATCAGATGCAAGCTCACTCTCTAGAGTTACAACATCAATTGCTCCCTCTTGAGCAGGCAGTTCTGAAAGTACAGTATCTTGTGCAGCTAGTTCAGGATTTTCTCCCCCTAGAGTAGTGACTATCTGTTGCTTTGGGAGCACACTACTCTCTACTTGATCTTGAGCATCTTTTTGTTGTCTGTCTTCATCTAAACTAAAGACCACTTCCTCTTCAGAATCACTAGAGGATTCTATTTGCTGAACAACTTCCTTCTTCTTCCTTTCTTTCTTGGTTTGTTTTTGTGGAGTAGAAACCTCCTTGGTTAATACTCTATCCCATCTAGACAGTATTCTGGTGTCCATTCTCCTCATATGGTTGATTTTTGTTCATGGAAGTTGGTTCATTATATCTGGTATTATTGAAGATAAACATAGACTCAGGATTCTGCCCAGATTTGGTTTCTTGATTCCTTCTTGTATTTTATCAAATACTATGGATGCCCAATCTGTTTTTAGCTTGAAAGTTATTCTTGTCATTAGATGGAAAGTAGAGGCCGAAATTCTATCATGTCCACTTGTTTTGCACAGAATTACCTTGCCTACTATCTCTGACAGGAAATTCCCTTGCGAATTCATCCCTTTCCTGGTGATGGATGATCCAACCTTGGTATTTGGGTTTAGCCCACACCAGCTTAAAGCATCTTTTTTCATTGATGGAATGATGTCATCTTCATCCTTAACCTTAGGAAGTTGTAGTGATTTCCTAATCGTATTCAGTATAAGTTTCAGTCGGGAATCTTGTACTGTGGCTTTGATCTTCTTCCCGTCTGTGTCCAAAGTTGCAGATGAATAAAATTCCATGAATTCCTTCTTCCAAATCTTCGTCGTTTCTGAGACCAAGAACTCCAACCCATTTTCTGAAATTAGGGTAATTACACCCTGAATTTCTGGTGACGCTGTCGTGAATCCACCACGAACCAGCTCATAGCCTTCGTTCACTTTGTCATCCTGATGAGGCGCCATTGTCGGGAGAGAGAGATGGAAGTGAAAAGAAGAGAGGGTCTTTGTCGACACAAGGTGCAGAGCCAAGAATTTGGAGAGCGTAGTCGACCAGATTTTGGCTTCACCTATTTATAGTTTAGGTGTAAAGGGGAGTTCAAAAGACGCGCCTTAGTAATAATACTAGGTCGCGACAATACTTAGGTTTAGTCGACATGTCTATGTGTCGACATACTTATGTCAGTGTCGACATGGACCGGTCATGACTCGACATAGAGTGTCGACTTTGATTTTTGTGCGTCGACACAAAAATCAGCTAACTTAAAGTCTCGATAGAGTTGTGTCGACCCATATTCTTCTGTCGACACAGATATTGTTTCTGTGTCGACACATCCTTTTTCTTTGTCGACACAACATACTGAGTGTGTCAACAAAAAGTCTGCTTGTGTCGACACAAACTTGGTACTTAGACAAATTTCTAGAGAAATTTTGTACTGACATATTCTAATTAGGAATGCTTGTGCTGACCTATTCTAGGTTCAACATACCTAATTCAATTTTAAAATAATTGAATTTAGTTTCATCTAGAGGTTTTGTAAAAATATCAGCATTTTGATTATTTGTGTTTACAAATTCTAGACTAATATCTTCCCTTTTCACATGTTCTCTTATGAAATAAAACTTAATTCTATATGCTTGGTTCTACTATATGATACAGGATTCATAGCAACAGAAATAACACTATTTGAATTACAAAACAGTGGAATTCTACTTACCTTGATGTCGTAATCTTCAAGTTGGTGCTTTATCCACAATAATTGTGCACAACAACTGCCTGCAGCTACATATTCAGACACAGCTGTTGATATAGCTACACTGGTCTGCTTCTTGCTGCACCAAGACACCAGCCTTCCACCTAGGAATTGACAGGTTCCTGTAGTACTCTTCCTATCTTCTCTGCATCCTGCAAAGTCTGTATCTGAGAAACCTATTAGTATGAAATCTCTATTCTTAGGGTACCAAAGACCTAGATTAGGTGTGCCCTTAAGATATCACAAAATTCTCTTAACTGCAGTATAATGAGATTCCTTTGGGCAAGCTTAGTACCTAGCACAGACACATGTAGCATATATGATGTCAGGTCTACTAGCAGTCAAGTAGAGTAGGGAGCCAATTATCCCTCTATACAAAGACTCATCAACAGGTTTCCCTGTCTCATCTTTGCCTATAGGCATACTTGTTCCCATTGGAGTTTTCATGGTGGAGGATGAGTCCATACCATATTTCTTAATCAACTCCTTTGTGAACTTAGACTGGGATATGGACAATCCATCATCAGTCTTTCTTACTTGAAGTCCCAAGAAGAACTTCATCTCACCCATACTGCTCACCTCAAACTTCCCTTACATAAGTTTGGCAAACATTCTACAAAGGTTGTTTTCAGTAGATCCAAAGATAATGTTATCAAAATATATCTGAACTAGGATTATCTTGTCTTTAGATTCCCTAAAGAATAAAGTTTTGTCTATCTTTCCTCTAGAGAATTTATTCTCAATAAAAAAAGTAGACAAGATTTCATACCAAGCCTTAGGGGCTTGTTTCAAACCATATAGAGCTTTCCTAAGCCTATATACATAATCAGGAAAATGAGAATCTACAAAACCCGAGGGTTGTTCAACAAAGACTTCCTCTTTTAAGTCACCATTCAGAAATGCTGACTTTACATCCATCTGATATACCTTGAACCCTTGATAGGCAGTATAGGCTAAGAACATCCTTATAGACTCCAGCCTTGCTACTGGGGCAAAGGTTTGATCAAAGTTAATCTCTTCCTCTTTCCTGTAGCCTTTTGCTACCAACCTTGCCTTGTTCTTGATAATAGTTCCATTTTCATCAAGTTTGTTTCTGCAGATCCACTTGGTTCCTATAATGTTGTGATCCTTTGGTTTAGGAACCAGTTCCCAGACTTTGCATCTTCTTAATTGATTCAGTTCTTCTAGCATAGCATCAATCCAGTTTGTGTCTAGCATGGCTTCTTCAAACTTCTTGGGTTCTATTTGTGACAAGAAGCTAGAACATAGAACTGTCTTCATGCTTTTGCCTTGTTAGAACACCTTGACTTGCATCACCAATGATTTGGTGAGCTTGATGATCCTACAGGTGTCTTCTTGTTGGAGGAAACCTGTCTACCTTATGGCCTTCTTCATTTTCCTCCACCTGATGCTCCTCAATGTCTTCATCATCCAGTGAGTTTTGTTCTCCCCCTGGATAACATGCATCTTTTCCATCATCCATTCTAGCAAGAGCTTCATCATTGATGGTCATCTTGTCCAGCCTGTCTGTTAGACCTGTAGAACTAACTGAAGAACTAGACAATTCATTGTTAATCAATCTAGACTCATCAAAAACAACATGGACTGACTCTTCTACAACTTTGGTATTCAAGTTATAGACCATGTATGCCCTACTGTTATTGCTGTACCCAACCAATATCCCTTCTAGGGATTTGGCAGCAAACTTTATTTGGTAGTGCTTACCATTAACTAGGACATAACACTTGCTACCAAAGATTCTGAAGTAAGAAATGTTTGGTTTTCTGCCTTTCAAAATCTGATAGGGAGTCAACTTAAGTTTCTTATTTATGGATGCTCTATTTAGAACATGACAAGAAGTATTCACTGCCTCAGCCCAGAAATATTCAGGGAGAGTAGTGTAACTGAGTAGAGTTCTACCTGCCTCAATAAGAGTTCTATTCTTTCTTTCAGTAATTCCATTTTGCTGAGGTATTCTAGGTGAGGAGAACTCCTGATGAATCCCAAATTCTTCACAGAATTTTGTCATACATTCAGACTGAAATTCAGTTCCATGGTCACTTCTGATTTTGACCACTAAACTGTTAAATTCATCTGAATTTGTCTAACAAAAGTCTGGAAAACACTAGGGGTTTCAGATTTCTGCCTGAAGAAGAAAACCCATGTGTATCTAGAATAGTCATCCACAATAACTAGTGTGTATACTTTTCTACCAAGACTATGAACTAGCATAGTACCAAACAAATCCATATGCAAGAGATATAAACATCTCAATGAATCTTTGGTATCTAGTGCATGAAAAGAGGACTTGGTCTGTTTCCCCTTTTGGCAAGCTGAACACACTCCCTCTTTAATGCACTTGACTTGAGGATCATTCCTCACTAAACCCATGCTAAATAGCAGTCCTATAGACTTAAAGTTCAGATGAGCTAACCTCTTCTGCCATTTGACACATAGTTAAGCTTTCTCACCTACAACTAGGCAAATGGGTGAGTTGTTATACTCACAATATAGGTTAAGACAATATACATTCCCTCTCCTAGTGCAAGTCAAAATGATCTCTTGATCACTTGACCTTTTAATTTGGCACTCCCCTTTGTGGAAAGAGATGTCATAACCTAGATCACTAAGTTGATTTATGCTAATCAGGTTATGTTTTAGACCCTTCACATAAGCCACTTTAGTGATAGTAATTGAGTCACTAGAAATATTACCAAATCCTTTGATGACTCCTTTTTCTGATCTACCAAAGATGACTTTGGGACCATTCTCTATGGGTGCATAGTCCCTCAACATTTTTCTTATTCCAGTTGATAGTTTAACTTTCAAGGCAGCCTAAACACCTAGAGGGGGGGGGTGAATAGGTTCTGCTTCTCTTTCTAAAACTTCTAGGCAGAATTCAATTTAATAATTAATACAATAAACACAGCAATCACAGAAAACAAAACATCACAGATTGCACTATGTTTTATAGTGGTTCCCCAAGGTCTGGGTACATCCACTTTCCCCCTTCACCTATCTAGCAGTATGCTAGATTCGGCCAAACTTCCACTTATCTCAGATCAATAGATCTTACAACTCAGAACCCAACTGGTTCCTACAACTCAGGCACAACTGCCCTACCTCAGCCTTGCCCCAAGGCCTACAACTCAGAGAATATCCTTCTCCTACACTCAGGCAAAAAGCCCTACCACTCAGAGTTCAACACTCTTACACTCAGCCTTTATAACATAGGCTTACAACTCAGATCTGTATAAACAGATCCTACAGAAATATAGAAAAGATTGTTTTAATTGTCTTGCCAAAGTTGAGAGAGAAAAGGCAATGACAATTCTTTATCAGCTGATGCAATCAACTGTTTCTTAGCCTTCTTCAAAGCTTCTTGAAAATGTACTTAGCTGAGTTGATTCCAAACAGCTTCTTGAGAATCCACTGGTGGATTCTTTCTTCTTCTTCAAATGCTGACTTGATCTCTCTCTATCCAGAACTTTGAATGATTCTTCTGAATTCTGATTAGAACTCTTCTTAGATCTATCCTTAGATAGTCTTCTTAGATCTCCCGGAGAAGATCTTCTTAAGTGCCTAGCACTTTCTTGAAATGAGTAGAATTGTAATCCTTCTCCACTTTCTGATCCAATGTATTTCAAAAGGTCAGTTCTATATGTTGTTGATTGATTTTCTCCTTCTGAATCTGTCTATTTATAGACATTCTTCATGGTAACCGGCTGATCCGGTTTCTAACCGTTTTCTGACAAGTCTGACAACTTCAGTTAACCGGTGATAACCCACAGCTGTCAAGTCTTCAAACAAGTCCTGTGCCTTAGTCTTGAATCACAAGTTGTTGAAACAGTCTGTCAGAAAGTGTCGAGACAATCTGTCTATTTGTGTCGACATAATTGACTTTGGTGTCGACACAGTCTTCAGTGATGTCGACTAAGTTTCCTTTGAGTCGACACAGCTTCTTCTGCAAATAACTTGATCTTGACTCTTCAGTGTGTCGACACAAGTCCTGTGTGTCGACACAATTGTTGTAGAATCATAACTTTAGTAAGTGTCGACTTAGCCTTCAGGTGTCGACACATTCATTTTTTAACTCTGCTATTATGTGTCGACTTAACCACAATGTGTCGACACATTCTGCTGGTGTCGACTAACTTGAGGTCGACTATTTTCTTCTGTGTCGACACATTCAGATGATGTCGACAATCTTGAGATCGACTATATTCTTCTGTGTCGACACAATTTCCCAGTATTGTGTCGACTCTTTTCTTCTGTGTCGACACAATTTCCCAGTGTTGTGTCGACTCTTTTTCTGTGTCGACACAAATTCCCAGTGTTGTGTCGACTTACTTCTTCTATGTGTCGACACTGCTTCCTTTGTGTTGACACTTGGACTTAGAACTTTTTTGCATACATTTTAACAATTCTCCACCTGCACATGTCAACTTAAAATAACATCAAATACACCTTGATGTATATCATTGAGCTAAGTTGGGCTTCTTCAAATCAGGTACACATTCTCCAATGTACCCAACAATCTCCCCCTATTTGGAGAAGTCATAACCCCTATAGCCAATGATATACACCATTTATAAACAGTACTAAATGATGATTAATGACATAGCAGGAATACTTTAAATATAAACAAAACATAACATAGAATAATTCATCACAGAATGCACATTATAATATGCCAAACAACATTTTGTTTATAACAGGGTAATGTTTGATTACAAAGTTTTACATTTGATGAGTACATCACAACATTACAAAATATTTAAAACAAAATCAGGATTGATCAGGCTCTCTAATCATAATCCCTTTGCCAGACTGAATTGTAGCTGTCACAGGAGCTTCTGATTCTTCAGCTAACTTCTTTCCTTTAAGATCAGCCTTCTTCTGAGCTTCTTCCTTGATCCTTTGCCTTTCAAAATAATGAAAAGGCTTTGGGAAGTATTTGCTTGGCTCCTTAGCATCTGATGGCAGTCTTCCCAGCTTGGCTTTCCTTCTGAATTGTACAATTGCCTCTTGCCTTGCCTCATACTTCTGCCATTCAATTTCATTGTACCACTTTCCTCTTTCATGAACTTTATCTTGTACAGCTTTCCATGCAGTGAGTATGATGTTCCTTGAGGTAGGACTCCACTGCTCATAATCTGGCTTCAGTACAGCCTGCTCTCTGAATTTCTTCTTTGCCAATAGAGCATCCTGCTGTTCTTTCAGAATAGCCTCAGGCTTATCAACTTTTCCAAATACAATATTAGTAACCTCCTTTGGAGGACTATACATTCCTTGAACTTTCTGATCAATCAAGTCAAAATCTGGAGGGGGGTATATGACTTGGGCAACCTCAGGTTGATTGCCTTCAAGTAGATTAGATTGTATTCCTGACTCAGCTACCATAGCATCATCACACAATGGGGGATATCCCAAAGTGGCTCGTATGCTATTGGTCACCCACTTGGTGTGCTCAGAGCCTGCATGAATTAGCATCCTCTCCCCCTTTATGGCTTCTCTTGAGACATGATCTCTAAGATCTTCTTTTTGAAATCGAATTTGGCCATCCAAATAATTCACTCCCTCCTTGAAAAATGGTCTTAACTTTTGAAGCTTTTCAGATATGTCCTTTTGAGAGGTTGTGATGGCAGTCTTAACAGATGCAATAGCAGCCTGAAAATTCTTATCAAATTCTTCCATTTCTTTGGCTCTATCTGCAGGCATCCCTGGAACAATCTTCTTCACCTCTTGAATGATCTCATTATGAGATTCAGTTAAATTGTCATTCATTCTTATTTGATTTTCCAGAACATAACTTTGCTTCAAAGCAATATCATCCACCTTTGTAGAGATAGCCTCCTGTTGTTTAGCCAGATAAACTACAGCATTGCCACCCTTGTGGAAGCAATCTGTCATTTCAGTTTTATGCAAGTTTACTTGAAATTGGATGGACTTGATATCCTGAGCTAAGTCAAACTGAACTGACTTGCTATTTTCATCAACATACTTCTCTAGAGCCATCCTTTGGTCATCCAATTTTACTTGAAGATCTACCATAAATTTATTGTAATCAAAGGCTGGAGAAACTTGTGGAGTTGTTGTCTGCAATACCAGCTTATAGTTCTTGCTTCTTCTCTTAAAGACAACAAGTTTTCTTTTCTTAGCCACCCTGGCTTCTTCAGTTTCTGTGTCAGAGGAAGTATCTACATGAATTCTTTCTTGTGGATGATGAATTGTATCTGTTCCAGGGAGTTGTTGCTCAGCTTCAACATCCACAGGTTCATCCTCAACCTGTGTTTCCACAGCAGCTTCCTGATCAATGTCCATTCCTATGGACTTCTCAATATCTGGTCCACCTCCTTCTTTATCAGCAGCAGTATCAACATCTGGGAATAATTCCTCCATAGTAAATTCCAGTTGAGTGGTCACTTCTGCAGCAGTTAAATCTTGAGATATGTTTAACTCTGCTTCCTCTTGGACTTGCACCTCAATATTTGTAGTGGTAGGAGTAGGTGTGGACACTAGCTCCCCCTGAACCTGTGCAGTAATAAGAATATGAGCAATGTCTTTTAAAGTAAAATACATTAGCTCCCCCTATACCTAAGCAGGAGTAGATACCTTTGGAGCAGAAGTGGAAACTGGCTCCCCCTGCATCTGTGCAGGTGTTGATACTTCCTGGACCACAGTTGAGTCAAGCTGTGTCCCTTCTTGTACTTGTTCAGATTCTTGATTTGGTGTAGGGGATTGCACAGGGGTGTCTGGCCTGCTCTCTTCAGGCACATCCTTTGACAGCACCCTATCCCACCTGGAGAATAGTCTCATATCCATTCTTCTCATATGGTTAATCTTACTCCCTTGCAGCTGCTGCATCACATCAGGAATCACCCCAGTGAAGTACAGGCTCATGATCCTAGCCATGTTAGGCTTCTTAATTCCCTCTTTGATCTTGTCAAAGAGCACTCCTGACCAATCAGTAGGAATAGTAAAAACTATCCTGGTCATCAGGCTGAACATATAGGCAGAAATCCTATCATGTCCACCTGTCTTGCAGAGGATTACCTTTCCAACTACTTCAGACAAGAACTTCCCTTGCTGATTCATTCCCTTTCTGTTGAATGCAGCTCCAATCTTCAATCCTGAATCCAGGCCACACCATTGAAGGGCTTCCCTTGTCTTAGATATAGGAACGTCCTCTTCATTCTCAACCACTTGCAGTTGGAAGATCTTTCTTAAACTTCTTTGATTAATCTTTACCTTCATCCCTTGAACAGTGGACTTAATCTTGAGGCCAATAGAATGGACTGATGCAGAGATAAAGAACTCGTGCACCTCCTTCTTCCAGATCTTAGTTGGTTCTGAAATGAGAAATTCTAACCCTGATGCAGAGAGAAGGGTGATAACTCCTTGAACATCAGGCGGCGCCTCTGCAAAGGCCTGGCGCACTAACTCATATCCTTCATTGATGTTATCTTCAATCCTTGGCGCCATCGTTGTGTCGAGAAAGCTTGAGAGAAGAGAGAAAGAAAGACTGTCGACACAGGGTTTGAGTCTCGAAAACCTTGAAAGCGTGTCGACACAAAGAGCTTTTGACCTATTTATAGCTTCTGTTGAAAGAAGTTCAAAAGGCGCCAAAAACAGTCTAAATGTGTCGACACAGACGGAATGTGTCGACACAAGCTTCTATTAACTCGACATTTCTTTAGCCTACTATGTGTCGACACCAATTTGTGGTTATGTCGACACCTTGGATACATAGTAGAAAGACAGAAATTCTGTGTCGACACTAAGGACAAGTGTCGACACATATTCTGTAAGTGTCGACACCATAATTCTGGTTGAGTCGACATTACATTTCTGGTTAAGTCGACAATAAAACTCTTTAAGTGTCGACACATATTCTCTGTGTCGACACAATATTTCTGACTTGTCGACATAATTTCTCTGAGTCGACACATTATTACTGAATGTGTCGACACATTCTTACTTAGCCAATTTCTGTAACTTCAATGTGTCCTTTTTAACACTTGATTATGTTGTTACTACTTTTACTTACTTATAAACCATTTCAATAGCATTGTTAATGATTTTGTTTAATACATTAATCAATGGTTAACATACCTAATTCAATTTTGAATTTATTGAATTTGGTTTCATCTAAAGGCTTAGTAAATACATCTGCTATTTGATAATCTGTATTTACAAATTCCAATGAGATGTCACCTTTTTCTACATGTTCTCTAAGAAAATGATATTTGATTTCTATATGCTTAGTTCTACTATGAGAAACTGGATTATTAGCAATAGAAATAGCACTCTTAGAATCACATAAAAGGGGTGTTCTACTTACCTGAATACCATAATCTTTAAGCTGATGCTGCATCCATAATAGCTGTGCACAGCAGCTTCCTGCAGCAATATACTCTGACTCAGCTGTGGAAATTGCCACACTAGTCTGTTTTTTACTACTCCAAGATATTAGTCTTCCTCCCAGGAATTGACAAGTACCTGTAGTACTCTTTCTATCCTCTCTACATCCTGCAAAATCTGCATCTGAATAGCCTGTTAGTTGAAAATCTCTATTCCTAGGGTACCAAAGACCTAGAGTAGGAGTGCCCTTTAGATATCTCAGAATCCTTTTGACTGCAGTATAATGAGATTCTTTAGGGCAGGCTTGGTACCTAGCACAGACACATGTTGCATACATAATGTCAGGTCTACTAGCAGTGAGATATAGTAGAGACCCAACTATTCCTCTATACAATGATTCATCAACAGGTTTACCTGCCTCATCTTTGCATATTGGCATACTTGTGCCCATAGGAGTTCTCATGGAGGAGGATGACTCCATACCATATTTTTTAATTAATTCCTTGGTGAACTTAGACTGGGATATGGACAATCCATCATCAGTCTGTCTTACTTGGAGTCCCAAGAAGAACTTAAGTTCTCCCATACTGCTCATCTCAAACTTCCCTTGCATAAGTTTGGCAAACTTTTTACAAAGGTTGTTTTCAGTAGATCCAAAGATTATGTCATCAACATAGATCTGGACTAAGATGATTTTTCCTTTGGATTCCCTAAGGAATAGAGTTTTGTCTATCTTTCCTCTTGAGAATTTATTCTCAATGAGGAAGGTAGATAGGGTTTCATACCAAGCCCTTGGAGCTTGTTTTAACCCATACAAAGATTTCCTAAGCTTATACACAGAATCAGGTTTAAGAGGATCTACAAAACCTGATGGCTGCTCTACATATACTTCTTCTTTAAGATCACCATTCAGAAATGCTGACTTCACATCCATCTGGTATACTTTGAAGTCTTGGTAGGCTGCATAGGCAAGGAACATTCTGATTGCCTCCAGCCTTGCTACTGGAGCAAAGGTTTGATCAAAGTCAATCCCTTCTTCCTGCATGTATCCTTTTGCAACCAATCTTGCTTTATTCTTTACTATTATTCCACTTTCATCTAGCTTGTTCCTATAGATCCACTTAGTTCCAATTATGTTGTGGCCTCTTGGTTTAGGAACAAGCTCCCAGACTTTGCACCTTCTAAATTGATTCAGCTCCTCTTGCATAGCATCAATCCAGTGCTGGTCTTGGATAGCTTCTTCAAATTTCTTAGGTTCCATTTGGGACAAGAAACTAGAATGCAAAACTGTGCTTTGATTTCTGCTTCTAGTTTGCACTCCTTGTCTTGGATCACCAATTATCTGATCAGTAGGATGATCTCTTAGATATCTTATAGCTGGAGGTAGATTCCCTTCAGGTTGTGCATCTCCAGCTTCTTCATTCTGCTGTTCCTCTTGGTTTTCATCAGCTTCCATTATCTCTTGTACTCCCCCTGGACAGCAGCCTTCATTTTCCAATGCTCCCTCTTCCTTTGAAGCTTCAGCAATGGAGAGCTTGTCCATCTTCTTGCTTATACCTGTTGAGTCATTTGATCTACAAGACAACTCACAATTGATTAATCTTGTTTCATCAAAAACAACATGCACAGATTCTTCAACAACTTGAGTAGTTAAGTTGAAGACTCTATAGGCCTTACTATTTGTGCTGTACCCAACAAATATCCCATCCTGGGATTTGGCAGCAAACTTAGTCAAATATGACTTGCCATTGTTAAGTATATAGCATTTGCAACCAAAGATCCTAAAATAGGATAGGTTTGGTTTTCTGCCTTTCACAATCTCATAGGGAGTCTTTCTGTGGCCTTTGGTGATAGAAGCCCTATTGATGACATGACAAGCAGTGTTAACTGCCTCAGCCCAAAAATATTCTGGGAGAGAGGTGTCACTCAATAGAGTTCTACCAGCTTCAATTAATGTTCTATTCTTTCTTTCAGCAATACCATTTTGCTGAGGTGTTCTAGGTGAGGAGAACTCTTGGAAAATCCCAAAGTCTATACACAAGTTTGTTATGCTTTCAGATTGAAACTCAGTACCATGGTCACTTCTAATTTTGACCACTGTACTATTCAGTTCATTCTGAATTTGCTTTACAAAATTAAATAATACACTTGGGGTTTCAGATTTTTGTCTCAGAAAGAACACCCATGTAAATCTAGAATAGTCATCTACAACCACCAGAGTGTAGACCTTCCTACCTAGACTGTGAACTGGCATAGGACCAAAAAGATCCATATGCAAGAGGTATAAGCACCTCACAGAATCCTTGTTTTCAAGGGTTTGAAATGAGGTTTTTGTCTGCTTGCCCTTTTGACAAGCTGAGCATACCCCTTCCTTTATACACTTAACTTGAGGCCCATTCCTCACTAGTTCTTTACTAAAGAGTTGGCCAACTGTCTTGTAGTTTAGATGAGCCAATCTCTTGTGCCACTTAACACAATGAGAAGCATTGTCATCAGCTACAAGACAAATGGGGGATGCCTTATTCTCACATTCAAAATTAAGGCAATACACATTTCTCTTCCTATACCCAGTCAATATGACCTCTTGATCACTTGACCTTTTGATATGACATCCATCCTTACCAAATGAAATGTCATATCCTAGATCACTCAGCTGGCTTATGCTTATTAGATTATGTTTCAAACCTTTTACATAGGCCACTTGGGTGATAGTAATTAGGTTTGAAGAGATGTTACCAAATCCTTTGATGACTCCTTTTTCAGATCCACCAAAGATCACTTTATGTCCATCTTTGACAGATGAATACTCCTTCAGCAGCCCCTTTGTTCCAGTCATGTGTCTGGAACAACCACTATCCAAGTACCATATAGGGGCATGGTAACTTGGATTCACCTGCAATACAGAATTACTTACCCTTAGAACCCAAGTAAGTCTTGGGTCCTTGGTTCAGGTTAGCCTTAATAAAGTTATCATAACCTCTTCTAACAGGTAGACTTTTATTCTTTATAACACTTGTGTTATGCCAGCAGTCCAATGCAAAATGACCCCTCTTGCCACAGCACCAACATTCAAACTTATTGTATCTAGATCTAGATACATCCTTGTCAGAAGCATTTCTGTTCATTGCTGGTGCTGTTGCAACTTCACCTACTGATTTCTTAAAACCATAGGGTTTATGACCATAGGTAGGCCTGCTTGCCTTAACACCCTTATTCTTCAGAACATTTGTCTTAATATGATCCTGAATGTCTTCATGATCATATATGTTAGAAGGCACTTTCTCCTTACCAAACCTTATGGGGACTGAAAGGTTTAGTGGCTGAATAGGGGCTTTGCCTTTCCTCTTGAATCTGCCAGCCCTGGAGTTACCCTTAAATCCTAATCCAGCCTTACCCTTCTGAGTGACAAATTCATCTATCAAGGGTAAGACAGATTTTGGCTTAGAGTAACTAGCCACTAAATCCCTTTCAATTCTAAGTCTGTCCTCCAGACTCTTTACTTGATCATTAGTATAATTAATTGTGCCCATCTGAATAATAGTTATATTCTTCAGCTTGGCAATTTCAGCTAACTTTTGATCAAGGACTTTTTCTAACTCAGTTATTGCAACCCTTAGATCAGCAATTTCCTGAGCCTGTGATTTAACCAGGTTCTTGCTTTTCTTAAGGGCCTGCAACAGGTCCCCATACTTGTCTATCAATTGATAGACATCTCCTTCAGATCCAGATACATCTTCATCACTTGATGCAGATGTAGCTGATTCTTCACTTGTATTACAAACAGATGTACAAGAAGGACAGTTTACCTCATTAGAACCAGACTGATTCTGGCATAGGTCCTCTTCTAATCTAGTCATCAAACCCATGCATTGATGTTCATTGATGGAGTCTAGCAACTGCATAAACTCCTCTTCCTCAGATGCAGCATATAATCCAATATATGCTTCAGCTTCAGATCCTGATTCTGAAGTTGACTGGTCTGACAGACTTTTATCTTTCTTTGCTACAAAGGATTTCTCCTTCTTGCCTTTCTGATAAGTCTTCTTCTTTTCTGAAGATTCCTTCCTTTTGTCAGGACAATCAGCCACTACATGTCCAGGCCTATTGCAACAATAGCAGACAATCTTTGAAGTAGTGGCTTTGCTGGGCTTTGACCTGCTTTTCTCTTTCCTTGATGACCTTCTTTTCTGATAATAGTCATCTACTTGCTGTGATGAGGAAGGCCTAGACTTCCATTGCTTCTTTTTCAAGAACCTTTGAAATTGCCTAGTGAATGCAGCAAAGTCTGCATCTGAATCACTGCTGACTGAACCCTTATCTGAATTTTCAGAACTACCTTCTTCAACTTCCTTAGGAGGAGATGGTGATTTCCTCCTATTCTTTCTGGTGGCTTCAGCATTAAATGCCACAGTCTTTTCTCTATGCTCTCCTCTTGAGTTTCTTTCCTCCTCCTTCCTTACCATTAGTTGCATTTCATAGGATAGCAACTTTCCAAACAGAGTTGGAGGAGATATCTCTGCCAATTTTGCCACTTCTCTTATGGCACAGATCTTTGTATCCCAATCCTTTGATAAGGATCTTAAAAATTTGTCATTCAGTTCATAGGTACTGAAGACTCTTCCATAGGAAATTAGCTCATTCACAATTCTATAGAATTTCTTATAGCACTCAGTTATGCTATCAGATTTTCCTTGTCTAAAACTTTCATACTCCTGATTTAGCATAGATTTTCTGTCCAGCCTTACTTCTTCTGATCCCTCCATGTAGACAATCAATGTGTCCCACATCTCCTTGGAGGTCTTGCAGTGAATCAGATTCTGAAATGTTGAATCATCTATGGCACTGACAATGATGTTCTGTGCCCTTTTGTCCATGGTTGCCAAGATGATTTCATCCTTGGTCATTTCAGAATAAGTCTTTGGTGTTTGGATATTTGCATCAAGAACAGATATCTTCATTGGTATGAAGGGGCCTTCCTGTACTGTGATGTAAATCCTTGGGTCAGATGCTTCCATAAACAATCTGACTCTTTCTTTCCAGATCCCAAAGATTTCCTTCTTGCATATGGGTAATTTCATTGACCCTAGCTCCTTATGATTCTCTCCAGAACCCATCTTCTTGATTCTTGAATCTGCCTATCAGATCTACCTCAGACTGTTAAGTCCTTTTTGAGGAACCTCCCTCTGATACCACTTGATAGTTTAACTTTCAAGGCAGCCTAAACACCTAGAGGGGGGGTGAATAGGTTCTGCTTCTCTTTCTAAAACTTCTAGGCAGAATTCAATTTAATAATTAATACAATAAACACAGCAATCACAGAAAACAAAACATCACAGATTGCACTATGTTTTATAGTGGTTCCCCAAGGTCTGGGTACATCCACTTTCCCCCTTCACCTATCTAGCAGTATGCTAGATTCGGCCAAACTTCCACTTATCTCAGATCAATAGATCTTACAACTCAGAACCCAACTGGTTCCTACAACTCAGGCACAACTGCCCTACCTCAGCCTTGCCCCAAGGCCTACAACTCAGAGAATATCCTTCTCCTACACTCATGCAAAAAGCCCTACCACTCAGAGTTCAACACTCTTACACTCAGCCTTTATAACATAGGCTTACAACTCAAATCTGTATAAACAGATCCTACAGAAATATAGAAAAGATTGTTTTAATTGTCTTGCCAAAGTTGAGAGAGAAAAGGCAATGACAATTCTTTATCAGCTGATGCAATCAACTGTTTCTTAGCCTTCTTCAAAGCTTCTTGAAAATGTACTTAGCTGAGTTGATTCCAAACAGCTTCTTGAGAATCCACTGGTGGATTCTTTCTTCTTCTTCAAATTCTGACTTGATCTCTCTCTATCCAGAACTTTGAATGATTCTTCTGAATTCTGATTAGAACTCTTCTTAGATCTATCCTTAGATAGTCTTCTTAGATCTCCCGGAGAAGATCTTCTTAAGTGCCTAGCACTTTCTTGAAATGAGTAGAATTGTAATCCTTCTCCACTTTCTGATCCAATGTATTTCAAAAGGTCAGTTCTATATGTTGTTGATTGATTTTCTCCTTCTGAATCTGTCTATTTATAGACATTCTTCATGGTAACCGGCTGATCCGGTTTCTAACCGTTTTCTGACAAGTCTGACAACTTCAGTTAACCGGTGATAACCCACAGCTGTCAAGTCTTCAAACAAGTCCTGTGCCTTAGTCTTGAATCACAAGTTGTTGAAACAGTCTGTCAGAAAGTGTCGAGACAATCTGTCTATTTGTGTCGACATAATTGACTTTGGTGTCGACACAGTCTTCAGTGATGTCGACTAAGTTTCCTTTGAGTCGACACAGCTTCTTCTGCAAATAACTTGATCTTGACTCTTCAGTGTGTCGACACAAGTCCTGTGTGTCGACACAATTGTTGTAGAATCATAACTTTAGTAAGTGTCGACTTAGCCTTCAGGTGTCGACACATTCATTTTTTAACTCTGCTATTATGTGTCGACTTAACCACAATGTGTCGACACATTCTGCTGGTGTCGACTAACTTGAGGTCGACTATTTTCTTCTGTGTCGACACATTCAGATGATGTCGACAATCTTGAGATCGACTATATTCTTCTGTGTCAACACAATTTCCCAGTATTGTGTCGACTCTTTTCTTCTGTGTCGACACAATTTCCCAGTGTTGTGTCGACTCTTTTTCTGTGTCGACACAAATTCCCAGTGTTGTGTCGACTTACTTCTTCTATGTGTCGACACTGCTTCCTTTGTGTCGACACTTGGACTTAGAACTTTTTTGCATACTTTAACAATTCTCCACCTGCACATGTCAACTTAAAATAACATCAAATACACCTTGATGTATATCATTGAGCTAAGTTGGGCTTCTTCAAATCAGGTACACATTCTCCAATGTACCCAACACCAGTCATATGTCTGGAACATCAACTATCCAAGTACCATATAGGTGTATGGCCACTTGGATTCACCTGCATCAAATAAAGAATCACTTATCCTTAGAATCCAAATTATTATTGGTTCCTAGGTCCTTGTTAGTTTGAAATCCTGCAGCTATTCTGACAGGTAAACTACTCTTGGTTTTAACACTTGTGTTAAACCAGCAATCCATGGCAAAGTGCCCTACCTTGCCACAACACCAAAACTCAAATCTGTTGCACCTTCTCATAGGTACAGACTTTACAACTTTGTTGCCAGCAGTCCTGTTAAGTGTTGGTGCTGGAGCAGCAGACCCCAAGAATTCCTTTTGAACCTAATGGGCTTGCCTATAGAGTGACCTATTGGCATTTGTACCCTTGCGCATGAGATTTCCATACTCACAATGACCATGAGTAATATCACGATCATACCTATTTGTAGGTTGCATTACTTTCCTAAAGAAAATAGGGGGCTTAGAGGCTAGTGGCTGAACTGGGGCCTTACCTTTTCCATGAGAATTGGTGGCCCTAGTTCTTCCCTTAAAACCTAGACCAGTCTTTTCTTTCTGAGAAATGAAATTGTCTATTAAGGGCAAGATAGATTTTGGCTTAGAGAATTTAGCCACTAACTCTCTTTCTTTCTAGAGTCTTGCCTCCAGATTCTTGATATGATTTTCCTTGAAAGAGATTGTGCCCATCTTAATAACAGTTATGTTCTTTAGTTTTGCAACCTCTTTCAGTTTCAAATCAATCAGCTTGGCTGATTCTGATGCTGCCTGCTTAAGAGATTCAATCTCCTTGGCCTGCTCCTTGACAAGAAGCTTGCTTCTCTTTAAAGCTTGCAACAACCCACCATAATCATCAATGAGTTGGTGTACATCCCCTTCAGACTCAGAACCATCCACATCTCTTGATGCAGATGCTTCTGATTCTGATCCAGTGAAATAATCAGAAGTTGAGGGAGAACTGTATACCTTGCTTGGACCAGGCTGATCCTAGCACTGATCATTTTCTGATTGAGCCATCATCCCTCTACAACAATAATCTTTCACTCCATTTATGGAGTCCAGCATTTATAGGAATTCTAGCTCCCTCGAATCCTCTTTTTTTGAGAATAGCCCAACATATGCTTCTACATCTTCTTCTTTTCCTGATCCTAAAGATGAAGAGTCTGTCCAACTCTTCTTCTTTTAAGCAACAAAGGATTTCTCCTTCTTGCCTTTCACTTGATGCTTCTTCTTGTCCTTAGATTCAGTCCTCTTGTCTGGACAGTCAGCTTTGACATGCCCTGGCCTTTTGCAACAATAACAAACAATCTTATAATTAGTTTGTTTACTAGGTTTTGAGGCATACTTGTCCTCCTTGGGAGTCTTCTTTTTCTTGTAATACTCATCCTTGGAAAAGGATGTTGATGGTCTGGTTCTCCACTTCTTCTTTTTCATGAACCTTTGGAACTGCCTTGTAAATGCAACAAAGTCCTCATCAGAGGTGTGGCTATTTGATGTGTTGTTGTCAGGAATTCCTTCTTCTTCCTCAGCACTCCTTCTTGTGCCTTCAGCCTTGAAGAAAACTGACTTATACTTGTACTCAGACCTACTGCTCTTCTCTTCCTCCTTTCTGGCAGTGAGCTGCATTTCATATGATAGCAGCTTTCCAAACAGTGTGGGAGGAGGTGTATCAGCAAGCTTGGCCACTTCTCTAATGGCACAAATCTTTGTGTCCTAGTCCTTTGTAAGAGACCTGATAAACTTGTCATTCAGTTCATATGTGCTGAATACTCTAACATATGTCATCATTTCATTGACTATCCTGAAGAACTTTTTGTAACATTCAGCTATGTTGTCTGTCTTGGCTTGTCTAAAGCTCTCATATTTTAGATTCAGCATAGACTTCTTGTCCTCTCTAACTTCTTTTGTTCCCTCCATGTAGACAATCAGGGTGTCCCACATTTCCTTGGAGGTTTTACAATGTACCAGATTCTAAAATGTATCATCATCTATAGTACTTACAATAATGTTCTATGCCTTTTTGTCTAGTCTTGCCAGGATGATCTCATCCTTTGTCATTTCAGAATAACTCTTTGGGGTTCTAATATTTGCATCCAGAACTGATACCTTCAATGGAATGAAGGGGCATTTTTATACAGTGATGTAGATTCTTGGATCAGAAGATTCCATAAACAATCTAACCCTTTCCTTCCATATACCAAAACATTCTTTCCTGCAGATAGACAGTTTCATAGATCCAAACTCCTTTTGATTCTCATTTGAACCCATTCTTGAAATCTGTTAATTGCCTTGGAGATTCACTCAGATTGTTAGGTAAATCTTTGAGTAACCTCCCTCTGATACCACTTGAAAGACTTATTTCAAGAGCCTAGACACCTAGAGGAGGGGGGTGAATAGGTTCTAATTATCTTTAAGAATTTTAGGTAATTTAACTAGTTCTTACTTAGCACAGAAAATGCAAATCACAGAACATAAATCAGAGCATAGCAAATACCAGATTTATAGTGGTTCCCTAAGTTATAAGTACATCCACTTTCCCCCTTCACTTATCAAGTAGAGAACTAGATTCAGCCCAACTCCCTTCCACTTTCTCAGATCCAAGATCATACAACTCAGAACCATATTGGTTCCTACAACTCAGACTTATACAAGTCCTACCTCAGATTCTTCCCAAGAATCCTACCTCAGGCCTCAGCCCTACCTCAGCCTTTATCACTAGGCAGACTATCACAAGTCCTACACCTCAGGCACACAGCCCTATCTCAGCCTTTATAATTATAGGCTTACAATTCAGATCTAACAAAAGATCCTACAAGTAATTGAGTATTTGAAAGATACAGGAATATCACCAGATAGATCACTCTATAGGTGTGAGCTTCTTGATCAGTTCTTGAATAAACTGAATCTTCAGATCCAACCTAACTTAGTTATTTCAAAGCTTCTTGATAGAACAAAATAAGGTTGAACACTTCTTGATGTAGAAGTTAATCTCCTGTAAACTCCTTCCTTGAATTCAGAATAAGATCTGAATCTTCTCTGCATACTGTTCAGAACCTGCCTTCTTAAGGGTCTTCCCTTTTCTTGTTGTTGAATACTTTCCTTGGATGATCCACTTTTTTATCTCTGTATCAGTTGTTTTTAAGTTGTCACAGATCAGTCCTTTATATAGAGTTTTCTCATGATTACTGGTTGATCCGGTTTGTAACAACCTTCTGACAGTTCTGACAAAGGTGTCAGACCTATTGGTAATGACAGCTGTCGAGTCACCAGTCATGACAGTTGATTCCTCAAAGACTTTACAAGTCAGCATGAACCACTCAACAAACTGCTTCATATGTGTCGACACAAAATAGACTAAGTATCGACACAAGTCTTGGTGGTGTCGACACAACACTCCATGTGTTGACATAGTCATTCTTCTACTACTTAACACATCTTCTATTTGTATGTGTCGACACAAGTCCTGTGTGTCGACACAACTGCTCCTGGTCTCAACATAACTGCTGCAGACAGATGGCGTTGAGTGTATGTACAGCTGTCCTTGAGTGTGTGTCGACACAAGTCCTGTGTGTCGACATAAGCCTTCAGACTCAGAATAGCTGTTGCTGTAAGATAGCATTGAGTGTGTGTCTAGCTGTCGACCCAAACCTTCTTCAGGTGTTGACAAAATTCCTTAGTGTCGATATATGCCTTTCTTATGGTGTCGACATAACTCCTGGGTGTCAATTCAGCTTCTTCTTTAGGTGTCGACACAATTCCTGCCTTAGGTGTCGACAAAATTCTTGGTGTCCACACAAATTATTTTTCATGTGTCGACATAATGCCTGGGTGTCGACACAGCTTTGCTTCTAGTATCGACACAACTTCTGGGTGTCGACACAACTTTGCTTCTGGTGTCGACACAACTTCTGAGTGTCGACACAATTCTTCACAAGTGTCGACACTTGTACTTAGAGAATTTCTTTGCAAACCTTATACCTGCACAATGAAACTCAAACATACATCAAATACAAATTGATGTATATCATTGAGTAAGATGAGGCTTCTCCAAATCTGGTACATATTTTTTAGTGTACCCAACAACTTGCCTTCAGTTGACTAATAACTTAAGGACTTATAGGAGAAGTGTAGCAAACTATAGCCAAGGGTGTCTTAACTGCTGAAAGTAAAGAGTTAAGATAAATTATACTGAAAGAATGTAATAAACCAAAATTGTCTACTGAGGGATTGATATAACAATCACCATCAATCACAATATCTGCAATCAACAGATCTATATCCAATATATCAGCCTCTGAAACCATATCTACATCTGTTGTTGTGACCTCAACTATCTACAAAACTATTTCTGCTGTTGCTGAAATTGTTTTTGCTGTTATTGGAGCTGTTTCTGCTGGTGCTGGAGCTGCTTCTTCATTGAGTATCTCCCCCTGCCTGGTTTCAGTAAGTACTGGAACCAGGCCCCTTTTTGAAGAAGGAGGGACATGGAGGCAGAAAGTAGGGCAGCAAGAGATGAAATAGAGGCAGCAAGAGGTGAAATAGCCTCTGCTATGAGTTGTTTTATGACTGGAGTGATATGGTCCAGGATGGAGACAATGAAGGGAGAATCTATGACCTGAACTCAGGAGGGGTTTGAGTGGATACAGATGGGTTAATGGAGGATGATGATGGATGAAAGGGTGAAGAATCTGGCATTGGCTAATCTTGAGGTGATGGAGTATGGAAGGGGGATGACATCAGTTCAAAGGATGGTAAGGAAGATATGTTGTGAAGGGGGATATCAGAAAGATGTGGAGGAAGAGGGTATAGAGGAGGAGTGACATGCTCTGGTGTAGTAATATGCATTGGAGATTGAATTTGTGATGATTGATGTTCAGGAGATTGATGTGGTGTAGGAGAATGGACTGAAGTATAAACTGGTGAGGAAAGATGGATTGGGGAAGCTGGAGGAGTTGGTGTATGGGCTTGAGAAGTAGAAGTATGCTGGAGGGATGTTGAAGTTATTTGATCATGAAGAGGTGGAGGTGGAATGAAAACATCTTCAGCAGGGTGGGGAGTGGCTGGAGCAGCCCTAGTACTCTCAGAAGTTCTTGAGGAAGAGGAGGAAGCCTTGGATGGCTTGGAGATATTCCTCTACCACCTGCCAATTAAGGCGCAAGTAAGCCTCTTGGAGGCATTAATGAATATGGTCGGGGAGACCAGGGATTCAGCAACCTTGGCCTGAAGGAAGATTCAAAGAATTCTTCCAAAACACACCTTTTTTTGGTATTTTTCTTCTTAATCATCTCAAACATGATTCTAGCCTAATTCACGGGCTTCTTGTTCACAACAGCACACATCACAAGGAATTGCTGCCTAGTGATGTAATCATGGGTTGTGTGCTTGCCCAGCAGTACCTTGCCTACAACATCTACTAGAAACTTGTAGTCAGCAAATAAATGTTTCTTCAATAGTTTATGGGGTGTGTCTCCAGAATACCCCATCTTAATCAACATCTCATCAAATTCAGCACTGTCGATCTCTAACTCTTCTTCTCAATTAACTAATCCAAAAATATCAGTTAAGACAACGAGGGTAAGAGAGACGACATTACCCGATATGGTTCCTGTCATAGTATCAGTATCTAGAGAGGAAGAAGTGAAAACCCATTCCCGAACTTCTGTCGCTATCTTCATTCTGGTGGCCATCAGATTCTTTAACTGCTGATCTTCAAATAATTTCAGAATTTCCAAGAAGATCTGGTCGGAATGTTGGAATGACTCAAAATCTATATCAAAACCCATGTCAAACTTCATTGCTGCAAGAGCGCTCGCTGGAATCGCCATGATCACCTACAAAAGAGAAACAGAGAGATCAAGTGCAAGGAGAACAGAAAGCGCGGGATGGAGCTCGAAGAAAACCTAGATATAAGGTTTTTCAGAATATGAAACGACAAACTCCATCCTGCGAAAAAGAAAAAATTTTCGATTTGAGGTCGACGAAATATTTTATCGACAAAAGAGTTCGTCGATCTCAGTCTGAAGAAGGGAAAACTTCTCATCGTCCTCAGGTCGATGAAAATTTTCTGAATTCAGATCGTCAATCTCCGGTCGACGAAAATGACTCATACAGAGAGTTCTTTGATCTCAGGTCGACGAATTATCTCAAGAATTTTTCTCAGTTCGTCGATCTCAAGTTAACGAACTGTGGCAAATTCTTCGACCACAGACAGAACGTTCAATTAAAGCTTCTCCATTAATCATACCAAACTTATTTAGAAAGAACAGATGGTTTCTTTCTTCCAAGGGTTTGGTGAAGATGTCTGCTCTTTGCAAATAAGTGTAGATATAGACAAGATTAATTTTCTTTTTGTCCACACACTCTCTAATGAAATGATGCCTTATCTCTATATGCTTAGTTCTACTATGACTAACTGGATTCTGAGTAATAGAAATTGCACTTGTATTATCACAGAGTAAGGTTGAATTATTTAAGTTGTATCCATAATCTAGGAGTTGGTTTTGAATCCACAGTATCTGGGAACAGCAACTGCCAGCTGTTATGTATGTACTCAGCTTCTGCTGTTGATGTAGACACAGATGCTTGCTTTTTGCAAAACTAGGAGACAAGTCTAGCACTAAGGAACTGGCATGTTCCTGCTGTGATCTTCCTGTCCACTCTACATCCAGTAAAGTAAGCATCTGAGTATCCAGTCAACTCAAATTCTGACTCAGTTGGATACCAGAGTCCTAGATTTGGGCAACCCTTTATTTATCTTAAAATTCTTTTAAGGAAAATGTTGGAACACCCTATTACTAATTTGGGCAAGGATTACTATGTTTTTCTTAGGAAACCAGGTTGACCTAGATGTATAGTTGTAAAGGTCAACATTAGAATGTGTCTAGGGCTTAGAACTTAGGTTTGAAGCTGCCCCCAGGACCATTCCAAGGTTTCATAAATAGAGCCAAGAATAAGACATCTTTCGTCGAGCTCAGGTCGACGAAATGTTGAACTCCGTTCGACGTTCTCTGAACTCAACTATGATAAATCATCGAGCTCTATTCAACGATCTTCGAGCTCAGACCGACGATCTGCCTTCAGTCAGTTTTGCTTAGTCGTCGAACTCCAGTCGACGATCTTCTAGCTCAGGTCGACGATCACTCTTCTCTTATTCTCCAGGTAGCTGAGCTCGGTTCGACGATCTTCAAGCTCAGTTCGACGTTTTCTGTCTGTTGATCTTATTCCATCTCTGAGCTCAGTTTGACGATCGTAGAGCTCAGATCGACGATTTTCTGAGAGATCGACGTTTTTAAGGATTCAAATTCTGTCAGTCTTTGGAATGTTTTTTGAATTCTCTCAGCATTTATATCAAGAAGATCTGCTAGCCGTTTTCATTTATTCTGGAGCAAGTTTCAAGGAATTATCAAGAGAATGTTTTGTTGGACTTTCCTCTAGAAGACAAATTCTTTATGGAAGGCATTTAATGCCTGATAACGGCTATCTTGAATGAAGAACCTTCAGGGAATAAGAACTTCTTCTCTTTTCTTCTCTCAACAATCAATCAAGAGTCAATACAATCAATAGAATCAAAAGACACACATACTGTTACAGAAAAAGGAGAATTAACTGAATAATTTTGTGTACTCAAAAAGTGATCACAGCTTCATCTCAAGGACTCCAGACAACTCATCTTTCAGCCTCTGCTGAAACAATCTTCTGCTGGAGATCTGAAGTTTCTGAAGACCTATCACCCTAGAGCAAAGCTTCCATTCCTGATTCACTCAACATCTCAGGGGGAGCTTTGACATCAAAAGATCCACTTGTGCTTCTCTCTTTGATTGAGACAGAGAAGACAACTTCACCCTTTTTCTTTTCCTTTTCTTTCCTCCTGTAAAAAGGTTTTCAAAACTCCCTTCAAAAGTCTTGATTCTGGTTCTGAGAACCTTGTCAAAACTCAGTGGTGGCAAGACACCTGATCAAAAAATTTAGTTTGGTTTTTGAGCACCTGATCAAAATCTCATTGGTGCCAGGACACCTGATCAACTCATCCTGCAGTGGATTCCTACCAAGGGTGGTAGAAGAGTGGATGTACCCAGGTTTTTGGGGAACCACTATAGCTCCTTGTGTTTTCTGGTTTGCTTGTGTGTTCTCTTTGCTGTGTGCTGTGCTCTTCCTTTTTACTGTCTTTTTAATTCTATAGCTAGGCACCATACACATATATATAAATCAAATCTTAAAAGCTTTGCTAAGTTTAAAATTGTGAATTTACTTTAATTAAACTCTATTCCCCCCCCCCCCTCTAAGATGAGATTCTTTAGGGTTCACTTGGAACCTAGCACAAAGGCATGTAGCAAACATTATGTCTGGCCTACTTGATGTGAGATACAATAGGGACCCAACAATGCCCCTATATAATTTTTGATCAACAGGCTTTCCATGTTCATCAGAGTCAACCACAGCATTGGTAGCCATGGATGTTTTCTTTGCTGATGCATTTGACATCCCAAACCTTTTGATTAGATCCTTAGTATACTTGGATTGGTATATGAGGATGCCATCCGGAAATTGCTTCACTTGGAGGCCAAGGAAGTAAGAGAGTTCACTCATGCTACTCATTTCAAACTTTGAATGCATTAAGCCAAAAAACCTTTTGCATAGTTTGGAATCAGTAGAGCCAAAGATAATATCATCTACATAAATTTGCATTAACAAAATTTTATCTTTATGATGCTTAATAAATAAGGTCCTATCTACAATGCCTCTAGAAAATTTATGCTCTAACAAGAAGCTAGCTAAGGTCTCATACCAAGCTCTTGGAGCTTGCTTTAAACCATAGAGAGCTTTATGCAATCTAAAGACATAAGAGGGATTAGTTGGAGAGATAAAACATGGTGGTTGCTCCACATATACTTCCTCTTTGAGTTCTCCATTCAGAAATGCACTCTTGACATCCATTTGATAGACCTTGAACTTTTTGAAGGCAGCATATGCAAGGAAGATTCTTATAGCCACAAGCCTTATAACAGGGGAAAATGTCTACCATGGTCAATGCCTTCCTCTTGCATATAGCCTTGAGCTACTAGCCTTGCCTTGTTCCTTAAGATAATGCACTGGGCATCAAGTTTATTTATGAATACCCACTTAGTTCCAATGACTAGGTAGTCTTTGGGTCTTGGAACTAAGTCCCAAACTCTGCATCTCTCAAATGGTTGAGCTCCTCTTGTATTTCCATAATCCAGAGTGGATCTTTCTCTCCATCTTTTATAGAGTGGAGCTCAATTTGAGATATGAAACATGCATGCATTAAGTCTTGGTTGAGTTGATGCCTTGTGTGCACACCTACTGATATATCTCTTATTACTTGAGATATAGGATGATCTCTAAGTATGACAGGATCGTTGGTGGAGTTGGTTCAACAACAGCCTGGAGAGTTAATTCCTCTTGTGGAATTATGTGGGCTGTTATTGGTTTAACAACTATTTCAGTGAAATCATCTTCACTGTCTTCAGTCTTGTGGAGAGGTATGGGCATTAGCCTCATTGGTGAGGTTCAACTCATTCAACTGCTCACACAAATATGGTACCTACAAAGATTCACTGGTAGAAGAGTTCTTCTCCTTGTAAAACATGTTAGTCTCATCAAAGGAAATGTGTACAGATTCTTTTATTTTCATTGTAGATTGATTATAAACCCTATATGCCTTGCTGACTTGGGAATATCCTAGAAAACTTCTCATTGCAGCCTTGGCTTCAAACTTTCTAATATATTTCTTGTCATTATTGTGAATGTAACACATACAACCAAAAATCTTAAAGAAATTTACTTTAGGTTTCTTCCCTTTAAGTAATTCATAGGGAGTCTTGCCCTTAAGCTTATGTATCAAACTCCTATTCAGGATATAGTTTGCTGTTCTTACAGCCTCTGCCCAAAAGGATAGTGGAAAATAAGCATCTGTAAGAAATGTACCTGCAGCTTCAATTAGTATTTTGTTTTTCCTTTCAGCTACCCCATTTTGTTGAGGAGTTCTAGGAGCAGAGAAACAATGTCTGATACCTTCCTCCTCACAGAATCTTTGCATAGGAAGAGACTCAAACTTAGTACCATGATCACTTCTGATCAATGCAACTGGAGTAGAGTACTCAATCCTTATGCTCTTAAGAAAATCTGTAAGAACCTTGAAGTTATCTGACTTGTTCCTCAAGAAGAATACCCAAGTAAACTTTGATAAGTCATCTACAATCACTAAGGTATAAGATTTCCCTCCTAGGCTTTGTACAGCAATGGGTCCAAAAAGATCCATGTGGAGCAAATACAAAATCCTAGGTGAATCACTTTTATTAATGGCTTTGAAACTATTTTTAGTTTGCTTGCCTAATTGACAAGCCATGCAGAGGCCTTCCTTCTTGTAGGGACCAGAAGGCAATCCTCTAACAAGGTTATCCCTAGATAGCTTAGCAATGTATTTTAAGTTAACATGACCTAATCTTTTATGCTAAAGTTCATTATTATTATTAATTTGGTTGAACAGACATATTTCAAACCTAACAGACAAATTTACTATGTAAATATTTCCTACTCTAGATCCAGTTAAAACAATCTTGTTATTAACAAAAGAAATAATGCAAGAGGATTTATCAAAAGATACCTGAAACCCTTCATCACAGAGTTGACTAATGGAAATCAAGTTGTGCTTTAATCCACTTACATAAGCTACTTTCTTGAATGTGACAACTCCAATCTTTACATCTCCATAGCCTTTAGTTTGGCCACAGTTGGAGTCACCAAAAACAACTTTAGGACCTAGCTTGGACTTGTAGTTGGATAGATTGTCCTTGCTGCCAGTCATATGTTTTGAATAACCACTATCGAGATACCACTGTTCCTCTGTGGTAGGATAGTCTTTCACCTGCACAAAAATAGATTAGATATTCTTGACCCAGGTTACCTTGGGTCTTTGTTGGTTTACATAACTAAAGCTGGTAATATATGAATATTCAGGTTGACTTTTGTAACCTAAAGGATGATATTTTCTTGGTGAAATTATCCATTGGTCAAAAGGATTAATGTTCTGTCCAGGTTGATTAAAAATCTTATTGGAATTAAAATTTCTATTATTATAGATTGGGGTCGACGAATTCTGGTACGTTCATCGATCTGAGGTCAACGAACGGGGATGAGTTCGTTGAACTCCACTCAGAGAATGAAGGTATTCATTTTCCGGGCCCCAATTTCTTCGATCTCTGGTCGACGAACCATACTGGTTTCGTCGCTCGTAGTTCAGAGAATGGTTATAGTAGAAGTTTGCGTTCGGAGTTCGTCGACTTGAGCTCGATGAACTGTACACATTTCGTCAATCTGAGTTCAACAAAATCTGCTAAACATTATTCTGGTTATTATTTTTCTTACTCTTTCTCCTTTTCTTATTCTTGTGTTTAAATTCTATTTGATTAAGATTATTATCTTCTAATTTCTCCTTAACCTTTTCAGAAACAAATTTTATTGGGGTAGTTAATATGATTTCTGAATAAGTGGGGGTTGTCTTGATGAAGCACCTAAGCCCAGCTTGCCATTAAGTCTGGAATTCACTGTGCTTGTGATGTAAATCAACTTGATGCTTCTCCCATTCAAGGATTCCTCAAGTTGCCTAGCCTTAGATAATTTAGTCTTTAATTTAATTATTTGTTCATTAGCTACGGTGATTTTATCCTTTAATTTGTTGTTTTCTGGCAGCAGGTTTCTTGTTCATTTACTTTCTCTCTAAGGTTCTTAATTTCTTTTTCAAAATTTATTAAATCAAAACATAAGGACTTGAATTCAGTTTTAAATTCTTCTGAATCAAAATCAAAAGAAGATAATACCTGATCCTCTTCAGATAGAGGTTCTTTAGTGTTTGATTGGTCAGCTTCAGAATGGGTGCTTGATGCATCAATAGCCATCAAGCATATTTCCTTGGCCTTTGCTTCCTCTTCATCTTCACTGGAGCTGGAAGATGAAGATTCTTCTTCAGTGTCACTCCAGGTTTCAGCATTGAAACCTTTCTCCTTCCTTTTGTGCTTGTTGGAGGAGGGCTTGTTGTAATGCTGTTTCCTGGTTTCGTTTTATCTTCTCCTCTCCTTATTTTGGTTCTTTGGACACTCTGAGATGAAGTGTCCAGGCTTCCTGCATCCAAAACAAACAACTTCTTTAGTTGGTGTTTTGTCATACCTGGGCTTATCATCTTGCCTTGATGACTTTCTTATGAAATCTTTCTTGCCCATCTTGTAGAATCTCTTGGCTAAGAGACTCAGGAATTCTTCATTGATTGTTGGGGCTTCTAATTCTTCATTTGCCTTGAAGGCTATACTGTGCTACTTCCTTGAGGGTGTGGAAGTCTTATGCTCAGCAGCCTCTCTGGATTTGATCAACTGCTCATATGACTTGAGCTTTCCAAGGAGAGATTCAGTGGAAATCTCATTTAAACTTCTGGCCTCCTTTATTGGCCATATCCTGGAGTCCCAAGTGTTGGGGAAGTACATTAGAATTTTGTCATTTATCTCAGTCAATGAGATGTCTTTATCCAGTGATTTTAGCTTACTGATGATAACACTTAGTCTGTTATACATATCAGCCACTGATTCAGATTCTTCCTTTTTGAAGTTCTCATACTGTGAGATGAGGTTGGATCTTCTATCCTTTCTCTCATCAGTTCAACCTACCACCATCTAGTTTAGAGAGTCCCAGATCTATTTTGTTGAAGTGCATTCAGCCACCTTTTGGAAGATATCATCAGACATGGTTTGAGCCAATATATTCATAGCTTTTTGCATCAGCTATCTTGGCTTTCTTCTGAGCATCAGTCCACTCAGGTGGTGGAACTGCATGAGTGCTTGAAGTTGATGTGGATGTATTCTCTCCTATAGGTTGAGGGGGTCCTGTCAAAATAGAATTAAAAATTTCTTCATCAATAGAATTCATATAAAGCTTGATTCTTGCCTTCCATATGACAAACTTATTTAATTTGCATACTGGAGGTCTGGTGCTTGCATAATCCTTGTTCTGCGCCATGCTATAAGAAATAAGCTAGAGAAATTTAGATCTAAGAAGGATCTGTTGGTTCAAGTGTTACCTTGTTCAACCGAGAGAACAACCCTCTAATACCAATTGAAAGGAGGGGTTAGATCTGACTTACTCTAGAGGGGGGGGGGGTGAATAGAGTATTAAAATTTTTGGCTATTTTAAACTTTTATATCAGAGTGAAAGTAGGTGATTCCAATAATATATAAAGAAAAGAAAAACAGGCTAAGTTATTCTATCTATCACAGTCACAGTAAGAACAAAATAGGAAATGAGCACAACAAGACAACACAAGAATTTTATAGTGGTTCCCCAACTAGGTATATCCACTCTTCTATCACCCTGGTAGGAGTCCACTAGTAGGTTTTGATAAGGTGACTGCCACAATAATATCTATTTACAGGGAGATATCACAACCCTTTAGGCTTTTGATCAGGTGCCCAAAAACCAACCAAGTCTTTTGATCAGGTGACTTGACAATCAAGTGGTTAACTTTTGAAGAGAGTTAACATCCTTTTACAGGAGGTGAGAGGAGGTGATGGTGTCTTCTCTTTCTCTAATCAACAGAGAAGACTAGTGGATCTTTGATGTTGACAAAGCTCCTCCTGAGAAGTTGAATGGTTCAGGAAGATTGGAGCTTTGCTTTAGGGTGTAGGTCTTCAGCCTTGTTTTGTCAATAACCAGGAATCCAGTAGATAGATATTGAAAGAATGTCTCTAAAGATTCCAGGCTCTGAAGATGAAGAAGACTCTTGATTTGTGATGAATGTTCTTCTTCAAATTTCAGGATTGATAAGGATGAAAGTAGATTGCACTGTGAGAGAGTTCTGAAGGTTCAGTCTCTATCTCTGTATTTTCACGTATGCAGTCAGTTCTCTATTTGATTTTTATCTCTTTTGGGGCCGAAGGATGCCAGACTGAAAAGAGAAAGCTCTTCTATATTCTGCAGTCAATTTGTCCTTTGAATTTTGAATTTGTGCATTAATTGCTGACTAATTTGGAGAATACAAACGGCTGGAATGTCTGTCATAAATGAGTTTCCCCAACTGTCCCTAATAAAATAAGCAAGTAATTATCCTGATGAATATCATAATTAATGCTGCCAATAATAGCTATATTCAAAGGAATATGAGCATTAATTACTCAGGAATATTACTGCTAATTAATATAGAAAGTAGGGGATAGCAGGAAGAAAACTTCTCATTCTGGAGCGGGGCAGAAATCGTCAACCTAAGAACAGAATTCGTTGACCTGAGATCCAAGATCGTCGACCTAAGAATTCAAGTTCGTCGACCTGAGCTTTGCGAACTGCGCACTGAGAATGACTTGCCAAATCTACACTCTGAGTTCGTCGAGCTGAGAATCTGTCTAAAGAAAACTGATCGTCGACCTGAGCTCGAATATCATCGTGCTCAGCTCAGAGAAATAACTCAGAGTTCATCGATCTGAGATCGACGATCATCGAGATGAGTTTGAAGAACTTTGAACTGAACAATCTGTTCTCTGAATCTTCTAAGTCTGAGTCTGCTGAGGTCCTCTGCTGGCTGGTCCATAAAGGTTGAACCTTAAGACTTAGCCTAAACTCTAGGACTACTAGACTTGACCCTGGTTATACAAGGTGGGTCAGACTTAACCTAATTTAATGAACCTAGCCCAAATCTAGCTAGGGATCCAACAAACTGACCAGTCAAAATAAATGAGACAGGTGAGAAGAAGCACTACCACCACAAGATCAAGAAGGAAAAGACCTTCATTGTCAAGAATGAGAAGAGCTGGACTAGAACTGACTCAGTATCTTCTGACTCTAAAGAAGAAAATGAAGCCTATATAATGTTGTTTGCTACTGCTGCTGCTAAAGAGGATGAGGGCTATCCAGCTGCAAAGATATAAATCAGGGGCCCATTATCCTTTGTTGATAGTGACTGTGAAGAGGATAAGGAGTTCTACCTCATGTCTCTATCAGAAGACAATCAGGACAATCCTACTCTTGATGAGGTACACTATATCCCTAGCTCTTCTTCTACCTATGAGTCTGGCTCAGTCTCTGAAGCATCCACTTCCTTTAGTAGGAATGATGGTTCAGAATCTGAAAATAATGTCAATAATTTGATTGACAAGTATGGTGAAATTCTGGAAGTTCTGAAAAGGAACAAAAGACCTATCAAGAGACAAGCTGTGGAGATTGTCTCCCTACAGCAAGCTGCTTCCCTGCAGTCTGAGACAACCCCTTTGATAGCTCAATTGAGGAGGGAAGTTAGCCAACTGAAGACAATTTCAATTATTTAAATTGAGACCATAAGCTAGAAGAACAAGATCATCTTGGATCTTGAAGATATGCCCCTAAAAGAGAGGATACTAGTGGCTCAATACTCTAAACCCAAATCAGTATTGCCACTCATTGATACCTTCACCTCCCAAACTAACAAGAATGGGCTAGGGTACATTGAGAGGAATACTAGAAGAAGGAATAAGAATAAGGGAAAGGCTCCAATTCATCCTGATATATCGTTTGAGAAAGTTCTGTTGCCATCTAATACGTATGACCAAGAGAGTATATATGGTCATTGGTTGAATGGAAGATCCAGTAGTATGAACAAAAATGCTCACAGTTATAGTGGACGAAAGAGCATGGGCTTGAGTGCCTTTAAGGCTCCCCATGAGGAAAAATAGATGGCCTATCATGGACTATTTGTATTTGGTGCTCCAGCCCCCACACTCAAGGATAAGGCAGTGGCCTATTCTCAGGTTCTTCCAGCAAAAACCCAGACCAAGGGTAAGTCAGTCAATAAGCCTAACTTGGCTATCTCTGAGGCTATTAACAGTATGTCAACTTCAAAGAAGTCTGTTATTGATGAAACTCAGAGTAAGCCAAGCACATCTATTAGCAGATTAACTTTCAGTCAGATTCTTGTAGAAAGAAATTAGAAGAAGGATGTTGCTCTCCTCTCTGAACAGACAGCTAGTGATAGCTTGCACTCTTCATAGGCTGTTCTGAAGAGGAGATATAACATCCATGAGTGTTGGTGTTGTAATAAAGTGGGTCACGCTGCCATAGATTGTTGGCACAACCCTAGTGTGCCAAGTGCAAGGGTAAGTCTTCCTGTTAGGACTACTGTAAGTATACATATGCATTTTCAAGCTAACTAGAACCTAAGACCCAATCCTTTTTGGGGTCCTAATGTAAAATAATTTGTGTTTTTAGGGTATTCCAAGTGACCACATAATGAAAATGTGGTACTTGTATAAAGGATGTTTCAGGCATAAGACTGGAACAAGGAGCCATCTTAAGGATCATACTCCAGTGAGGAATAAACCTAAGATCTATAGGTTTGAAGTTGGAGATGTATAAACTGGACATCAAGGGTACTCCTCCTACTTCCCAAGAGGAAGAGGATGTTGTTTGCATTCTTAAAGAAGGATAAAGTACACAGGACTTGGGTGAAGACTAGCAGGATCCAACCATTGAAGTTCAAGATGTCTGTCAGATGGAACAGAGTACTGATGTCATATCTACAGACAAATAAGAAACAAAAAATGAAGGCTATATTGATTACAGAGGAAATCACTGGAAGCAGCTCTTCTGAGAGCAGTGAGGAAGAGGCACATAGTCCTAAGATGAAATGGTGACTGAAAGTATGTGAATAGGATCTGTGCAAATATTGAGGGGGAGACTAACAAGCTAGATGCTCCTGTTGAGAGAGAGAAAGTTTAGTCTGATATGACAAGCTTGACTCTTACCTAAATTATCTTTAGCACAGAATAGATCAGAAGAATATTGTTGAAGATCAGAATGTCCCTATGGACAATGATGAGGTTGAGGGGGAGACTATCCATGGTTGCACCTACTATGGGAGAGCAAGTGCAATTAGTTCAAGAATAGCTGGATTGCCCTAGCTATAGTTGATACAAGTTAGCAAATTCCTATGGTAAATGCAGCGATTGAGGGGGAGATTCGAATAGAGTTCCCTGCTCAAGAAAATGAGACTGGTATCTGGATGAAAAGATAGATCAGGCCAATGTAATCAGAGGTTCATTAGGGCTTGAATAGTATACAGATGAAAACATCATTGACCCTATTCAAGATGGATTGTATGATGAACAGTATGGTGATTAGAGGGCAGATTAATGTGATGATCAAGATGGTGCTCAGTGGGCTGAACCCTCTACTATTGTTGATCAGATAGCTAGAGCCAAAGACAAATCTGTTGCTGAAGAAGAGGAAGAGATCTGGCTCAGCATGAAGAGACTTTACAGGGTGCAAGGAAGATAGGAAAAGAAAGGGTGCTACTTTTAAATTCCTAGGGAGAAGGCCGATTTCATGGAGTAGTAAGAAGCAGAACAATATGGCAAAATCCACTGCTCAGTAAGAATATATCTCTATAGGGAGCTGCTGTACACAACTTCTATGGATACAACATCAGCTAGAGAATTACAATCTCAAGGTAAATCATTCACCCCTTTAGTGCGACTCATCCAGTGAAATTTCTATTGCTAAGAATCCTATCTCACATAGCAGTACTAAGATTATAGAAATTAGATATCATTTTATTAGAGAACATGTAGAAAGTGAAGACATTTGCCTTGAATTTGTCCCCATTGACAATCAAGTTGCTGATATCTTCACTAAGTCATTGGATGAGGCTAAGTTTAGTTCTTTCAAAATTGAGTTAGGAATGCTTAATGATGAATGACCCATGTACATTAAGTATTTCAGTTATAGATCTACATGTCTAAATTTTTGTTTTAATTCATAGTGAAGTCTATCTATCTTATTGTTAAAGTATAACTTTAGCAAGGTTAGATAGATAGATAACAGTTAATCACTTTAACTAGCTAGATTAAACTTTAATGAGATCAGCGGAATCAGTTGAGAAAGATACAGTGTTGGACAAGAATGGTGTTCCTCCAAAAATAATTATGTAGTTGAGGGGGAGCATTCACGTGTTCCTACTCAGGATGAGGTCATTCCATCCACCCTGTTGGTTGTGGAATCAACTCTTCCCGAGCATGATGATCAAAAGGACAAAGAGGAAAGTTCACCCATGATCCTTTCTCAACCCTCAATATATACATGCCTATTGAAGAAGCCAGAAAGGGGGAGGAGTGCAATGACTTGATATGTTGAGTCAGTGCATAATACTGGGGAACTTTTAACAAGTTGTATGAGGAGAGAAATGACTTAACATGTTAAGTCACTGCATTAAACTGGGGAACTTAGAGCAAGCTACATTTTCTAGCTTACATTTACTTAATTGATATGTATTATGTATTAATGCACCTTATTATTGCTGTGTGTTCTTCTTTCTACAAATAGGGGGAGATTGTTGGGAATATTGCCCTTCCATGTTCCCTGAATTTGAAGAGGCATCACCATCAATGCTAAGTGCGAAATTGTATTTGATGTATGTTCAAGTTAAATGTATGCACACTGTCTACTATCCATGATTAGATAGGATGTCAGGGTCACAATACTAGTTGGACTCAAGACAGGATGCTGACAAAGCAGAAATCTGGCTAAGTCCAGAAGCATCGAGTGAAGGCAGTTCACTCAACGTCAAAAGGCTAAAAGAATTGACAGAAGCTCAAACATTCAAATCCTCAGAGGTGCAGACAAGAAATATGGCTAAGTCTAGAAGCGTTGAGTGAAGGCAATTCACTCAATGCCAAGTGGATAAAAGCGTTGACAGAAGCTCAAGCAGTTAAAGCCTCAGAGGTGCAAACAAGAAATTTGGCTAAGTCCAAAAGTATTGAATGAAGGCAGTTCACTCAATGCCATGAAGCCTAAAAGCATTAATAGAACTACATGCAGTCAAAGCCAAAGTGTTGTTGTCAAGAAATCTGTCTAAGGATAGAAGCATTGAGTGAAGGCTGTTCACTCAATGCCTACTCAATAAGGATTCTGTCCAAGGCATAAAGCATTGAGTGAAGACAGCTCACTCAACGCCTACTCAACAGAAAATTTGTCTAAGGATAAAAGCGTTGAGTAAAGACATGCCACTCAATGCCTAATCAAGAAGTCAGGCAAAGGCAGAAATCATTAAGTGAAGAAGTTGCACTCAATGCCTTCATACAGAGAAATTTAACTAAGTCAAGAAGTGTCGAGTGATGAAGGCTCACTCGGTGCCTAATTTGTTAGACTATAAAAGTCTATATGCGTTGAGTGATGAAGGCTCACTCAATGCTTGAAGATGTAGAATTTAACTAAGTACTTTTGCGTTGAGTGACAAGGCTTCTCAATGCTTGTGCAGATTGTCTGGAATTTGCTAAGTCTATAGGAGCTGAGTCATGCTGACGTTAACAAAATTTAAATATCGCGGGTTTTGCATGTTATAAGACAAAAGGTGCCGCTTGCCTTTAATACTGCAGTTAATGCAAAAGTTATGATGCAGTTGCCTATTCCAGGGGTCCATACTGCGCATAGAGTCATTGATCGGCGGGACATAAAAGCAGAGTACAGAGGAAAGAAGAAGGAGAGCTTGGAGAGAGGAAAGCAAAATAGAGCTTTCCAGTCATCTTCTTCCTCTCTACAAAGGAGAAGTTTTCCAATAACTTATTCTATAGTTAGTCCGTGATTCACAGACAGTGTTGGTTGTTAAAGAAATAATTTGTTGAAGATTAAATCTATCTTCAACACCAAGTTCATAGAGTTTCTCCCTGAGTTTTAAGGTGAAGCAAAGCTAAAGTTAGTTGGTTGAAGAAAGTCTTCAACAGCAAGGTCAAAGAGCTTTCTCTCTAAGCAAGAAGAAGTAGGGCAAGCCTAAGTAATGTTTCATCTTCAAGGCCACTGTAGTCAACTCATCTAAACAAAAGGCTTGAATAAAGAGAGCTTTGCAGTTACTTCTCAGCACAAGTAGAACCAACTTGAAGATCGATCATCTTATTGTTGTGAAGAAGATAGGACCGAGCTTTCTCAATTCAAGAAGAAGTAGACTCATAGAATCTTTTATCTGGAGTCAAAGTTAGGGCTGAGCTCACTCAGTCCAGAAAGGCAGACTCAGAGAATCACTTCTCTGGAGTCATATCATCAATAACAAACTCACTCATTGTATCATATCATTCTTGATCTGAGTTGTAAGCCTGAATTATAAAGGCTCAAGTAGGATCATGTTGTGAATCTGAGTTGTAGGGCTTATGTTCCTGAGGTAGGATTCAGTTGTAAATCTGAAGTAGGAGATTTATTCTCTGAGTTATAGGGCCTTTGGCCTGAGGCAGGATCTGGATAAGATCTGAGGTAAGAGAGTTATTCTCTATGAGTGTTGGGCTATCCTCCTATCCTGAGTATAGGACTTTTAATTAAGTTAGAGGTAGGTGATTAGAAGGATCACTAAGCTGTAGGAGATTTTATCTTTAAGTTATAGGGCCTTGGGCCTATGGTAGGACTTGGAGGAGTCTGAGAGATCCTGAGGGATATGTGTTGTAAGCTCTTTGTGCTGAGATTGGTGAAGTTGGCCTTGTCTGACACACTATTAGAAACGTGGGAGGGAAAGTGGATGTACCCATAACTTGGGGAACCACTATAAATACTGTGTGTTATTTGGTGTTCTTGAAAGCAAGCTAAATAACTTAACACTCAATACACCAAAACAAGAAGTAGTCATAAAAGACTAGGAAACATATTCCCCCCCCCCCCCCCTTATAGGTGTATAGCTACTCTTAAAACAAAGACTTTCAGTTATTGGCATATTGAATTCTGACAAGATAAGGTTTGTAATTGACATTAATCGATTGACAAATATGTTATTGGATCGGCTACTTTATTTGTTATATTATGAGTTGTTGTTATTGGGGGGATTCTTATGAAGGTCCTTAGTGTAATCTGCTTTAATTTGAAGTAATCTTACATCTACGGGAGGTGGTGGTGAGAAATAAATTGGGAATATATAACCCTGTTCCTTCTTATCTGATACCACAACTGACACTTTCTTTCTTGCTCTCGGTTGTATTGCGACTAGGGCACGGAGTTGTTCTTCCTCCTCTCTTCTCCTCCTATTCCTCTCTTGATCTTAAAATACCTGTGGGATCCTTGAGTTGCTGCTAGGATCAGAACCTGGGAAAGTTTTGATTTCAATTATGTTGTTAGGCTAGTTCTCAGGTCTTGCTCGACCTCCAGTTTTACACTAACTGCACTATAAGCATTGTTTTTCCCTTAATTTTGCATAACTTACTTTGATTTGAGTTAAATTTTGGTATGGGGCAAGTGAGGGTTTTATCTGTGTATATTTTGTTAGTTGATTATGTTGGTGGTTTTTGGTCGGCCTGTTATTTTTTGGGAAAAATCTATTTCTGTCTCCTGCCACTCTTGTTCTTACTAAGAGGAAAAGTTATTGTTACACGTGCTTGCTTTGAGTTTGATTTAATTGAGGGTTAAATATTCTATCTATTTAGATATCTATATGTACTGGCTAGCTTGTGATACTATAAGTATAATTGCTTTTGATTATTTCCAGTTATTGTTAGCTTGCTCCAATTTTGCTTCACTGGACATTTGAGGGGAGAGGAATGTTTCACTATTAACCGACCACTGCTAATCCTCCTTATGTTTTGAGAGATGACAATGTCTGATATTTATAGTGCATAATTTCCTCTTTTGGTTTATGCTTCGTAGATGGCTGATGAGTGATGTTTATCTTGGAGTCTCACATTGCACATTTTTCCATCCTTAGAACAACTCCTAAAGAGTCTAGTCAACCCTAGTGTTAACCCAGAAATCTGCGATCCTCTCCAAGGCGGCTTGCTCAACAAGATGCGGACTGCTCCATCCATCCCAGAGGTTCGTGGACTGCTTTTCAGCTAACCGTGCAGATAGACATTTCTGTCCGCGCGGTTAGGCGGTGGCCGCCCGGTAGTCGCCAGCTTTGCAACAGCGCAGACTGCTTCCTAGTCTGCACAAGCAGGTCGCATGGATACCCGGGTGGATAGCCCTCCTCTCCAGGTTGCCCGACAGTAGGTGACAACTCTCCAGGTCGTTTAAAAGTGGGAGACAAGCCTCAAGGTCGCCCAGTAGCAGGGGAAACCTGCTCCTTTAGTCTGCCACCTCGCCAAGCAGTAGGGGCGAGCTGCCTTCTATCCGCCAATAGGTGGTGGAATCGGTCTAAGTCCACTTGAGGGAGGTAGACTTGCCCAGCAGCAGACAGACTCTTCATCAGGTCGCACAACACAATGCAGACTCAACCCCAGTCTTCCAGAAGGTGGCGGACTCGCTTCATCCAGCAGTAAAGGCGGACTCACCCTGTCCACCATGCACTAGGAGAACTCATTATTAAATTTGACAGAAGCAATGGCTTCTTCCCAATAGTAGGCAAACTACTCCTTAGCTTGCACAGCATGGCGTGGGCTTGCTTAGTACAGTAGAGGCAGACTCCTCCTAGTCTGCCAGCAGCAGATCGGTTCAACGGGCGAGCTTCTCAGCTCCCACAGCATGGCGCGGACTCATTCATAGCTCGCACAAACCATCAGGGGTGACTTCATCAAGCCGAATTCTGGACATCTCCTCCTTGAGCCTATAAATAGGCCCCCATACCTCTCATTGGGGTGGCAAGCATCGGGGAGCAACATTGGCAGCAAACCTTACGGATATAACTTTCTATCCGCAACCCTTCTCGCAGACAGACCACCTGTCCGCACGGTCTCAGCGGCTAACCCATGCGGCCTAGTCCATGGGCTTGGCTCCAGCAATCCTCCCTATTGATCGCGCAGTCCGCATGACCTTAGACAGCAAACTGCAGGATTAGCAGTCTGTACGGTCTGTCGACCTATTTAATCAGTCTGCGCGGCCTCTGACAACCTTTTTCTTACAGTCATCAGCTTCCCCTTGTACCCTTTATATTTTTCCATATAAAGGAGAAAACTCATGCTGTAATTGCGACTCAAGCTGTAATATTGATTCATAATCAAAGGAAAGCCCGTCGTAGGAGTGACGTTTAAGTCGCGGCGGGCAAACTCTGTTGTTGTCGCTGTAAGTGGCCTCTCTTTTTCCCTTCTCCCTTCTCTCGGCCTCAATCGCTAATTCTATCCTTCAAAGTAACTGGCTACTCGACAGTTCCTCATCAACTTCCTTTTTACCCCTGCATCCTTGAATCAAATGTGTTCACCTCTCTAGAGCACGGAGAGGCGCATTTCATGCATCAACAGTTAACACGCGACCTTTAGATTTCAAATAGATGGTGAAAACCAACGTTTAGCCATGTAAGACCATCAACCTGCCGAGAACCTCGCTCCTTTAAGTCATAGTGAAGATTCTCTCTGGGAAGCCTTGTAGAAATCGCGTCAGGAAATCACCCAGTAGTTCAAGGCAATTAACCATACTCGAGCTGCTATCACGCAGTGATTAGAGGCGCAATCCACAACAATGCCAGTTCCTCCAGTCAATCTAGAAGCATGAATGGAGAACCCGCAAGCCTATCCCCCGGCTTACCCACTGGTCTACCCTCCTATCTATCCACCGAACTATCTAGCAACCTATCTGCTAGGGCAAGTAGCAGCTCCATTGCGATCTCAAAATGACGAGTTCATAGCTCGTCAAAACTTCTTCCGGGAAGCTGCCCGAGGAAGTCTAGCAAGATTCTTAAATTTTCAGGGAAGTCATCCATACCCTTTAGCTCCCACAGTTTCTCCTCCTGCAGCAGCTTTTCCTTTCTATCCTCCCGCTCATTTTTCAACTGCGGCTTATCCTCCATTTTTTCCTTTTCCTTATGTTCTAGTGGAACAAGAGATACATCGCCGTTTATAGATAGTATCCGGCAAGAACCAACTCACTTCAGATATCCATGATTACCACTTACATTGGGGAGTCTGATCCGATAGCAAACTTACAAGCTTTTGAGTCAGTTGTCGCCCTCAAGACTCTTACTGATGCTACCAGGTGCAAGCTCTTCGTAACGTCCTTTGATGGACAAGTAAGAGAGTGGTTCTACGGACTGCGCTCTCAGTCCATTGCTTCCTTTGCTGATCTATGAAGAGCTTCTACTCAGGTTTTCTACCTCTACCAAGAGGAAGAGCAAGTCGAAAGCCCTATTTGAGATCAGGCAGCGAGAGAATGAGACTTGGGCTAATTTTGTCGATCGTTTTCAAAGAGAGATTCTTGACATTGAAAACATCGATCCAGAGATATACCGAGTCGCTCTGATAAGTGATTTAAGAGAAGGGCCACTTAAGTTCAAAGCTAATGTCCGAGTGCCAAGGACATACCGGGAGATGATCAGTCTTGCCAACTTCTACATACGAGGTGAATAGAGTAATCCCAACTACATCTCCAAGCTTGTAATAGAGAAAGATCCTTCTTCTTCATACGGGCAACCTCCAAAGTCTCCTCAGAAGGATTTTTAATCGCAAACAAGGAAGGTAAGGAATTTTTGACGTCATCATCGCCTCTTCCCAGGCCAAGATCACTTCCAAAGTCAAAGATCACAATTGTCAGTTCCTCCCGCTTATCCAGCACAAGCTCCTCAAGCAGCCTCAGTTTACCAGCAGCAGGGTGATAACTCGCTAGAATCTGAACTGAGTAGATCTATGCAATAAGTGATTCAAGTCATGAATAGCAAGACCAGTTATAAAAGGCCTTATCAGCCCGCCAATCAAAGATCCAAAGACTCGGATCCCTATTGCGAGTTCCATAAAGTGAAAGGGCATCCAACTGAAAACTGCCAAGCGCTTCGTCAAATGGTGGAGAAGATGTTGAGGTAGGGTAAATTGCGTGACTTATTCCACAAGGATGACCACTCTGATCTGTCTACTTCGAAAGGCAAAGAAGTAGCGGACATTCCTTTCAGCTCAAAGGAAGTGAACCAAATAAGCAATGGAATTAACTTCATTATTGGTGAGAACATTGATGCGGATTACGTAGACACCCTTGGAGATCTATTCTGAGGTGAAGATGGACATGAAAGAGTTTCAAAAGCTCTTCATAGTCATAGCTTTTTGCTTTTCATTTCTCATTCCCTGAACATTTCTAAGTTCTCTCTCATTCGTTTTAATAAATTTTACGTCAGAGATCCCGTACTGACACATTTCCCTTTTTGGAGTGCCTCCTCCTCTATTTTCTCTTTGCCAAAGGGATTGTTGAACCGACGAGACATCACTAAGTCTTTCTTGAACCCCCCATAGATTGGTCCCTGACATAATACCACCATGACCACATATAGCGGGCAGTGTTCTCATATGTGCAGTGGGATCCATCCAATCTATGTAGACGGACTTTAGGGCTTCAGATCCTAGCCGGTATCTAACACACAATGTGCATCAAGGGAGGTCCCATGTGTTTTCTCTACTTTGCTCCGTTATGGATACATTACAGCCAAGATGATCATTCCTTGGCAAGCAATGTCCCCCGGGTGTAGCCTTGTCTCTGTGATCATCGCACGCTGTGATAGTCGAATACTCCAAGGTACTGTCAAGCCGTACCTTCCGGAGACCCACAATATTGCTAATCTTTTAGGACAAGCAATGCTTTAGACCATTTGGTGCACCTGGTCTAACTAATCAGCGATGCTTGTAGCCCTAAGACATGAGAGCAGTGTGTCCGTCGTTCCTTCTTAGTAGTTTTGCATTTAATCTTTTGTTCCCTTTCAGGGGAGTGCGGTTAATCCGCCCTTGATAGATCTGCACCTTTGATGATCTTTTAGGGCGAGCAATGCTTTAGACCTTTTGGAGCACCTGGCCTAATTGATCATCTTCGGGTTTAGATCTCTTTCAAACTGCCTTTTTTCAGGTGAACAGGAAAAATACGATCTATCTGAAGGATTCGTGACATTGTATTTCTTGCTTATACTCGTCTCATATACTCAGTTCATATAAAGCTTTATCCGCTGGCAGTGCCTCTACTATACTTATTGAATATTTTTTGGCACCAATTGTTCAATCAAAGATCTGGTTCTCTTTGCCAACAAGCCATACTATTGAAGTCTTATCAAAGTGGTTTTACCTGGCTGATCCGAATTTCATATTGTGGATATTATATCTGACTGCACAAGATGATTATTTTTATGGCATGATCTCTACTCGATTATGCCCATTCTTTTACTCAGTTGATAGTTGGGTTTATTGGATATTCTTCCTGTTGTCCAATTATATCTTCCTTACCACCTCAACATTTAGCAGGTACCCACGCTTTGCATTTCCTTTATATATCTTCTTCTTACTCTTCTTTTTGTAGAGATTAGCAGATATTTGCAAGTTCCCTTCAGATACTTGCAAGTTCTTTTTCTTTCATATCTACTACTTACTCTTCTTTTTGCAGAGATTAGCAGATATTTGCAAGTTCCCTTCAGGTACCTACAAGTTATTTTTCTTTCATATCTTCTTCTTACTCTTCTTTTTGCCGAGATTAGCAGATATTTGTAAGCTCCCTTCAGGTACATGCAAGTTCTTTTTCTTTCATATCTGCTTCTTACTCTTTTTTTGTAGAGATTAACAGTTATTTGCAAGTTCCCTTCTGGTACGCGCAAGTTCTTTTTCTTTCATATCTGCTTCTTACTCTTCCTTTTGTAGAGATTAACAGATATTTGCAAGTTCCCTTCAGGTACCTACAAGTTATTTTTCCTTCATATCTGCTTCTTACTCTTCTTTTTGTAGAGAATAGTAGATATTTGCAAGTTTCCTTCAGGTACCTGCAAGTTTTTTTTCTTTCATATCTGCTTCTTACTTTTCTTTTTGTAGAGATTAGTAGATATTTGCAAGTTTCCTTCAGGTACTTGCAAGTTCTTTTTCTTTTATATCTGTTTTTTACTCTTCTTTTTGCAAAGATTAACAGATATTTGTAAGTTCCCTTCAGGTACTTACAAGTTATTTTTCTTTCATATCTGCTTCTTACTCTTTTTTTGCAGAGATTATCAGATATTTGAAATTTCTCTTCAGGTACTTGCAAGTTATTTTACTTACATATCTGCTTCTTACTCTTCTTTTTATAGAGATTAGCAGATATTTACACGTTCCCTTCAGGTACTTGCAAGTTCTTTTTCTTTCATATCTGCTTCTTACTCTTCTTTTTGCAGAGATTAGTAGATATTTGCAAGTCCCTTTAGGTACTTGCAAGTTCTTTTTCTTTCATATCTGCTTCTTACTCTTCTTTTTGCAGAGATTAGCAGATATTTGTAAGTTCCCTTCAGGTACTTGCAAGTTATTGTTCTTCTATACCTCTCACCTTTGTTTTGTAGAGACTCAATAGAAGGCGTTCATAAGTCTTCTTCACTTTGCAAGAACAATTCAGGTACATACAAGATACACATTTTTCACTTGCTCTAACTCTTCTCCTTTGTAGAGGAAAAATAATTACATACAGACTCCTTAGGGAGAGACATCAGGTTCTATCTCTCCTTGTCCCTTAATTTTTCTATCAGATTTCTGAGGGGCGGATAACGATTTTAGGGGTTACCTATACTTTTTTGAAGTTTCCGGCAAACTTTAAAAAGTGCGGGGATCATGTTAACCCTGAAAACCACGATCCTCTCCAAGGCGTCTAGCTCAGCAAGCCGCGGACTGCTCCATCCATCGCAGGGGTTCGCGACCTGCTTTTTATCTAACCATGCAGATATCCATTTCTATCCGTGTGGTTAGGCGGTGGCCGCTCGGTAGTTTCCAGCTCTACAATGGCGCAGACTACTTCCCAGTCCGCACAAGCAGGTCGCGTGGCTACCCGGGTGCATAGCTCTCCTCTCCAGGTCGCCTGACAGTAGGCGACAACTCTCCAAGTCTTCCAACAGTGGGCGACAAGCCTCCAGGTCGCCCAGTAGCAGGGGAGACCTGCTCGTTTAGTCTGATACCTCGCCAAGTAGCAGGGGCGACATGCCTTCTATCCGCCAGCAGGTGATAGACTCGATCTAAGTCCTCTTGAGGGAGGTGAACTTGCCCATCAGCAGACATACTCTTCATCAAGTCACACGGCACAATGCGGACTCAACCCCAGCCCGCCAAAAGGTGGCAGGCTCACTTCATCTAACAGTAGAGGCGGACTCACCCTGTCTGTCATGCACTAAGCGAACTCATTATTCCATCCGACAAAAGCACCAGCTTCCCAGCGCCGTCTTCTTCCCAGTACTAGGAAAACTACTCCTCAGCTCGCACAGCATGGCGCAGGCTCACTTAGTGCAGCAGAGGAGGACTCGTCCTAGTCCGCCATCAGCAGATCAGTTCAGCAGGCGAACTTCTCAGCTCGCACAGCATGACACGGACTCATTCGCAGCTCACCCAAACCATCAGGAGTGACATCATCAAGCCGAGTTCTGGATATCTCCTCCTCGAGCCTATAAATAGGCCCCCATACCTCTCATTGGGTGGCAAGCATCAGGGAGCAACATTGGTATCAAACCCTGCGGATATAACTTTCTATCCGCCAACCCTTCTCGCGGACTGACCACCTATACGCGCGGCCTCAGTTGCTAACCCTTGAGGCCTAATCCCTGGACTTGGCTCCAGCAAACCCTTTAGCAATCCTCCCTGTTGATTGCGCAATCTACACGGCCTTAGGAAACGAACTGCAAGATTAGCAGTCTGCACAGTCTGCCGACCTGTTTGATCAGTCTGCGCGGCCTCTGACAACCTTTTTCTTCTAACCGCAAGCTTCCCCTTGTACCCTTTATATTTTTCATGTAAAGGAGCAAACTCATGCTGTAATTGCCACTCAAGATGAAATATTGATTCATAATCAAACGAAAGCCTGTCGCAGGAGTGGTGTTTAAGCCACGGCGGGTGAACTCTATTATTGTCGCTGCCAGTGGCCTCTCTTCTTCCCTTCTCCCTTCTCTCAGCCTCAACTGCTAATCCTAACCGTCAAAGTATCTGGCTGCTCGACAGTTCCTCATCAACCTCCTTTTTACCCCCCGCATCCTCGGATCAAACCTGTTCACCTCTCTAGAATGCGGAGAGGGGCATTTTGTACATCAATACCTAGAGGTCAATGTCAGAGCTATAATGTGATGCAACCCCAATAATAATGACCCTTGATGATATGATTCCAAAACAGATATCACGAATGATAGCATCCTATAGTAGATATAGCATTCAATGGTTCCGTCCCTATGCTAGGTGAGTAAAGAGTTCCTTCCTTCTTACCTAGAATTGATCCCAAAAGGCTAATCACTTTCTTGACAGGCTATCAGGAAGTTTCGGCGGCCGGCCCTGATGACCATACAAATCCAACGCTGCTGACAGGGGTTGAATCCGAGTTCGTTTGCTAAATATTAAAAATCTGCGTGTCTCGGTGCGCTAAAATGGTCAAAATGCACATATTCGTCGTTAGATTTTGAATTGCGATGAAATGAGTTCCAATGCGTTCGTATTGACTATACGAAGTCATAGGAACTGACAGAACTCAAATCAGAGTTTTCTAGCTCGATATTCAAAAAGCTCATTTTCACAACGTTTTATGAGGAACAGCCAAATCCACTATATGACCTTGGAATTCAATGGAACGAGTTCCAACACACTTATATTGAGTATATGAGGCCACATGAATTGACAGAACTCAAATCGGAGTTTTCTATCTCTATATCCCCGTCTAGGGTTACCTCCTACCTTGGTATGGGCCATGGGTAGAGGTTCAGGTCATTTTTATTTGGGCCACTAGAGTTCTGGTGGCCCAATAAAAGTCGAGATGTTACAATTCAATAAAAATAAAAGGATTTTCGTCCCCGAAAATTTGCTTAAAGTAGGGGGAAAAGTAACATATCTGGAAAAGGAGCTTTGAGTGCTTTTCTTGTACAAGTGCTTCAAGTTCCCATGTGTACTCATCTCGACCGCAATTCAACCACAATATCTTGACCATCAGAATGGTCTTATTGCACAGATTCTTCTCTTTATAATCTATTATTCTGACCGGTTCAAGCTGGACAGATCTATCTGACTACAGCTGTACTGAAGGTGTGGGGAGGTGCTATTCTGGTTGACGAAAGACTCTCCTCAAGGAAGAGACATGAAACACATCGTAGAGATTTCCCAATTCTGGGGGCAGGGCTAATCAATATGTAACAGTGTCAACACACTCTATCACCTGATAGGGGCCCAAATAGAGGGGATCTAGTTTCCTTTGCTCCCCCAGCCAGGAGACATCATGCATTGACTTAATTTTAAAAAACATCATCTCCCCCACTAGCAGGTCGGCATTGTGCTTCCCACATTCGCTCCTGGATTAGACGTATGGTTGTAGTAGTATTATCAATATAAGCCACTCCTAAGGATTCCGGGTCCTCATCTTGAGCCCAAGTCAATGGAGTTCGGCAACGCCTTCCATACAATGCATTGTGCGGTACAATCTTTATGTTGGCCTGATAGTTGTTATTATAAGAAAACTTGACTAAAGGCAGCAGCTGTTCCCATGGCTCGTTGTTCTCTACTATGCAAATTCGGAGTAGATCATCCATTTTCCGATTATCCTTTTTGTCTGTCCATCTGTCTGCGTGTGGAAGGCGGTGCTAAAGGCCAATAAGGTCCTCAAGTATACTTACACCTACCTCCACTCCTTGGATATGAAGCATCCATCTCGGTCTGATACAATGGACCTCGGCACTCTGTGGAATCGGATCACTTGATCTATGAACAATCTGGCAAGAATGTCATCCCCATCACCCTGTTGATTTGGGATGAACCGCGCTACCTTGGTAAGTCGATCCACGATAACCCATATAGACTCGTTTCCAACACAGGATCGAGGTAAGTCATGGACAGAGTCCATGGAAATATCCTGAAACTTTTACTCTGGTATCGGCTGGGGCTGCAGCAGGCCTCCTAGGATACGACATTCAGCTTTAACCCTTTGACAGGTCTAGTACTGATCCACGAAGTTGGTGAAGTCTTTTTTCATTCCAGGACAGTAAATGGTCCTCCAAAGATCAACATACATCTTAACCACACCATGGTGAATAAAACATCTCGACTGGTGCACTTCTCGAAGAATATCATCTTGGATTCCTCTGGTAGAAGGAATAAATATGTGATGCATGAATTGAAAGATTCCATCGTATAGATTGAACACCTCTTATGCTCCAGGCTGTAAGGAGTGGATGATCGGGACCACTTTCCGATTGACCTTCTGGGCTTCTCGTATTCGATCCCGGATGTCGCACTGAATTTCCATCCAATACAGCTGGGTCTGGTACTCTTCTGAATCCCTATAAGCAACAAGAGTAATCTCTAAGTCTAACAAAAAATGAAACAATTTGCTTGGAATCTGCTCCATCCAGCTCCCGGCTATCGAGGGTTGGTGGCTCAATGCATCAGCAACATTATTAGCCTTTTCGGGGTGGTACTGAAGAGCGAAATCATAATCATACATAAATTCCAACCATCGGCGTTGCTAAATGTTCAACTATTTTTGAGTAAAGATGTATTTGAGGCTCTTATGGTCAGAGAAGATCTCACATCTTACTCCATACAATTAATGTCTCCAAATTTTGAGGGTGAAAACAAACGTGCCCAACTCTAAATCGTGGGTTGCGTAATTCAGCTCATGAGGCTTTAGTTGGTGAGATGCGTATGCTACTACCTTGTCATGTTGCATCAGAACAACTCCCAATCCCTTCAGGGATACAACTGTATAAATTTGGAACCCTTTGGTTCCCGAGGGGATCGTAAGGATTGGGGCAGAAGTTAGCCACTTCTTTAATTCAACAAACAAAGCCTAACAATCTGGTATCCATCAAAACGCAACATCCTTTCTTGTAAGAGCTGTGAGGGGTAACACAATCTTGGAAAAATCTTCCATGAATTTCCTGTAATATCCGGCAAGACCAAGGAAACTTCATATGTCTGATGTCGTCTTAAGCGGTGGACAACTTTGAATAGCCCGGATTTTTGCCTGATTCACTGCTACCTCAATTTTGTTGATGGTGTGGCCCAAGAATCCATCTTTATTTAACCAGAATTCACAGTTGTTGAACTTGGCGAAGAGAGAGTGTTATCAAAGTTTAAGTAACACCATCTGCGGATGTCTAGAATGGTCTGCCCTGATCTTCAAGTACATCAAGATGTTGTCGATGAAGACGATCATGAAATGATCTAGGAAGGGTTCGAATACCTTATTCATCAGTGTCATAAAAGCAGAGGGGCATTAGTGAGCCCAAAGGGCATCACCAAAAACTCGTATTGACCATAACGGGAGATAAAGGTAGTCTTGGGGATATCCGTCTCCCAGTTCAAAAGCTCATAGTAGTCTGATCTTAGGTCTATCTTGGAGAATATAGATGCACCTTGCAATTGATTTAACAACTCGCCAATCCTCGAAAGTGGGTACGCATTTTGTATCACGAGTTTGTTTAGTTCTCTGTAGCCTATGCACAAGCGCAGTGTCCCGTCCTTCTTCTTTACAAATAGTACATGGGATACCCAGGGCGAGGAACTTGGGCGGACGAATCCAGCATCTATCAGTTCCTAAAGTTAAATCTTCAACTCGGCCAATTCATTAGGGGCCATTCGATAGGGTGCTTCGGACACTAGTTGAGCTCTAGACACAAGCTCATTCTAAAAGTCAATCTCTCGCTATGGTGGCAAACCTGGGAGGGACTCGGGGAAAACATCCGGAAAGTCTCGTACCACTAAAAGTTTGGCAAGCACTTGAATTTTATTCACCATTTTGAAGTAGATAAGAAATACTTTGTTCTTCTGCTGGACTGACTTTACGGCCCTAGAAGAGGTCAAAATGATGCAAGAGATGGAGGATATACCTGTCAGCGTAATGACCTATCCGTCTGGGTTCTGAAGTTTTACCTTTTGGGTCAAACAATTTATTTGGGCCTTATGCTCTGCCAGCCAATCCATCCCCAATATGATGTTGAATCAGGTTATTGCCAGTATTGTCACGTAAATCTCAAATTCCGTATCCCCTAGCTTAGCCTGGAACGAGCATTTCTCAATAGACATCATATCAGAACCATTTGGTAGACGAATCCGTACGGACAGTCCGGACGAGCGGACAACATTCTCTTTAGTCGCAATGAAATCTGGGTATATAAAGGAATGTATCGCTCCAGTGTCGAAGAGATTTTTTGTGGGGTGTCCTTCTACCAAAAGTTATCCTGAAAAAACAAGGAGTATATACATATCATACAACAAAACACGCTCCGAGGTAGGCATACATATGTTTATAATATATAATATAGGTATCCATATCCATCGTATCTCTAGCATCTAAGATATATACCTATCACTACATCGAGTGCCAGTCCATGCTAAAGGTCTAACGCATAAGCTTCCAAGGGCACTGCTCGGCCCTGCTGACCTCTCCTGCCATCTCAACCCCTTCGGCCTCTCTGGCCCTGTCCAAGCACTGCCTGTCCTCCTTGAACTTCTCCTATTCCTAGCTTTCCTGCAGCTTGTGGGAAAAAAGCTCTCATATGTCCCAGCTGCTGGCACAAAAAGCAGTTCCCTACAAGGGAACGTCACGTCGAGCTACTGACATGAGCAATGGTACTGGAGCTGGCATGGGATCCTACTGCGGTACTGGGGGTGCTAGCGGGCTCTTATAAGGTTGCATGCATTGTCTCTATCTATGATCTTTCTCCTGTCGGCGGAGAGCAGCCTCTATCTCGTCCTTGACCTTTGGAGACCTCGACCTATCATCGGCACTGCTGGGCTACCATCCTCTGGTCTAACTCCAATTCAACGGCGTGAGTCGCTATAGTGTGGAAGGTGGACTAAGAGATCATAATTAAGACCTATCTCAGGTCATCCCACATACCTCGATAGAAGCGAGCAGCCCTATATCTATTAGTGGCTACAAGGTTCCCAACAAAACGTGCTAGGTGGATGAACTCTCTCTCATAGTCTTGCACCCTCCGGTCACCCTGACAGATGTGCAGAAACTTTTCCTGCAGTGCAGCTTGGTCGGCGTCCAAGATGAAGTGCTCCAGGAATGCCTCTGAGAACTCTCCCCCGTAGGATAGTGCTCAATAGCCATCCTATGAACATCGAGTTACTGGCCGCTCTCCACCATTCTCTAATATACCCCTCTAACAAGGTCACAACTAGTGATACTATATCTACTGTCGGACATAACATTCCTACTAACAGCTCCTTTACGCGCTCAACCCACTCTTCTGCCTATATGGCAGTCTCCGTACCATTAAAGATGGGAGGCATTAGCCCCCAAAAAGTTGTCAGTAGGTTATTGGGTACCATCAAATTCTATAGTGGTTGTGCCAAAGTTGTCTGGAACATCGCTAAGATAGTTGTCAACGTTTGCCCCAAGTCAGTCTTGGAAAACAGTACAGCTATAGGGGTAACTAGGTCTGGAGGTGGGGTGACAGGGACATATCCTATGGAGGAGGATCCCCCATTACTGGACTCCAGTATCTGGAGAAGTAATAGGAAACAAGTGCCAGTATTTTACAAAAGTAGGGGAAATTTGCAAGAGACTGACAAAGTGGAAACAAAGGTGTGGGGGCGTACTATCGCACATTCTAGAATCCCTAATCCTCTACACTATAGTCTATCGGGCTTCCGTTGCATGGTTCATTCTGAACCAAAGAACAAAGCGAGGTACGGAGGGATCCTGAGACTGCTCCACAAGGACAGATCATGATGGATCTGATCCATTTGTGAGACCCCGTCAAACTTTTCTTGGGTCAGGCTGGAGGGGATCTCACTTTCCCAAGACATCCACCCAGTGCTCCTTAAGGGGTAATGACCCACACTACTTGTAAGCCCCCCAACTTTTTCCTAGGTCGGCCCGGAGGGGATCTTAATTGCCCAAGATGTCCACCTAGTGCTCCTTAAAGGGTAATGACTCATACTACTAAGCACTAGTTGGCTGTCTTGTTCGCCTTGAATCCCAACATTTACATCTCATCACAAAGTTTTGTAGAAACATTAACAGGAAGCCATAGCAAATATATAACGATAGATATTTAAACGTAAATGTAAAAGGTCATAGCCACTGTTTATACACGAAACCCATAGGCTATAAAAGTACTATAACTAACAACTCCTTACTCTCTCAATCCTGCTTGCAAGTACTCACGTCTCGAAACTCTGGAGATGACAGGGGTGCCTCTATTTGGGTAGTCCTATTAGCTGGCATATAGTCCTGCAGCAGCTCTTCACTACGATGCTCCATCTCCTGTGAATGGTTATTAGAATAACTATTAGTCGCAGAGCTAAGTGGAAACAAATCTCCTCCCTAGATCCATATCCCGAGAACAAGCGAACACACCCAACAAAAGTAGATAGTCGAAGCAAGAGATATTTAGTACATCATTTCATATATAAGTTAGGAGCAACCATAAAAAGAGGTGCAACATAGTATAACTGTAATAGTAGTAGCAATATACGTTAGTTATAATTTAAGTTCTACTAGCACAGTAGCACAAAAAGTATTCACAACATGTATTCATATCACAGGCATTCACCGTCGCGCATACATCGCAAGAATTCACAGCCACGCACACATTACAGGCATTCACAGTTGCACACACATCACAGGAATTCACAGCCACGCACACATCACAGGCATTCAAAGTCGTGCACATATCACAGACATTCACAGTTGCGTACACATCGCATGCATTCACAGTCGCGCACAACACCCTATGTCGACATAGTATGGACCGCTTCTTTTCGAGCAGGGTAGCGATCCACGCGGGCCTCACCGATATGGTCGTCAATGATAGTGTTCAATCCTTCCACTTCTGGGGGTGGTAATACCATACAACCCAGGCCCCAACGTACAACCCTATGTACTCTTGGATGTGAGCGACATCTAACGATTCAGTATTTTGGCCGATCAGCGGAGGAAACCCAATGAGGAAAGAAAAACATAACGGCCGGTCACCCGTGGTACTGATCTCCCTATTTCCTTAAGTTGTCAAACTTCCCGCACCGATACGAACGGTCCGCGGAAGTGATTGACCCGCCACAATTTACCGCAAGCAATTTACAAGCAAACAAGTAAAAATAGTTTGTTAGCATGCACCTGGTCTACAACGACATGCCCTAATATATTTTCAATAATTCAGGCAAACGTCTCTTGGCTCTACTTTCGACAAGGAGCGTAGAAGTACTTTATTTGGGGATAACTTAGGAGGAACATCTCAACTCCTGTTATCCCCAACTAAGGCTCAACCTATCAAATAATTTCTCGTCAGAGCAGGGTGCATGCTTAAAATAGTAAATTACAGAAACAAAAGTCCGGTAATAGAAGCTATTGATAGTATAAGCTATAGAATTGAAATGTTATAATGAAATATAACTAGTATGATACTGGAGTAGTACTAAACTAAAAGTAAGTGCTGAAAGAAACTTGACCAGTACAAGACTGGAATAGTACTTAAATAAAAGAACTGAATTGAAAGTAAATAAGTAAGACCAGTGCGAGACTGGAGTACTTGAACAGAAAATAACTTAACTCAAATAAATAAAGGAACTAGACCAGTGCAAGATTGGAATAAATAATAAAGAAAATGGTTGGTAGTCCAATTACTCCATTCAGGAGGCTTCAACTCCATCTCCGTTCTCCGGAGACATGTTCAGTTCTATCCATATTCTCAGGAGGCTTATTCAATTCTATCTCCGTTCTCAAGAGGCATGTCTAGTTCTATTTCAGCTTTTAGGAGGCTTCTTTAAGTTTCACCCATTATTAAGATCCGATAATAATTCAGTTGTGCCCTTTTTAATTATGCTTAGTCAGACCAGGGGGACTTTTTAGGAGTTATATTTATATTATTCATTGAGAATAATTAGTAGCTCATTTTCTCATACACTCAACATCACAGTTTACCAAAATTTGCCCGAGAGACTTTTTAAAACGAGACGCTCGGCGGTTCTACTAAACCTCGGAACACTCAAGGCTTTGACACTTGTTTCGAATACCCTAGTAAATAAAATAATTGAACTTATTAATCGATTTACAAACGTAGTCGTGCGCTCAATTTTTTTGAGACAATTGTGCGTTATCAAATTTCCGAGCTGGATCATAGGCTCCAATAAATTAGGAAAAGCTTCAATTTTTATTCCAATATTTTAAAATTTTGACACAGCCTTTAAGAGAGCCTAAAAAGAGCCCAGTAATTTTTTCAAAATTTTCCGAGCAATTTTGGGCCTTAAATTTGGCCAAATAAAATTTCTTTGGATTTTAAAAATACTAAATCAACTCCAAAAAACCTCAAAATATTTTTGGAGGAAGCCCTCATCATGGGAAACAATTTTCATGTTCAACACTTTTTCCTTAGAAACCTAGATTGTTTTCAAAAAAATATACAAACCTTTGTTTAAAAATTGTTCTGCATATAGCCAGATCAATCCAATCATGCGGCCAGGAATGCACCGGATGGATGAATTGCAGGATTTTTCCCCACAGCGGATCGGCCACAGATCTGCTATGGGGGTGCTGAAGTTGAGGCAGGGGGGAAACAATGAAATCACCACCGTCTGATCTCATCACCGTGATTAGACGGTAGCTGCTTCTCCCCGTTAATGGAGAAGGTGGTGGCCTTCTGCCACTGCAGGCCAACAACTACTGGATGTTAGCACCGCACCCGATCAACTCATCGGGGACCAGCAACCTATTGGGCGGTGGTCTGGCGGCCTACCGCCGCCGGCCACTATCGGAATATACCAAACCGAGAGTAGGGCGTCGGCTGGCTCAGCTCTCAGCGCCACCGCGCCACCCCATCTCTCTGGTGACTACCCTAGCTATAAAACAACCCCCAACCGACGCATCAGGGGTTGAGCTATTTTCTGGTGGTGGTCCAGTGGCTTGGCATCGCTGGCAACCGCCGTAGTAAATTAACAGATTATGCTCTGTTTTCGGGTGCCGCTAGAGCAACGATTTTCAGCGGCACCTCGGCCTTCCACCATTGGGGAAGGTTATCCCCAGTGGTGTAGCACTTCCCTAGCACCACCACCGGCACTAGGTAATGCTCACCTCTTGCGTCCACCACCCGAATTGGAGCTTGGCTCGGGTGGTGCCGACGGTGCTTCGGCCGTCGGGAGGCGCATGCAAAACGTCAAAAGGTTAGGAAAGAAGGAGGGAGAAGGTTTCCACCTGGGATGGGCGATCTTGGGATGGCCCTGGCCGAGAGTCCATTGAAGGTGGCAGAGGAGGAGAGCTCGGGTTGGCTTTTCAGCGAGCTAGATCTTCGGTAGAGGGGGAGAGAGGAAAGGCTCTTTAGAGCTGTGCCAAGCAGGGAGGGGGAAAAAGCTATAAATAGCCAAGGGAGGGGCCTCCTCCCCTCCCTAATTGGTGTGGGATTAATCCCTCCATAGGGAGGGATTAATCTCCACCATCCAGCTATCCATAGACAACTGGAGGTTGATCCCTCTGCCATGTGAGAAGTGAGGGGAATACAAGGCTTAATGGGCCTTGGGCTTGGGCTTGGTAGTGAGAATGAGGGGAAGGGAGAGGGGGAGTTGGGCCTATCTTGGCCCATAACCCATCTCCCTTTACCTAGTTATTTTGATTGCCCAAGAGTGAAGGGAGGCAAGGCCCTACTCAAGCTATGGAGAGGATGTGGCTCCTTCATGAGAAAAATTCCAAAACAATGGACTTTTAGGGGGATTTGACCAAAGTCAACCCTAAGGTAGATCCTTCATGCTGGTCAAAGTCAAAATAGGTCCAAGATATCGGGAGTCGGGTCAAAGTTGGGGTGTCGCACACACGCTTTTCGGTGCAAAACTATGTTTGATTTGACCACGGGTTGACCAACTATCATTAAAATTGACCGGGACGTACTTGGTTGATTTCTTATTGACCATACGAGTCAAATGCCACTAACCGAGCTCGAATCGGAGTTCGTTTGCTAACTATCCAAAATCTACGCGTCGTAGCGCGCTGAAACAGCCAAAATGCTCATATTCATCGTTAGACTTCGAATTGCGACGCAACTAGTCCCAATGTGTTTATATCGGTTATATGAAGACATAGGAGCTGACAGAACTCAAATCGGATTTCTCTAGGTCAATATCCAAAAATCTCATTTTCGTAACGTTCTACTAGGAACGGCCATATTCGCCGTATGTCCTTGGAATTCAACGGGACGAGTTCCAACGCACTCGTATTGACTATATGAGGCAACAAGAACTGACATAACTTAAATAAGAGTTTTTTAGCTCTATATCCCTAACTAGGATTACCTCCTACCTTGGTATGGGCCACGGGTAGAGGTTTAGGTCACTTTTATTGGGCTCACTAGGGTTCTAGTGGCCCAATATAAGTCAGAATGTTACATTACTAAGCACTAGTTGGCCACCTTGCTCGACTTGAATCACAATATTCACATCACATCACAGAGTATTGCGGAAGCATTAACAGGAAGTCACAGTATATATATATAATAATATATATTTAAGGAGAACGTAAAGCCGTAGCCACAGTTTATACATGAAACTCGTATTCTATAAAAGTATATCTACTCTAAACTCCTCGCATTCTCAATCTTGCTTGCTAGTACTCACGTCTCGAAACTCTAGAGATGATGGGGGTGCCTCTACTTGGGTAGTCCCCTCAGCTAGCATATCATCCTGCGGCAGCTGGTCACTACGATGTTCCATCTCCTATGAATGGTTATTAAAATAACCGTTAGTCACAGAGCTAAGTGGAAACAAATCTCCTGCCCGGATCCATATCCCTTGGATGAGATTTCGCACCCAACAAAAGTAGACAGCCAAAGTATGAGAGAGTTAATATAACATTTCATATATATGTTAGGAGCAACCATAAAAGAAGGTGCAACACAAGATAACTGGAATAGCATCAGCAACATACATCAGTTATAACAAAAGCTACAATAGCACGTCAGCACATCAGGTATTCATAACATGTATTCATACCGCAGACATTTAAGCCATGCATGCACCGCAGACATTCATAGTCGCGCACATACCCTATGTCCGCATAGTATGGACTGCTTCTTTTCAAGCAGAGTAGTGAGCCCCGCGGACCTCACCAATATGGTTGTCGGTGACTGTGGCCAGTCCTACCACTTCTGAGGGTGGTGGTACCACACAGCCCAGGCCCCAACGTATAACCCTGTGTACTATTAGATGTGAGAGATATCCGACGATTCAACATTTTGGCTGACCAGTATAAGAAACCCAATGGGGAAAAACATAACGGTCGGTCACCCGTGGTGTTTATCTCCCAGCCATCTTGAGTTGTCGAACTTCCCACACCTGTACTAACGGTCTGCGGAAGTGACTAGCCTGCCACATTTCACCGCAAGCAACTTATAAGATATCAAATTAATCGATTTTGCTAGCATGCACCGGGTTTGTGGCGGCCTGCCCTACTATGCTTTAAATAATCTAGGCATGCGACATTCAGCTCAACTTTCGATAAGGAGCATGAGAGAACTTTATTTTGGGCTAATTCAGGAGGAGTACATCAACTCTCGTTATCCTCAACTAAGGCTCAACTTATCAGATAACTGCTCGTTAGAGCAGGAACTGTACTTAAAATAGTAAATTGTAGAAATAAAAGTACGGTAATAAAGGCTATTGATAATATAGTTGCAGAATTGAAATGCTGAAATGAAATGAGACTAGTACAAAACTGGAGTAATAATGAACTGAATGTACTGAACTGAAAGTAAGTGCTGAAAGGAACTAGACCAGTACGATACTAGAGTAGTACTTAAATGAAAGAACGGAACTGAAAGTAAATAAGTTGGACCAGTACGAGATTGGAGTACTGAAAATAAATAACTGAACTAAAATAAATAAAGAAATTGGACCAATGCAAGACTGGAATAAATCATAAAAAAATGGTTAGTAGTCCAATCACTCCAATTAAGAGGATTCTGTCCCATCTTCGTTCTCAGGTGGCATGTTCAGTTCTATCTCCGTTCTCAGGAGGCATGTTTAGTTCTATCTTCGTTCTTAGGAAGCATGTTCAGTTCCATTTCAGTTTTTAGAAGGCTTTTTTGAGTTTCACCCATTATTAAGATCCGATAACAATCTAGTTGTGCCTTTTTTATCACGATTTAGTCAGATCAGGAGGCTTATTATGTGTTATATCTTTATTATTCATCAACAATAAAGGACAACTCATATGCTCGTACTATCATCTTCCGAGTCTGCCCAAAATACTCGAGAGTTATTTTGAAAACGAGACACTCAGGTGATTTTCCAAAACCATGAAACACTTAGAGCTGAAAATCTTGTCTCGATAACTCTGGTCGATTAATTAATTGATCTTAACATTCAACTTAAAAAGTGGTCGTGCGCTCCAAATTTCATTTTTGAAGAAATTGAGTGCATCAATTTCTGAGCGCATCAATTTCTGAGTGCGACCTTAGGTTCCAAGGAATCGGGAAAACTTCGATCTTTATCCCATGGTTTTCAAATTTTAATGCAACCTTAAGAAGGGCCTAAAATGATCCTGGTAATTTTTCCAAAATTTTCTGAGTAATTTTGGGACTTTAATTTGGCCAAATAATTATTATTTTAGTTTTTAAAACTATCAAATCAACTTCAAAAATTCTCAAAATTTTTATGGAGTAATCTATCATCAAGGGAAACAACTTTCATGTTCAAACCTTTTTCCCTAGGATCCTAGATTTCTCTTTAAAAATTACCAAATTAAAATTTAAATATTGGGTCTGCAAATAGCCAGATCAAACCTGATCGTGCGGCTGATATCGAGCCGGACGGGTTAATAGTTGATCTGCCCTCACAGCGGATCGGCCGTGAATCCATTGTGGGGGGCATTGATGCTGAGGCAGGGGAGGGATTTAAGAAGATCAATGCCATCTGATCTCTATCAAATGGCAGTGATCAAATCCCGGTGACAGAAGTTCACCGGCTTCTGCCCCTGCTTCCCAGTGGCTGTCAGTACACGGAACCTCCCCCATTCAATTCATCGGGGGCTGGAATGCCTCAGGGTGGTGGTCATGTGGCCCAGCGCCGTCCGCCACCGCCTGAAATAATTAACCCGAGAGCGGGTGGCGCGACTTACTCTACTTCTAACAATATCATGACACCCCGCCTCTCTGGTGGCCTTTAGGCCACTGCACCACCCCCTGTCGGTGCTCTGGGGTTAAGGTTTCTCTTCGGTGGTAGTTCAACATCCTGGCGCTGCCGGCCGACGCCGTAGTAAAAATAACATAACATGTTATTGCTCTATCGGGTGCCGCCGGAGCGACAAATTCCGGCAGCACTATAGCCATCCTCCGTCGGGGATAAACCTCCCCGGTGGTGGGACACCCTCCCAGCGCCACCACCGGCCCATGGGCAAACTTTTCCACCCATGACCACCACCCGACCTGTAGCAAGGCTCGGGTGGCGCCGACAGCGCTCCGGCTGTCGGGAGTCCTATACAGCACGTTGGGGAAGTAGGGAAGGAGGAAGGAGAAGCTTTCTACATGTGTTAAGGGGGCTCGAGAGGGGCTGGCCTGATTCGACATGGGAGGTGGCAGAGGTAGAGCTTGGGTGTGGAGGTTTCCGGGGAGCTGGAGCTCCGGCTGAGTGGGCTCTGGGCTCGTTTGAGTTGTGTGTAGAGAGAGCAGGGGAGGGTGTGGCCTTTTATAGGCTAGGGGAGGGTGACCACCCCTCCTCTCCTCAGTGTGGGACCAAACCAAGAGGAGGAGGTGTTACCCTCCGCCTTCCAACTGGTGGAGCACGTGGCATCATCTTGGTTTCCAAGGTAAGTCAAGTGCCCCTTTCTTAGAGCATAACTTAGGTGGGCTTGGGTTTTGGATTTGAAAAGAAGGAGGGAGGCTATTTCTCTGTCTTGGGTTGGCCCAAGGCCCACCCACCTTGCTGGAATCCAAGACCCATATAGGGTTGATATTGGGCCCAAAGGTGGCCTACATGAGTGGCCTCAAGAGGATGTGTCGTGGAGAGGTTTTTAAAACATAAATTTGTGTTTTTAAGATGTTTGACCAAAGTCAACCATGGGGTGGGTCCCCCACGCTTGTCAAAGTCAAAATAGGTCCAAATAATCGGGGTCGGGTCAAAGTTGGGGTATCGTGCCATAATTAGTGTGTGCACGCTTTTCAGTGCATGATAATGCTCGGTTTGAATACAGATTGACCACTCGTCCTTGAAATTGACCGGGGCAAACTCTGTTGACTTCGTATTGGTCATATAGATCCAACGCCACTGACCGGGGTTAAATTGAAGTTCTTTTGCTAAATATTCAAAATCTGTGCGTTGCGGAGCGCTAAAACGGTCAAAATGCTCATATTCGTCATTATACTTTGAATTGTGATGCAACGAGTTCCAATGCTTTTGTATTGACTATACGAAGTCATAGAAACTGACAAAACTCAAATCAGTGTTCTCTAGCTCGATATTCAAAAATCTTGTTTTCGCGACATTTTACGTGGAATGGCCATATCCACCATATGACCTTGGAATTCAATGGAAAAAGTTACAACACAATCGTCTTGAGTATACGAGACTATAGGAACTAACAGAACGCAAATCATAGTTTTTTAACTCTATATCCCCGTCTAGGGTTACCTCTATCTTTGTATGGGCCATGGGTAGAGATTCGGTCATTTTTATTGGGCCAACTAGATTTCTGGTGGCCCAAAAAAAGCTGGGATGTTATACTACACGTTGTGGGTGACTTTCTTTGGAAACTCTCCTAGGTTATGAGAAGAGTGATTGTTTCATCCACAGGGATGTGTCTGTCATTGAAGTTGTATATTGGTCCTTTCACCGACTGATGCTATTTCTTTGGAATTTGTATGTTACGGAAGGCGGACATGAAAATGACATTGGCCGAGCTATCGTTATCTACCAATATCTGATTGACACCGAAGTTGGGATTACCAATCTCCGCTCTAATGACTAGCGAGTCTTAATGTAGCATGATTAGTCCCTTTAGGTCCTTATCCCCAAAGTTGATCACCTCTTAATGCTGCGTATTTTGATCCTTTCTCTCCCCCCTAAATTGTGTGATAGAATTAATGATGGAGAAGGAAGAGCCAGCTATGGTTTCTGTTAAAATTTGATATAGCGGAAGACGGGAAACTAGGCACAGGAACACTCAACAAATCTGAGCCCAAATAAACCAAATACAAACCAGACGAGCATGAATCTTATACTAAACAATCTTTACAAGGTGAGACATATATGGCGAGACATGATTCGCCAAGGTACCCAAAGAGAAAGCAGAAACAATTACAAGGCAAAACCTAACCGCGCGGACTCAAAGAGTTAACCGCCAGCTCTACTACTGTACTATAGATCCGCACAAATTGCCAGGTCGGCAGACCGCAAACTAAGCTGCATGGACTGCCCGTTATTCTAATGAAAGAAGGAACTCTACTCGCCGATCAGCATGCCGCCTAACCGCAAGGTCGCCTAGCCGCCTGACCGCATGATCTGCTGCTGCTGAACTGAATAGGCTGCCAATAGCAGACTGTTTATTGAACCGGGAAACTAGTTGAAGAAGAGAGACCACCTAGCCACAACCCGTGACCTGCTGTTAACCGTTGGTTGCTATCCGCAGAGTCCGCAATGTCCCTGACCGCAGTCAGAACCAAATCCCTGGCTTCCAGCACTATCCGCACAACCTGCACAACACACCCCGATCAATCTTCAAACCGCTCAGATACAACATCCAGTCCACAACAACTATCCGCGAGTTCACTTACTATTCATTCGCTCTTTATTGATATGACATGGGGTCCTATTTATAGGCACGGTGAGGAGTGTGGTCACAACCCTAGCTGATAGGATAACCGCCCCATCCCGCGATGATCACCAAGTGTATCCGCCAGCCGCAGATACACAGCTAGTCTGCCGTGACCTGTACAGGATAGACAGCCCGCCAAGTAGCATCACCAAGGCCAGATAGAAACCTCTATCCGCCTTGTCGCCAAATGCCAAGACAGGACGCTGCCACCAGCAGAACTCTGCAGCAATACCTTGTCTGCCTATCAGCAGACACCGCTCCAGTCCGCGCACCCTGCTGACATAGTATCAGTCCGCACCCCCAAGTTCGCAACCAAGGCAAAATAGCCAACTGTCGAACTTGGCGGACACTACACCAGTCCGGAAGCATTATGGACTCAACTCCAGTCCACATTCCCCAAGCTCGCAACCAAAGCACAAAGCAACTGCTGTCGAGCTTGGCGGGCTGAGAAGCAGTCCGAGCTTTAACTGTGCGATCTCCCGGACTGAGCCATCATGGACTTGGTTCAGAACCAACCAAGTCCACACTACTGGCCGCAAGGGCCAGTCCGCGCTTATTGATGGACGCTGGCATCAGTCTGCCAATCCTGGCAAACTCCAGCACCAGTCTGTACTAACCGGCAAACCCTACGGCTTCCACTAGCCGCACCACCAAAGCTAGACCAAGGCATCTGCCATGCCGGTCTATCGAGCTCCATACCAGTCTGCATCTTGCCGGACTCTGCAGATATAGAAGTTATCCGCCTAATTATGTTCTGGGATCCAACTGCCTACTGATGATAAGCCGGCCTGGCTGGCCTCCACCTCTGTCTGCATAGACCGTGCGAACAGACAGCCCAGGCCACCAAGGAACAAGCCGTCTGCAATAGCTCTGCCGACCTAGCTAAACGCCAGTCCTATCTGCATAGACCATACAGATAGGTTGCCCAGGTCACCCAATCACCCACTTTCACTTCACCATTTTCAACACTCCTCCTTGACGTGAGAAGTGGTGAGCAACCCCAGCAGTTCCCGTAACCTTGCACCTTGTCCTTCCGATAGCGCCGTCGAGAAGATGTCTGAGACATAGTCACCGCCCCGCATATCCTGGACCATGAGGGATCCCTCCAGCATCTCCCAAAAGGAGCCATGCTTCCCTCTGCCTTCTTCTTCAACTTTGACCTCCACTTGTGTGTCACAGGAGTATCACCAACGATCTTGGGAACAAGGCCCCAAGCCTCATTTTATCTAAGAGTAGTCGCCTCCTCAACCTTGGCGTCATTCACCTCCTTGACTCCAGTGGTTTCATCACAGCTAGAAGGTACTCGCTTGATTTGAGGGCTTGCGAGAATACATGAGACCAAGCTCACCGTGTTTCCTCCGTAAGATCGAGCTGGTGGGTTGATGATCCTCTTCGATCTCCAAAGAACCTGATCTTGGATAACCACCTCCGCTTCTCCTTCTGAACCAACTCCATTCCCGGGCAAACCCGGAACAATGCTCCCCTTGCTTCCTGAGCAAGAAGCCATCGCACTAGAACCAGAAGCACCTGGAGCAATGCTCCCCCTGCTACCTTAACTAGAAGCCTCTACTCTTAAACCAGAACAGCCTGGAACATCGCTCCCCATGATACCTGAACCATATGCAACTGTCTTCAAACTAGAAGCACCTAGAGCATCACTCCCCCTACTTCCAAAACCATACGCCTCTGCCCCGGATAACAACCTGGAGCTCCTGGTGATACAGGCAGCTCCACCTGAACCTTTGCAGCAGCCTCCTCCATCCCACCATCTGACCTGCTCACCTCTAGCTCCACATCTGAGCTACCCCAATACGATGTCAGCTCATCGAAGACAACATCTCTCGACACGATGAACTTCTTTGTTGCAGGATCCATACACCTCCATCCCCTCATCTGCTCATCATACCCAACGAAGACTAGCTTCATCTTGAGAGCATTCAGAGTGTGTATGAAGCAGGTAGAACCAAACACCTGAAGGTGCTTCACGCTGTGCTTTATCCTGAACATAAAATCATATAGAGTCTTCATGTTGATCGGACTCAGAGGCATTTGATTGATGACATGTGTCGTACAGGCCATCCCTTCCACCCAAAAGGCCTTGGGAATGCCTTTGCAATGAAGCCAACGCATGCAGGTCTCCATCAAAAGATGGATCTTTCGATCTGCTACTCCACTTTGTTGTGGAGTATGTCCTCAAGAGAGCTCCCTTCGGATTCTATGCTTCCTATAGAAGTTAGAGAACACGGTTGAGTCGAACTCACCACCGTTGCCTGTTCTCAACTTCTTGATCCGCAGATCAAGCTGACCCTCCACAAGCTTCTTGAAATTCACAAATAAATGGAATGCATTCACTTCTCCTTCATGAAGTACACCCAAGTATACCTCGTGTAGTCATCAACTAATATCAACATGTACCTGCTGCCTCCATGACTGGCGGTGACGGTCGGCCCCACCAGATCACCATAGACAACCTCCAATGGTGCCTTACACATGTACTGTGCCTTATCAAACGTAAAGAGATAAGCTTCACTGTGTTGACATCCCGCGCAAGCTTGACCATCTCTGAAAGATGACATCCTAGGAAAGCCTCTCACAAGGCTTCTTACCTCCATTGCTTTCAGCTTGTCCATCCCGACATGTCCCAGTCTTTTGTTTCAGATAGCTGCACTATCATTGGCCTTAAACCGATCGGAATCAGAACTTGTTGATGACCCAACCAAGTTCTTTTCCTTAATCACAACATGAGCAACATTCACTGAGTATAAGACAACCTTAAACTCCTTCATGAGGTGACCAGGCTGCTTGCCTCTATACCATCTTGGTCCTTCCTTCCTCTTCCCATCACGCCTAGGAGAAACACTCCTCTCTTGTTGATCAGAAGTAGAGGGACCAACCTCAGCACCCAACTTCACCTCCTTGTTGACAACCCATCAAGGGAAGTCCAAATCTCCGCAGCTGACCGACATCCGCCGATGTGGTTCGATGAGATAACCTGCTTGAGAATAGACTCTGCTTTCGCATTTGTCTCCTTCCAAGCTCTCAATACTTCAACCATGCCAGTAGTAACCACTTGTCTTCTGTCTCCGCAATCCACCTCCCAAAGGTCCTCACCAAGAAGATTGCTTTCCATATATTACTTCCACTTTCCAAAGTTAGTCTATGTAAGAAGCTCCATTCCAAGATCCCTTGCTAAACCACCTTCTATTACACTTAACCTTGGTTAACTTAGACTCACAGAAGCACTGAAGCAAACTGCCGGTTGATCTGCTGCTCAAGACTCTGTTCCCTCTGATACCATGTTAAAATTTAATATAGTAGAAGACAGGAAACCAGGCACAGGAACACTCAACTAATCTGAGCCCAAAAAACCCAGATGCAAACCAGAAGAGAAAGAATCATTTACTAAACATGAAAGTGAGGGATAGATAGACTTTACTCTAGAGGGGGGTGAATAGAGTATAAAAAATATTGTTTAGTTTTATTGCGAAATTAAATTAATGATACTTATATAATAGAGGGAAAGATAGATAAACTATCACAACACAACTTAGCACAAAAAGAAAACACAAAGCATCCAGACGACACAAGAAATTTTATAGTGGTTCCCCAAATCTGGGTACATCCACTCTTTTACCACTAAGGTAGGAATATACTACAGGTTTTTGTTCAGGTGACCTGCCACCACAAGATCTCTTTCAGGTAGATCTAGAGAGCTTTTGAGCTTTTGATTAGGAGCCCAAAATCCAATAGGTTTTTGTTTAGGTGCCCTATCACCAAGAGTTCACTTTTGAAGGCAGAGATAACCCTGTACAGATGGAGGTAAAAGAAAAATTAAAAGAAATCTTCTCTTTCTCAATCAAGTGAGAAGACTATGTGGATTGAAGAGAATATCCAAGCTCCCCCTGAGGTGTAGAATGGGTTCAGGAAGAGGAAACTTGGCCCTGGGTATAGGTCTTCAAAAATTGTAGTAGAGCTTTCTTAGATCTGAAGACTGAAAAAGATTTGAGCTCTTTGTGAATCCTGAAGCCTGAGGAATGAAGAAGACTCAAGAGAGATTTTTGAAAAGGTTCTCCTTCTTCCTTATTACAGCAGAGCAACAATCCTTGAGAGTAAGAGTAATAATAATAATCTGTCTTGCTGAAGAAAAGTTTCTATATATATATACCCTTTGACTGTCTGTCTGATTGTTCTCTTGTATATCCTTATTATATTCTTAATTATAAATTCAGCCAGAATAAGAAAATGACAAGAATTTGAATTCCCTAGACAGTGCATAATATTCTGTAATATTTTAGTAGCCCAAACGGCTAGAAACTCTGGCAACATAAATGCACTTCCATATCTGCCTTCATAAAATATGCTAAAGAAATATTCTGTGAATACCATAATTAATGCTTCAAGAAATACGGCTATCAGCCTTGGGAATAACAGCATTAATTATCAGAATATATTTGCCTTTAAGAAAAGGCGATTGTTATCCGCACTACAGTTTTGGTTATTCGCGCATGTATTTTTCCTAATTTTTCGCGCCTTTTGGAAATACGTCTTGTACATGCATTTTTAAGAAAAGTGTTCAACACAAAAGTAGATCTAAGATCTACAACTTTCATGTTGAACACTTTTCCTGAAAATGCATGTACAAGACGTACTTTGGAAATACACCAAGATTTTGTGCCTTTTAGAAATACGTCTTGTACATGCATTTTCAGGAAAAGTGTTCAACACAAAAGTTGTAGATCTCATCGAGATCTACAACTTTGGTGTTGAACACTTTTCGTAAAAATGCATGTACAAGACATATTTTTAAAAGGCGTGAAAAATTAGGAAAAAATATGTGTGAATAACCAAAACTGTAGTGCGGATAACAATCGCCTAAGAAAATTGATCATTAACCAAAAATGAATACTTCTGGCCTTTCTGAAAAACTCATAACTGAAAGCAGCATAAAATCGTAGAGCCCAGTTCAGAGATCGTCGAGCTGAGTTAAGAGATCGTCGACCTGAGATCGTATAAAAGAGATTACTGCTGAGAAAACCAAATCGTCGACCTGAGCTCATAGATCGTCAAGCTCAGTTCAGAGTACAAGACACTGAGATCGTCGATGGGAGATTGACGATCGTCGATCTGAGTTTGACTATAGTCGAACTGATATAGAAAATCCACATGAACTTTTTGAGACTAAGTCTGAGTCCTCTGCAATGCTGGTCTGCACAAACCTGACCTAAAAGGACCTAACTTAGACTAGAACAAGACAATGACTATACATGGGGGTCAAGACATCCTAAGTGTACAACCCCGTATTCGCGACGGGAGGACCCAAGCAAGGCATAAGGCATGCTGTAAGTTTTAAGCTTTTGAGCCCCTTTGAGGGGCGTGGGCGGCGAGTAGGCAGACACCCGTCCCGGCATGATAGGCATGAGGGGAAGCTGTGGGACCGGCCGGAGTCCAGAGGCGCACCCCTGCCTCACGGCCAGGCGAGAGCAGGCGGGGCGGGATCGGCCTGGGGCCGGGTCCTCGCCCCTGCCTCGCGGCCAGGCGAGAGCAGGCGGGGCGAGACCGGCCCGGGGCCGGGTCCTCGCCCCTGCCTCGCGGCTAGGCGAGAGCAGGCAGGGTGAGACCGGCCTAGGGCTGGGTTCTCGCCCCTGCCTCGCGGCCAGGCGAGAGCAGGCGGGGCGAGACCGGCCCGGGGCCGGGTCCTCGCCCCTGCCTCGGGGCTAGGCGAGAGCAGGCGGGGCGAGACCGGCCGGGGCCGGGTCCTCGCCCCTGCCTCGCGGCTAGGCGAGAGCAGGCAGGGCGAGACCGGCCCAGGGCCGGGTTCTCGCCCCTGCCTCGCGGCTAGGCGAGAGCAGGCAGGGCGAGACCGGCCCAGGGCCGGGTTCTCGCCCCTGCCTCGCGGCTAGGCGAGAGCAGGCGGGGCGAGACCGGCCCGGGGCCGGGTTCTCGCCCCTGCCTCGCGGCCAGGCGAGGGCAGGCGGGGCGAGACCGACCCGGGGCCGGGTTCTCGCCCCTGCCTCGCGGCCTCGCAGTCAGGCCGGGCGAGACCGACCATGGGGGGGGGGGGGGGGGGTGGCCGGAGGGCGTGACCTCTCATGCTTTTACCGTTTTACCCCTGAGGTGGATTTTCCCTTTTTGCCCCCCGGTGTGGAGGTTTTCTATTGGCTGGAGGCATTTTTGCCCCGGGGGCATTTTGGTCATTTTACCCCCAGGACTTGGAAAAACTATAAATAGACCCTTGGGGGTGCCTTGGAGAGGGACTTGTCATTCTTTCCTTAGCCACCAAAATCTCTCTGGCTTTCCTCCAAGGCACCTAGCTCAAGCATTGGCTAGGGAGGGGGAGACCTCAAAGGTCTTCTGGGTGTGAGGTGGGACCTCCACGCTAGAGCCGAGGGTCAGTTCATAGCTTCCTAAGTCTTCGGTCCGTGACGTTCTTCTGAGTGCAGTAGGTGTGAGGTCACCCCTTTCCCCAAGGGTCGAACTCCACAGAAGTCAACTTTGGCTTCGGTCATTTTTGGCTTCAACAGTTTTGGTGCGGTGAGCGTGGAGAGTGACCAGCACAGAAAATCTCGGGTGAACATCATGGCTGGAGATCAGGGAGGTGGTGATGACCTCGGTGGCCTCCCCAACCCCGGACCCTTCATGGGAAGGGAGAAGTTCATGGCTTCCATCGAAGGCATCATGGGGATGCTTAGAAGCATTGCCCCTCGGGCTGACAGCTCAACCCCCACCCCTCAGGGACTAGCTCCTAGGGGTCTCGGCGAGCTAACCCAGAGTGGTCTCGGCGAGCTGGCTCCCAGGGGGCAAGGCGAGATCACCCCAGCAGGGGGAGAAGTGAGTATGCCGGATAGGAGGCTTGGGAAGGAGAGGATGGTAGAGGGGGTCGAGCGAGACCTCCCAGGCCGGGAGCTGTTCCCCAGCCCGGCGAGAGCTAGCCCCCTAGGCGAGCAGGTCGCGCGAGTGGAGGTGGCGAGAGCTCCCCTTAGGGGGTCACCCTTTAGTGAGTTGATCATCTCAGCTCCCGTTCCCGAAGGGTTCAGAGAGCCAGACATGGTTTACTATACCGGGAAGGATGACCCCGTCCAGCATCTACAATGGTTCGAGGATGCCGTCTCCATCAGGCCGATGACGGACGCCTTCAAGTGTCGCCTCTTTGCGATCACCTTGAAAGAGAAGGCGAGGGACTGGTTCCATCAACTCCCTCTGAGGTCCATCTTCGGGTTCGAAGACTTGAGCAGGAGCTTTCAGCTTCGCTTCTCCACCTCCAAGAAGAGGAAGAAGGGTCCCGAGTCCCTCTTCCTGTTAAAGCAAAGGGATGAGGAGTCGCTGGCCCACTACGTTGACAGGTTCCAGAAAGAGGTCCTGGACATCCAAGAGGTGTCGGGGTATGCCCTCCAGAAGGCGTTCACGGTAGGATTGCGCGAAGGGTTCTTCAAGATGAGCTTGACTCGGAAGGCCCCCCTTTCCTTCGAGGAGCTGATGGAAAGGGCGGCAGAGGAGATAGCCATGGAGGCAGCCAACCTGGCCTTCATGAAGAAGTTGGCAAGGTTGACAGAGGTGGAGTCAAAGGAGCAAGGTGGCTCGAGGCATCATGAAGGAAGGAGGATAGAGGAGCAGAGAGCTTAGGAGGGTCTGGAACTAGGCTGGAGGCAGCAGGGAAGACCGGCCCAAGGTCCAGGAAGAGCTCTAGTCCCAGGTGGAGAGAACTTCCACGGGGGCCAAGGTAGGTTCAACTTCCAGAGGCAAGCACCTAGGCAGCTCCTGCCCCCACCCCAGCAAGCCTTGGCAATCGGCGGAGGAGGAAGAGGTAACAGGAGAGATCGCCCAGCCCGCCGAAGGAGGGGAGAAAGGGCACTACTGTATTGTGACTTCCATCAGTCGGAGGGTCATGCCACGGCTACCTTCCCCGAGTTCCTGGAGGTGAGGTGGGCGAGAGGTCCTGCCCAGCCTCCGCCGCCGGCGCAGAATGAAGTTCCACCCCGAGTAGGCGAGGAGGGCAGGTGCGAGGATCGGGTCGATGTTGGAACCCGAGGGAACATATGAGCGACTCACGGTGAAGTGGAGATCGTGCCCGGGTCCTCCAGAGGAGCTTCGCCCCAGTAGTGTCATGTACTTTTCTTGTGATGTAATGAGTCTGGTCCCCGACCTACTAAGTCGAGGGAGTTATGTAACCTATCATATTTTCCCCTTTGGAGGATGTTGGATTTGGTAAGGTTCGGTTGAGATGTCTAGTCCCCCTCCCAAAAAAAAATCCTCCCCATACCAGGCTCTCACTAGCTGGGTGGGTTGAGGGCACCTCGAAAAAACTAAGTCCTTAGCTCCGATGATGATTCCGCTGTCAGGCTCTCACTAGCTGACAAGGCCGGTTGATCTCTCGTGGAAGCCCAAGTCCTTAGCTCCGATGATGATTCCGCTGTCAGGCTCTCACTAGCTGACAAGGCCGGTTGATCTCTCGTGGAAGCCCAAGTCCTTAGCTCCGATGGTGATTCCGCTGTCAGGATCTCACTAGCTGACAAGGCCGGTTGATCTCTCGTGGAAGCCCAAGTCCTTAGCTCCGATGATGATTCCGTTGTCAGGCTCTCACTAGCTGACAAGGCCGGTTGATCTCTCGTGGAAGCCCAAGTCCTTAGCTCCGATGATGATTCCGCTGTCAGGCTCCCACTAGCTGACAAGGCCGGTTGATCTCTCGTGGAAGCCCAAGTCCTTAGCTCCGATGATGATTCCACTGTCAGGCTCCCACTAGCTGACAAGGCCGGTTGATCTCTCGTGGAAGCCCAAGTCCTTAGCTCCGATGATGATTCCGCTGTCAGGCTCTCACTAGCTGACAAGGCCGGTTGATCTCTCGTGGAAGCCTAAGTCCTTAGATCCGATGATGATTCCGCTGTCAGGCTCTCACTAGCTGACAAGGCCGGTTGATCTCTCGTGGAAGCCCAAGTCCTTAGCTCCGATGATGATTCCGCTGTCAGGCTCTCACTAGCTGACAAGGCCGGTTGATCTCTCGTGGAAGCCCAAGTCCTTAGCTCCGATGATGATTCCGCTGTCAGGCTCTCACTAGCTGACAAGGTCGGTTGATCTCTCGTGGAAGCCCAAGTCCTTAGCTCCGATGATGATTCCGCTGTCAGGCTTTCACTAGCTAACAAGGCCGATTGATCTCTCGTGGAAGCCCAAGTCCTTAGCTCCGATGATGATTCCGCTGTCAGGCTCTCACTAGCTGACAAGGCCGGTTGATCTCTCGTGGAAGCCCAAGTCCTTAGCTCCGATGATGATTCCGCTGTCAGGCTCTCACTAGCTGACAAGGCCGGTTGATCTCTCGTGGAAGCCCAAGTCCTTAGCTCCGATGATGATGATTCCGCTGAGGCCGGTTGCGCTGTCAAGATCTCTCGTGGAAGCCCAAGTCCTTAGCTCTGACTCCGCTGTCAGGCCACTAGCTGACAAGGCCGGTTGATCTCTCGTGGAAGCCCAAGTCCTTAGCTCCGATGATGATTCCGCTGTCAGGCTCCTCACTAGCTGACAAGGCCGGTTGATCTCTCGTGGAAGCCCAAGTCCTTAGCTCCGATGATGATTCCGCTGTCAGGCTCCTCACTAGCTGACAAGGCCGGTTGATCTCTCGTGGAAGCCCAAGTCCTTAGCTCCGATGATGATTCCGCTGTCAGGCTCTCACTAGCTGACAAGGCCGGTTGATCTCTCGTGGAAGCCCAAGTCCTTAGCTCCGATGATGATTCCGCTGTCAGGCTCTCACTAGCTGACAAGGCCGGTTGATCTCTCGTGGAAGCCCAAGTCCTTAGCTCCGATGATGATTCCGCTGTCAGGCTCTCCCACTAGCTGACAAGGCCGGTTGATCTCTCGTGGAAGCCCAAGTCCTTAGCTCCGATGATGATTCCGCTGTCAGGCTCTCACTAGCTGACAAGGCCGGTTGATCTCTCGTGGAAGCCCAAGTCCTTAGCTCCGATGATGATTCCGCTGTCAGGCTCTCCCACTAGCTGACAAGGCCGGTTGATCTCTCGTGGAAGCCCAAGTCCTTAGCTCCGATGATGATTCCGCTGTCAGGCTCCCACTAGCTGACAAGGCCGGTTGATCTCTCGTGGAAGCCCAAGTCCTTAGCTCCGATGATGATTCCGCTGTCAGGCTCTCACTAGCTGACAAGGCCGGTTGATCTCTCGTGGAAGCCCAAGTCCTTAGCTCCGATGATGATTCCGCTGTCAGGCTCTCACTAGCTGACAAGGCCGGTTGATCTCTCGTGGAAGCCCAAGTCCTTAGCTCCGATGATGATTCCGCTGTCAGGCTCTCACTAGCTGACAAGGCCGGTTGATCTCTCGTGGAAGCCCAAGTCCTTAGCTCCGATGATGATTCCGCTGTCAGGCTCTCACTAGCTGACAAGGCCGGTTGATCTCTCGTGGAAGCCCAAGTCCTTAGCTCCGATGATGATTCCGCTGTCAGGCTCCCACTAGCTGACAAGCCGTGGAAGCCCAAGTCCTTAGCTCCGATTGATCCGCTCCCACTATGATGATCTCTCGTGGAAGCCCAAGTCCTTAGCTCCGATGATGATTCCGCTGTCAGGCTCCCACTAGCTGACAAGGCCGGTTGATCTCTCGTGGAAGCCCAAGTCCTTAGCTCCGATGATGATTCCGCTGTCAGGCTCTCTACTAGAGGAACAAGTCCTTAGATCCGATGATGATTCCGCTGTCAGGCTCTCACTAGCTGACAAGGCCGGTTGATCTCTCGTGGAAGCCCAAGTCCTTAGCTCCGATGATGATTCCGCTGTCAGGCTCTCACTAGCTGACAAGGCCGGTTGATCTCTCGTGGAAGCCCAAGTCCTTAGCTCCGATGATGATTCCGCTGTCAGGCTCTCACTAGCTGACAAGGTCGGTTGATCTCTCGTGGAAGCCCAAGTCCTTAGCTCCGATGATGATTCCGCTGTCAGGCTTTCACTAGCTAACAAGGCCGGTTGATCTCTCGTGGAAGCCCAAGTCCTTAGCTCCGATGATGATTCCGCTGTCAGGCTCTCACTAGCTGACAAGGACGGTTGATCTCTCGTGGAAGCCCAAGTCCTTAGCTCCGATGATGATTCCGCTGTCAGGCTCTCACTAGCTGACAAGGCCGGTTGATCTCTCGTGGAAGCCCAAGTCCTTAGCTCCGATGATGATTCCGCTGTCAAGCTCCCACTAGCTGACAAGGCCGGTTGATCTCTCGTGGAAGCCCAAGTCCTTAGCTCCGATGATGATTCCGCTGTCAGGCTCTCACTAGCTGACAAGGCCGATTGATCTCTCGTGGAAGCCCAAGTCCTTAGCTCCGATGATGATTCCGTTGTCAGGCTCCCACTAGCTGACAAGGCCGGTTGATCTCTCGTGGAAGCCCAAGTCCTTAGCTCCGATGATGATTCCGCTGTCAGGCTCCCACTAACTGATAAGGCCGGTTGATCTCTCGTGGAAGCCCAAGTCCTTAGCTCCGATGTTGACTCCGCTGTCAGGCTTTCACTAGCTGACAAGGCCGGTTGATCTCTCGTGGAAGCCCAAGTCCTTAGCTCCGATGATGATTCCGCTGTCAGGCTCTCACTAGCTGACAAGGCCGGTTGATCTCTCGTGGAAGCCCAAGTCCTTAGCTCCGATGATGATTCCGCTGTCAGGCTCTCACTAGCTGACAAGGCCGGTTGATCTCTCGTGGAAGCCCAAGTCCTTAGCTCCGATGATGATTCCGCTGTCAGGCTCCCACTAGCTGACAAGGCCGGTTGACCTCTCGTGGAAGCCCAAGTCCTTAGCTCCGATGATGATTCCGCTGTCAGGCTCTCACTAGCTGACAAGGCCGGTTGATCTCTCGTGGAAGCCTAAGTCCTTAGCTCCGATGATGATTCCGCTGTCAGGCTCCCACTAGCTGACAAGGCCGGTTGATCTCTCGTGGAAGCCCAAGTCCTTAGCTCCGATGATGATTCCGCTGTCAGGCTCCCACTAGCTGACAAGGCCGGTTGATCTCTTGTGGAAGCCCAAGTCCTTAGCTCCGATGATGATTCCGCTGTCAGGCTTTCACTAGCTGACAAGGCCGGTTGATCTCTCGTGGAAGCCCAAGTCCTTAGCTCCGATGATGATTTCGCTGTCAGGCTCTCACTAGCTGACAAGGCCGGTTGATCTCTCGTGGAAGCCCAAGTCCTTAGCTCCGATGATGATTCCGCTGTCAGGCTCTCACTAGCTGACAAGGCCGGTTGATCTCTCGTGGAAGCCCAAGTCCTTAGCTCCAATGATGATTCCGTTGTCAGGCTCTCACTAGCTGACAAGGCCGGTTGATCTCTCGTGGAAGCCCAGGTCCTTAGCTCCGATGATGATTCCACTGTTAGGCTTTCACTAGCTGACAAGGACGGTTGATCTCTCGTGGAAGCCCAAGTCCTTAGCTCCGATGATGATTCCGCTGTCAGGCTCTCACTAGTTGACAAGGCCGGTTGATCTCTTATGGAAGCCCAAGTCCTTAGCTCCGATGATGATTCCGCTGTCAGGCTCTCACTAGCTGACAAGGCCGGTTGATCTCTCGTGGAAGCCCAAGTCCTTAGCTCCGATGATGATTCCGCTGTCAGGCTCCCACTAGCTGACAAGGCCGGTTGATCTCTCGTGGAAGCCCAAGTCCTTAGCTCCGATGATGATTCCGCTGTCTGGCTTTCACTAGCTGACAAGGTCGGTTGATCTCTCGTGGAAGCCCAAGTCCTTAGCTCCGATGATGATTCCGCTGTCAGGCTCTCACTAGCTGACAAGGCCGGTTGATCTCTCGTGGAAGCCCAAGTCCTTAGCTCCGATGATGATTCCACTGTCAGGCTCCCACTAGCTGACAAGGCCGGTTGATCTCTCGTGGAAGCCCAAGTCCTTAGCTCCGATGATGATTCCGCTGTCAGGCTCTCACTAGCTGACAAGGCCGGTTGATCTCTCGTGGAAGCCCAAGTCCTTAGCTCCGATGATGATTCCGCTGTCATGCTCCCACTAGCTGACAAGGCCGGTTGATCTCTCGTGGAAGCCCAATTCCTTAGCTCCGATGATGATTCCGCTGTCAGGCTCCCACTAGCTGACAAGGCCGGTTGATCTCTCGTGGAAGCCCAAGTCCTTTAGCTCTGAGATGATTCCGCTGCCAGGCTCTCACTAGCTGGTGGGTTCAGGTTGATCTCTCGTGGGAGCCAAGTCCTTTTGCTCCGAGATGATTCCGCTGCCAGGCTCTCACTAGCTGGTGGGTTCAGGTTGATCTCTCGTGTGAGCCAAGTCCTTTTGCTCCGAGATGATTCCGCTGCCAGGCTCTCACTAGCTGGCGGGTTCAGGTTGATCTCTTATGGAGGTGATCCTTTTACCCTGAGGGGGTCTCGCCACCCAGGCTCTCATCAGCTGGCATGGCAGGTTGACCTCCCTAGGAGGTTAGATCTTTTTACCCTGAGGGGGTCTCGCCACCCAGGCTCTCATCAGCTGGCATGGCAGGATGACCCCCCCAGGAGGTTAGATCTTTTTACCCTGAGGGGGTCTCGCCACCCAGGCTCTCATCAGCTGGCATGGCAGGTTGACCCCCCTAGGGGGTAAGCATTTTTACCCTGAGGGGGTCTCGCCACCCAGGCTCTCATCAGCTGGCATGGCAGGATGACCCACCCAGGAGTTTAGATCTTTTTACCCTGAGGGGGTCTCGCCACCCAGGCTCTCATCAGCTGGCATGGCAGGATTACCCCCCTAGGAGGTTAGATCTTTTTACCCTGATGGGGTCTCGCCACCCAGGCTCTCATCAGTTGGCATGGCAGGTTGACCTCCCCAGGAGGTTAGATCTTTTTACCCTGAGGGGGTCTCGCCACCCAGGCTCTCATTAGCTGGCATGGCAGGATGACCCCCCAGGAGGTTAGATCTTTTTACCCTGAGGGGGTCTCGCTACCCAGGCTCTCATCAGCTGGCATGACAAGTTAACCCCCCAGGGGGTAAGCGTTTTTACCCTGAGGGGGTCTCGCCACCCACGCTCTCATCAGCTGGCATGGAAGGATGACCCCCCCAGGAGGTTAGATCTTTTTACCATGAGGGGGTCTCGCCACCCAGGCTCTCATCAGCTGGCATGGCAGGATGACCCCCCTAGGAGGTTAGATCTTTTTACCCTGAGGGGGTCTTGCCACCCAGGCTCTCATCAGCTGGCATGGCAGGTTGACCCCCCCAAGAGGTTAGAACTTTTTACCCTGAGGGGGTCTCGCCACCTAGGCTCTCATCAGCTGGCATGGCAGGATGACCCCCCCCCCCAAGAGGTTAGATCCTTTTACCCTGAGGGGGTCTCGCCACCCAGGCTCTCATCAGCTGGCATGGCAGGTTGACCCCCCCCCCAGGGGGTAAGCGTTTTTACCCTGAGGGGGTCTCGCCACCCAGGCTCTCATCAGCTGGCATGGCAGGACGACCCCCCCCAGGAGGTTAGATCTTTTTACCCTGAGGGGGTCTCGCCACCCAGGCTCTCATCAGCTGGCATGGCAGGTTGACCCTTCGGAAGAGGCCTCAGTCTTTCGATTCCGTGAGAGCAAGCTTCACTCAGCGAATACGTTGGGTTGGATGTTTCTTTCCGAGCTTGTACCAACCTCGAAAAGAGCAGGGACTGTGTACAACCCCGTATTCGTGACGGGAGGACCCAAGCAAGGCATAAGGCATGCTAGTAAGTTTTAAGCTTTTGAGCCCCTTTGAGGGGCGGGGGCGGCGAGTAGGCAGACACCCGTCCCGGCATAATAGGCATGAGGGGAAGCTGCGGGACCGGCCGGAGTCCAGAGGCGCACCCCTGCCTCGCGGCCAGGCGAGAGCAGGCGGGGCGAGATCGGCCCGAGGCCGGGTCCTCGCCCCTGCCTCGCGGCCAGGCGAGAGCAGGCGGGGCGAGACCGGCCCGGGGCCGGGTCCTCGCCCCTGCCTCGCGGCTAGGCGAGAGGAGGCAGGGCGAGACCGGCCCAGGGCCGGGTTCTCGCCCCTGCCTCGCGGACAGGCAAGAGCAGGCGGGGCGAGACCGGCCCGGGGCCAGGTCCTCGCCCCTGCCTCGCGGCCAGGTGAGAGCAGGCGGGGCGAGACCGGCCCGGGGCCGGGTCCTCGCCCCTACCTCGCGGCTAGGCGAGAGCAGGCAGGGCGAGACCGGCCTAGGGCCGGGTTCTCGCCCCTGCCTCGCGGCTATGCGAGAGCAGGCAGGGCGAGACCGGCCCAGGGCCGGGTTCTTGCCCCTGCCTCGCGGCTAGGTGAGAGCAGGCGGGGCGAGACCGGCCCAGGGCCGGGTTCTCGCCCCTGCCTCGTAGCTAGGCGAGAGCAGGCGGGGCGAGACCGGCCCGGGGCCAGGTTCTCGCCCCTGCCTCGCGGCCAGGCGAGGGAAGGCGGGGCGAGACCGGCCCGGGGCCGGATTCTCGCCCCTGCCTCGCGGCCTCGCAGTCAGGCCGGGCGAGACCGACCAGGAGGGGGGGTGGCCAGAGGGCGTGACCTCTCATGATTTTACCGTTTTACCCCCGAGGTGGATTTTCCCTTTTTGCCCCCCCCCCCCCCCCGGTGTGGAGGTTTTCTATTGGCTAGAGGCATTTTTGCCCCAGGGGCATTTTGGTCATTTTACCCCCATGACTTGGAAAAACTATAAATAGACCCTTGGGGGTGCCTTGGAGAGGGACTTGTCATTCTTTCCTTATCCATCAAAATCTCTCTGGCTTTCCTCCAAGGCACCTAGCTCAAGCATTGGCTAGGGAGGGGGAGACCTCAAAGGTCTTCTGGGTGTGAGGTGGGACCTCCACGCTAGAGTCGAGGGTCAGTTCATAGCTTCCTAAGTCTTCGGTCCGTGACGTTCTTCCGAGTGCAGTAGGTGTGATGTCACCCCTTTCCCCAAGGGTCGAACTCCACAGAAGTCAATTTTGGCTTCGGTCATTTTTGGCTTCAACACTAAGAGTGAACCTAACACAAATCCAAACAAGGGTTCCAACAATCTCCCCCTATTTTTGTGAGGTCACTCAAAAACAAAACTGAAAAGCAATAGAAATACAAAGACCATAAATATCTGTAGGGATGAAATAACATCAGCAGATATGTTATAGCAATGCATTGTACATAATCAGTTTAAGCAATAAGGCATAACAGAGTACAAACTACAAATTATAGGAAGGACCAGAGGAGGGTTTAGAGAAGATTATATTTCTGGTAGGATCTGGTACATCCTTCTTAGAATTCATCAGGTCTTGTCCACCAAGAGATGTCTGAGTGCTTGTCCTGGCCACAATTGCTTCTGGATGCAATGTCATATAATCAGCTGGATTGAAAACCTTCTTGCTAACTTGGAGTTTATCCAGCTCTTTTTCTCTGTAGGAGGACATTGTAGTAAACCTAGATGGATCTTCTCCTTCTTCTACAGCTTTTCTAATCTGTGAAAGACCAATCAATTCTTTAAGCCTGGCAATCCTAAAGTTAGGATCAACTTCCTGTTCAATAGGTGGCTAATCATCTTGAGGTGGCAACACTGAAACTGCTTTGAACTGAGTGGATTGTGCATGAAAGCTTGTTGTACTATGCTGATCATCACTCTGAGAATAAAGGGATCTTGGAGGAGCAGCCTCACTATACTTTCCCTTGGGCTTGTGAGACTCATCATGTCTTCTAGACTGATAGGTGGCTGTCTTTTGAACTTTGGGTAGAACTTTCTGTTGTTGAGGAGGAGAGAAGGAGGGTTTCTAATAGATAACTTCTTTGACTTGTTCTGTAGAACTCTAATTTCTTTTTTGTTGACTGCTTCCTTTGGATTGAGATCTGGATGATCTATCCTACCTTTGATATGTCCTAGTGAAGGAGGAAGGCTTGGAAGATGCATCAGAAGCTTGAGGAGCAACCCTAGAAGCACCACCAGCAGGATGAGGAGGAGGAGGACCTCTTCTGAACTTCTGAGGAGGAGGTGAATATCTTCTGCTCTTCTTCCTGGCTTTCTACTCATTTTTAGATAACCACATCCAGCTTTCCATGCCTGGATATAGTGTGATTCCTTTCAAAATGTAATAAGGAGTATCATTTGTATTGCCTGGCTTGGGTGCAACCTTAGGAGTAGCCTTTCTTTTCTTTGATATTTTCTTTTTCTTGGAATCAGAATCCTCTGAATCATCATCCTCATCATCATCAGATGAATCAGGAGGATTGTCAAACAATTTATCAATTTCCTGTGTTTGTTTGTCAGCAATCTTTATAGCAGCCTTCTCTTTGGCTTCTTCCTGGATATCAAGTGCAATAAGATAATCTAGAGAGGGAAGAGTACTATCATCTATTGGATAGGAGGGTCCAATAGGACTTGGAACTGGATCAATATCCATGGAGGAAATTTCAGCAATAGGGGCACTTGGCTCACAAAAGTTTATTAAACTTGTCTCTAGGGCTGAACTCAAATTTCTGGCAGCCATTAGATGAATCAGTTCATCAACAATTAAGAGAGCATCTAGTTCATCCTTATCTTCTATAACAGACATGGGCTCAACAGCCATAGGAGATGGCATATCTGTACATATTATAACTGTCTGAATTTCTGTACAGATTGGAACTGATTTGATCTGCAAGAGCTGTTCCACAGCTGAGGGGCTCATTGGTCTGGTATAACAGACTATGGCCTTGGAAGTATACAAATCCACTGGAGGCAGAATTGTTTTATGCATAGAAAAAGAATGCAAAAGAATTTGAAGATAAATGGTGGGATTGATGAAATAATCACCACTAGAGATGGTAGGTAATGACACATCAGTGTCCTCATCTGAAGTCAGCAAGTCTGAGTATGAAACTATATCTGCACAGAATTTCTGAAAAGCTTCTTCTTCCTGCACTGCTGGAGGAGACTGATCTGGAAGTTCTGCATAGGCTGAACCTACTGCATCTTCATTGGACATCTCCCCCTGCCTGGTTTCAGTGAGAACTGGAACCAGGCCCCTAGATGAAGAAGGGACAGTGTAAGCAGCAAGGGAAGCAGATAGAGTTGATATAGAGAGAGCAAGAGGTGAAATAGCCTCTGCTATTAAGGTTTTGAGAGTTGGAGTGATGAGCTCCAAAATATGAGAAATAAAAGAGGGATCAACTTGAAGAAACTCAGTTGGAGTCTGAGTTGAGATAGAATGAAGAGAGGAAGGAAGAGTGAAATCAGTCATTATTTCATCCTAAATAGGTGAGTTTCTGGGAGACTTTAGAGGGGAATTGAGTGGAGAATTTGGTTGAGTGGCTTCAATGTTGATGGGTGAATCATTTTGATGGGAAGGGGATGAGTGTGGTGAGAGGAGATCAAAATTTGTAAAAGATATGGTCTGGAGGTTTTGAGATCCAATAGGATGGAGGGGAAGTGGTGACTGAGTATGAAAAGAGATGATAGTTGGGGATGAAGTAGAGGTTTGAATCATAGTAGTAGGGATAAAAGAGACTCTAGGCATGACTAGGGAAGCTGGAGGAGGAGGAGGAGGAGGAGGAACTTCTTCATTAGGGTGAGGAGTGGCTTTTACTGCCTTGTGTCCTCAGATAAGTTTGAGGAAGTTCCAGGCTTGGAGGGCTTTTGAATTGTCCTCTCCCACTTCCCAAACAAGGAGGAGTCCAACCTCTTGCTGGCATTGATGGCTATGGTTGAAGAAACCAACAGCTCTGGAGTTTTCTTCTGAAGGAAGATTCCCAAAATCCTTCCTAGATAGACTTCCTTCTTACTATTCTTTCTCTTAATTAAATCAAAGAACAACCCAGCCCAGTCTATGGACTTTTTATTAACTAAGATAGACATAATGGCAAATTATTGCCTGTTTATATTGTCATGCGCTGAATGCTTACCCAGCAGCACCTTGCCCACTAAATCAGCAAGAAACTTAAAAGCAACAGATAAATTTTTCTTTAAAAGCTTAGATGGGATGCCCTCAGCATGACCCATCTCTAATAACATCCTGCTATACTCAGAGCTATCCTGTTACAGCTCATCTGTTCCATTTTTCAACTCAAAAATTTCAGTAAGAATCGCAGGGTTTAGAGTCACCTGCTATCCTGAGATGGATCCGATCATTGAACCGTCATCAGTTGAAGAAGAAAAAACCCATTCTTTGATTTCTGCGACAGATAACTTTATCCTTATAGTCATGAACTTCTTCAAGCCCTAATCATCACATAACTGTATCATTTCTTGAAAAATAGGATCACAGTGACTGAATGATTCGAAGTCGACATCAAAGCCAGTGTCGAACTTCATCGCTGAAAGAACTACTGGAGAAATCGCCATGGAAAACCTGTAGACTGAAGAGAGAAGAGATCACGAGCAAAGGGAAATTATGAAAGCGTGGGATAGAGATCGAAGAGAAACCTATATATAGGTTTTTGGAATATGAAAAGATGATCTCTATCCGACGACAAAATCACAAACGTCGATCTTAGGTCAACAATTAATTTGGAAATAAATAGTATCGTTGTCTCAGATTTCAATAGAGTAAATTGATAGTCGAGCTTAGGTCGACGATTAATTTGCTGAAGCAAAGTCATCGAACACCGGTCGACGATTTTTGTCTTCACACAGAGCTGTCGTCGAGCTCAGGTCGACGATTGAGCTCAAGATGATTTCGAAGATCATCGATCTCTGTTCGACGATCGTTGATCAAATCTTTACAAAGACAAAATTCAATTTTAATCCATTCCAATTATCATTCCAAGGTGATTCAAAAAGAATGGATGTTTTTGCTCATCCAAAGGCTTGGTAAAAATGTATCCTCTTTGAAAATCAGTGGGGATAAACTTGAGATTAATCTTGTTTTTGTCTACACAGTCTCTAAGAAAATGATGTCTTATTTCTATATAATTGGTCCTAGAATGCAGGATTGGATTTTGTGCAATTGATATGGCACTGGTACTGTCACAAAATATGGTGGTATTTTTGAGAGAGTAACCATAATCAAGTAGCTGATTTTGAATCCACAAGATCTGTGAGCAGCAACTACCAGCTGCTATATATTCAGCTTCTGCAGTTGATGTAGACACAGAAGATTGTTTCTTGTAAAACCATGATACTAACCTATCACCCAGGAACTGACAAGTTCCTGAAGTGCTTTTTCTATCAACTATGCATCCAGTATAGTCAGCATCAGAATATCCAGATAATTCAAATTCTGACTCTGTAGGATACTAAAGTCCTAGATTAGGACAGTCCTTTAAATATCTTAAAATTCTCTTGAGGAGAATTAAATGAGATTCTTTAGGGTTGACTTGAAATCTATCACAAAGTCATGTTGCAAACATTATATCAGGTCTACTTGCAATAAGATATAATAGGGACCCAACAATGGCCTTATAATTTTTCTAATCAACAGGTTTACCCTTTTCATCAAAATCAATTACTGCATTGGAAGCCATGGGTGTCTTCATAGCTGAGGCATCAGCCATCCCAAACCTTTTTACTAATTCCTTAGCATACTTGGGCTGAGATATGAAGATGCCATCAGGAGCTTGCTTCACTTGAAGACCAAGGAAGTAAGAAAGTTCACCCATACTACTCATTTCAAACTTGGAGTGCGTCAGGTTAGAAAACCTTTTGTAAAGTTTAGAATCAGTAGATCCAAATATAATATCATCAACATATACTTGAGCTAATAGAATCTTATCATGATGATGTATTATAAATAAAGTCCTATCTACAATGCCTCTAGAAAATTTATGTTCTAAAAGAAAGCTAGCTAGGGTTTTATACTAAGCTCTTGGAGCTTGCTTTAGACCATAGAGAGACTTATGCAGTTTGAAAACATAAGAGGGATGGGTTGAAGAGATAAAACCTAGTGGTTGTTTCACATATACTTCTTCCTTGAGTTCCCCATTGAGAAAAGCACTTTTGACATCCTGATATACCTTGAATTTCTTGTGAGCAGCATAAGCCAAGAAAATTCGGATAGCTTCAAGCCTTGCAACAGGTGCAAAGGTCTGATCATAATCAATACCTTCTTCTTGTATGTACCCTTGTGCCACTAGTCTTGCTTTGTTCCTGACAACTATTCCTTGAGTGTCCAATTTATTCCTAAAGACCCATTTAGTTCCAATAACAGATGTCCTTTGGGTCTAGGAACCAAGTTCCAAACTTTGCATCTCTCAAACTGATTGAGCTCCTCTTGCATTGCAATAATCCAGTGAGGATCTTGCTCAACATCTTTAATGGATGAGGGCTCTATTTGAGATAGGAAGCAGGCATGCATCACATCTTGGTTAAGTTGATACCCTGTCTGCATACCCACTGACATGTCTCCTATCACTTGAGATATGGGATGATCTCTAAGTGTGACATAGTCAGGAGGTGGAGTTTGTTCAACACCATCAGCATTATGAACCAATTCCTCTTGTGGAATTAAGTTTGCTGTTGGAAGGGCTTCAGCAATTTCCAGAGATTCTTCTTCTCTATCTTCATCTATTTGTGGAGATGGATGAGATATCACCTTCTGAGTGAGATTTAGATCATCCAACTTTTTACATAGATTTGGTACCTACAAATAATTACTGGTAGAAGCTTCCTTCTCCTTGTAAAACATATTAGCTTCATCAAATGTAACATGTATTGATTCTTCAATTTCCAAAGATGATTTATTGAAAACCCTATATGCCTTGCTAACTTGGGAATATCCTAGAAATATCCCCATTTTAGCTTTGGCTTCAAACTTTCTAAGATAATCTTTGTTATTATTGTGTATGTAACAGATACAACCAAAAATTCTAAAGTAATCTATTTTAGATTTCTTCCCTTTGAGTAATTCATATGGAGTCTTGCCCTTAAGTTTGTGTATCCAACTTCTATTCATGACATAATTTGCTATGCTTATAGCTTCTTCCCAATAGGATAGAGGCATGTTAGCATCAGCAAGCAATGTGCCTATAGTTTTAATGAGTGTTCTATTTTTCCTTTCAACTACCCCATTTTGTTGAGGAGTTCTGGGAGCAGAGAAGCAGTGCTTGATACCTTCCTTCTCACAGAATTCTTGCATAGGAAGAGATTCAAACTCAGTGTCATGATCACTTCTAATCAATGCAACTGGAGTAGAGTACTCAATCTTTATGCATTTTAGAAAATCTGTAAGAACTTTGAAGTTATCAGACTTATTTCTCAAGAAGAAAACCTAAGAGAACCTAGAGAAGTCATCTACAATAACTAAAGTATAGAACTTCCCTCCTAGGCTTTGTACAACAATTGGTCCAAAAACGTCCAAATGAAGCAGATACAAAATCCTAGGTGAATCACTCTTATTAACTGATTTAAAACTATTTTTAGTTTGCTTGCCTTCTTGACAAGCCTTGCAAAGGCTTTCCTTCTTGTAGGGGCAAGAGGGCAATCCTCTAACAAGGTTGTCCCTAGATAACCTAGCAATGTTTCTAAGATTTACATGTCCTAGCCTTTTATGTCACAAGGTATTATTATTGCTAACCTGGTGGAACAAGCAAATTTTTGAACAGGCAGAATTGAAATCAACTAAGTAAAAATTGCCTAACCTCATACCTAATAACACAATATTGTTATCTAAAGAAATATTACATTTTGATTCAGTGAAACATACCTCATAACCTGCATCACATAGCTGACCTATGGATATCAAGTTATGTTTCAGGCCACTTACATATGTTACTTTCCTGAATGTGAAAACTCCAAGTGTAAATTCTCCATATCCTTCTGTCTGACCAAAGCTTGAGTCTCCAAATATAACTTTTGGACCTATCTTTGCCTTGAAGTTACTCAGATTTGCCTTGTTTCCTGTCATGTGCTTGGAGCACCCACTATCCAGATACCACTTATCCTGTATGGTAGGATAGGTCCTCACCTGCAAAATAACAACTCATATATTTTGGACCCAGGTAACCTTTGGTCCTGGCTTCTATTCATACTTAAATCTTGAAATATAAGAGTATTCAGGTTGACTTTTATAGCCTAAGGGATGAAATCTCCTAGGTGGGATTATCCCGTTAATTAAGGGATGGAAAGGTTTGGAGTTAGAGTTCTTATAGAAATTTCTATTGAAATTATAATTTTGATAAAATTGCTCTGGATTCGATGATTTATGTTGAGATCGTCAATCTGCGTTCGACGACCAGCATTGATATCGTTGATCTTGGTTTTCAGAATAATAATGTCTATTATCTGGATTTCACGATCGTCGATCTCTGTTCGACGATACATAATGATATCGTCGATCCCCGTTTGCAGAGTGTATAAACTCAATCTCTGGGTTCTGAGATCGTCGATCGTCATTCGACGAATAATGCTGAGATCGTCGATCTTGGTTCGACGATTTTTGTTCTGACTTAGCCTTTTGTTTTTCTTTATTTATCTCAACTTATTTTAACATTTTGTTTACTGTTTTAATTTGTTTTGTATTTTTCTTTCCTTTATCTGAAATAAATTTTATAGGTTATGAAAGATGGTTTTTCTGAATAATAGGTGGTTCACTGGATGCTGCACATAATCCTAACTTACTTCCGTTAAGTCTAACATTAAGTGTACTGGTAATTTCTACTAGTTGTTTACTTCTGCCATTCAGTGATTCCTCTAGGTATTTTGCTTTACTCAATTCAATTTTCAGAAAATTAATTTGTTCATTACACAGATCTATTTTATTGTTCAATTTGAGATTTTCTGATACCAAGCTATCATAGTTAAGTTATTTATCTCTGAGAAGTTTGATTTCCTTCTCAGATCTAATTAAATCAATACACATAGATTTAAAATCATGTTTAAATTCTTTAGAAGTAAAATCAAAGTCTTCCAATACCTGATCACAATCTGAACATTCTTCAGATTCTCCTTCTTCTGAAACATGTCCTGAAGCATTGATGGCCATCAAGAAATTTTCTATGGCCTTTGCTTCTTCTTCATCTTCACTAGAACTGTAGGAAGATGATTCTTCAGTATCAATCCATGTTTCTGCAACAAACCCTCTCTCCTTCTTCTTGTGCTTGTAAGAGGATGGTTTGCTTGAGTATTTCTTGGAGTCTTTCTCCTTTCTCCTTTCTTTGTGCTTGTTTTCTGGACACTCTGGAAGAATATGTCCAGTTTTCCTGAACCAAAACAGATAACCTCTTTAGAAAGGGTTTTGTTATACCTTGGTTTATCATCACTTCTTGATGATTTCCTTCTGAATTCTTTTCTCCCTATCTTGAAGAATCTCTTTGCAAAGAGACTCATCAGCTCTTCATTTGATGGATAAGTTTCTGATTCTTCTGAAGCTTTGAAAGCAATATTTTGCTTCTTCCTAGTTGGTGTACCAGTCTTTTGCTGTTCAGCTTCTCTTATCTTTAGCAGTTGTTCATAGGATTTAAGCTTTCCTAGAACTGATTCTATAGTCATTTCATGAGTGCTTCTGGTCTCTCTGATAGGCCAGATTCTAAAGTCCAATGAGCTGGGAAAGCACATGAGAATCTTGTCATTTAATTCTGTGCCTGAGATGTCTTTGTCAAGCGTTTTCAGCTTATTAACAATGATGCTGAGTCTATTGTACATCTCAGAAACTTGTTCAGTTTCTTCCTTTTTAAAATTATCATACTAGGAGATGAGATGAGCTCTCCTATCCTTCCTTTCTCTGCTGATCCTGCAACCATCTAGTTTAAGGAATCCCAGATAGCCTTAGCTGATTCACATTCAGCTACCTTTTGAAATATGTCATCAGACATTATTTGTGCCAGTATGTTCATGGCTTTTGCATCAGCAATCTTTGCTTTCTTGTATGCATTATTATAGTCAGCAGGAGGTACTGCAGTCATGTTTGTGGAAGTACTTGGTGGGGCAACTAGTGGTGGTACTCCTGTTAAGATAGAGGCATAAATATCTTCATCAATAGAATTCATATAGAGTCTGATTCTTGCCTTCAAGATTCAAAACTTTTGCAAGTTGCAAACTGGAGGTCTGGTGCTTGCAAGATCCTTGTACTGTGCCATGGTATAATAGAGAAACAGTAGAGTAAAAAAGAATATCTATCAGAGATCTTAGGTTCAGGTGTAAGCCTGTACAACCTTAAAAACACACCCTCTGATACCAATTGAAAGTGAGGGATAGATAGACTTTACTCTAGAGGGGGGTGAATAGAGTATAAAAAAATGTTTAGTTTTATTGCGGAATTAAATTAATGATACTTATATAATAGAGAGAAAGACAGATAAACTATTACAGCACAGATCAGCACAAAAATAAAACACAAAGCATCCAGACGACACAAGAAATTTTATAGTGGTTCCCCAAATCTGGGTACATCCACTCTTCTACCACCCAGGTAGGAATCCACTACAGGTTTTTGTTCAGGTGCCCTGCCACCATAAGATCTCTTTTAAGTAGATCTAGAGACCCTTTGAGCTTTTGATCAGGAGCCCAAAATCCAATAGGTTTTTGTTCAGGTGCCCTATCACCAAGAGTTCATCTTTGAAGGGAGAGATAACCCTGTACAGATGGAGGTAAAAGAAAAATTAAAAGAAATATTCTCTTTCTCAATCAAGTGAGAAGACTATGTGGATTGAAGAGAATGTCCAAGCTCCCCCTGAGATGTAGAATGGGTTCAAGAAGAGGAAACTTAGCCCTGGGTATAGGTCTTCAAAAATTGTAGTAGAGCTTTCTTAGATCTGAAGACTGAAAAAGATTTGAGCTCTTTGTGAATCCTGAAGCCTGAGGAATGAAGAAGACTCAAGAGAGATTTTTGAAAAGGTTCTCCTTCTTCCTTATTACAGCAGAGCAACAATCCTTGAAAGTAAGAGTAATAATAATAATCTGTCTGGCTGAAGAAAAGTTTCTATATATATATATCCTTTGACTGTCTGTCTGATTGTTCTCTTGTATATCCTTATTATATTCTGAATTATAAATTCAGTCAGAATAAGAAAATGGTAAGAATTTGAATTCTCTTGACAGTGCATAATATTCTATAATACTTTAGGAGCCCAAACGGCTAGAAATGCTGGCAACATAAATGCACTTCCATATCTGCCTTCATAAAATATGCTAAAGAAATATTCTGTGAATACCATAATTAATGCTTCAAGAAATACACCTATCAGCCTTGGGAATAATAGCATTAATTATCATAATATATTTGCCTTTAAGAAAATTGATCATTAACCAAAAATGAATACTTCTGACCTATCTGAAAAACTCATAACTGAAAGCAGCATAAAATCGTAGAGCCTAGTTCAGAGATCGTCGAGCTGAGTTAAGAGATCGTTGACCTGAGAACAGCTATCGTAGAACAGAGATTACTGCTGAGAAAACCAAATCATCGACCTGAGCTCGTAGATCGTCGAGCTCAGTTCAGAGTACAAGACTCTGAGATCGTCGATGGGAGATCAACGATCGTCGAGCTGAGTTCGACTATAGTCGAACTGATATAGAAAATCCACATAAACTTTTTGAGACTAAGTCTGAGTCCTCTGCAATGCTGGTCTGCACAAACATGACCTAAAAGGACCTAACTTAAACTAGACCAAGACCTTGACTATACATGGGGGTCAGGACATCCTAAGAGTGAACCTAGCATAAATCCAAATAAGGGTTCCAACAAAACAATCTTTACAAAATGAGACATACATAGAGAAATATGATTTGCCAATGTACCCAAAGGGAAATCAAAAAAAATTACAAGGCAAAACCTAACCGCGTGGACTCAAAGAGTTAACCACTGACACTACTACTGCACTACGGAGTCCGCACAAACTGCCAGATCGCCAGACCTCAAACCAAGCCGTGCGAACTGCCCATTATTCCAATGCAAGAAGGAACTCTACTCACCGATCAGCAAGTCACCTAACCGCAAGGTCGGCTAGCCTCCTGTCCGCGCGATCGGTTGATTTCGAACTGAATAGGTCGCTAGTAGCAGACAGCTTATTTAACCAGGAAACTAGTTGCAGAAGAGAGACTGCCTAGCCGCAACCCGCGACCTGTTGTTAACCTATAGTTGCTATCCACAAAGTCCGCACGGTCCCTGACCGCAATCAGAACCAAGTCCCTGGCTTCTAGCGCTATCCGCACAACCTGCACAGCACAACCCGGTCAATCTTCAAACCGCGCGGATACAAAATCCAGTCGGCAGCAACTATCCGTGAGTTCACTTACTATTCATTCGCTCTCTATTGATGTGACAGGGGATCCTATTTATAGGCACGGTGAGGAGTGTGGTCACTGCCCTAGCTGATAGGATAACTGCCCCATCCTGCAGAGATCACCAAGTGTATCTGCTAGCCGCAGATACACATCGAGTCCTCCGCGACCTGTGCAGGATAGCCAGCCCGCCAAGTAGCATCACTAAGGCCAGATAGAAACCTCTATCCGCCTTGTAGCCAAAGGCCAAGCTAGGACATCACAACAAGCAGAACTCTGCAGCAATACCCAGTCTGCCTATCAGCGGACACCGCTCTAGTCCGCGCGCCCTGCTGACACAGCATCAGTCTGTACCTCCAAGTTCACAACCAAGGCACAACAGCCTACTGCCGAACTTGGCGGACCCAGAACTAGTCTGCATGCCTTGTGGACTCAACTCTAGTCCGCGTTCCCCATGCTTGCAACCAAAGCACAAAGCAACTGCTGCCAAGCTTGGAAGACTAAGAAGCAGTCAGAGCTTTAACCGTGCGATCTCCCAGACTGAGCCAACATGGACTTGGTTCAAAACCAACCAAGTCCACACCACTGTCCATAAGGGTCAGTCCACACTTACTGGCGAACACTGGCATCAGTCCACCAATCCTAGCGAACTCCAGCACCAGTTCCCACTAACCGGCGAACCCTACGGCTTCCACCAGCCGCACCACCAGAGCTAGACCAAGGCAACTGCCATGCCGGTCTGCCGAGCTCCATACCAGTCTATATTTTTCCAGAATCCACAGATATAGAAGCTATTTGCCCGGTTACCTTCTGGGATCCAACTGCCTGCTGAGCATAAGCAGGCCTGGCTGGCCGCCACCTTTGTCCGCATAGACTGTGCGAACAGACAGCCCAATCCGCCAAGGAACAAGCCGTCTGAAACATCTCTGCCGACCTAGCTAACCGTCAGTCCTGTCTGCATAGAATGCACGGACAGGTTGCCCAGGTCACCCAATCACCCACTTTCACTTCACTATTTTCAACGTTTCCACTATCCCTACTATCTTTATACTCCCTGCATGTCCTGGTGTGCAAGTGTCTGCTCTCTCCTGGAATGTGGTGGATAGTTGCATGTTTGATCCTGTAAGAACCTTCCAAGGATGCCTTGTTGGATGAGGAATTTAATCCCTTAAGCTTTATGCATTCTTCAATGATGTGTCCCATTCCTCGGTGGAGCTCGTAGTACTTGGACCGGTCTCCCTTGTTGTTCGGTTGGAGCTCTTGTATCCTTTATATCTCTGGTTTATCCGTGATTGTATACATTACATTCATGCAAGAGTGTTGAGAGGTGTGTACTCTTGAAAGGGTCAAGTTCCCCAGTCTCTATGTCAGTCTTGCTGACATGCATAGTCTCAGTGTTCATCTTGTCATCGTGGGGTAAGTTCTCTCTTCCTCTTCAGTCCTCCTTTGAACTGTCATCATTGGTCTTATATAGACTTGTCCGCTGTAATCTGGGCTTTAAACTAGTGTACAAGGTTGAGGTAACTAGGTATCATCTCTTCCATCAGTGCAGAGTAGAATCTGCTCGGCACAGTCCTCCAAGGAAAACTCCTCGCAAGAGTTAAGGGTCAACTTTGGGGACTTACCGAGCCTCGATTGTAAACCGATTGAATAACTTTTTAAGGATTTCCCCTTCATTCTGGAGGATCCCTGATAGGTGGGAGGGGTCTTTAATTATCCTGTAGTTGGCGATAAACTGGCCCCAGAATTTCTAGGTCAGCTTGCAAAGTTATTTATGGTTCCTTCTTGAAGGAATGAAATCAGGTCCTTGCTTGGCCGTTCATCGTGACTATGAATACCTAATATAATAGTTGGTCAAGGGCATTGTATATTCTTAGAATCGTGACGAAGTTATTCATATGCTCTAAGGGGTCATCCATCCCATCGTTTGAGTCAATACTAGGGAGTTTGAATCCGATAAGGATTAGATACGCCAGAACTTCAGGCGCCAGTGGAGAGCAGTTGTAGATAGGGTAGTATATGAATGTGGCTCGTCTGCCGACCTTGTTGTAATTTTTGGCTATCAACTCTTGAATCTCATCACGAGTGAGCATCCCTATGACGTAGTCGGGGCCAACTTCCCTTCGGTGCTGTTGTTGAGGGCCCACTTCAAGAACCATAGGCAAATAAGCTGGGTGCATCATGCTGGCTACTTAAGAGTACTCTTTAGTGACCTCTTCATGACGAACCTCCAAAAGATAATTTGGAGCTTGAGGAGACAGATTGACTGGTGCTGGAAGAGCAGCAAGATCTTGGGCAGCTCCTATATTCTAAAGGACGACTAACATCTCAATTTTATGCTCCTCCATCTGCCACATGCATCCCTCAAGCCCAGCTACGGTGCAAGTACCGCCTCCTCCAAGTTAGGTGCGTTGATGAGGGAATGTGAAGGTGCGAGATTGACTCATCCATTTGGGATTGATCCTTCGGTCATGCATGAGCTTCGTTTTGCCATGACTGCTGGTCACGAGTATCGCGATGTAGCGGACTGTTGGGTATTGTATCCACAATAACCTAGAATTATATGAAGTCACCCTTGAACTAAGATGGATTAAGTTTGTATTTGATACTCTTTTCAAGTTAAGTGCTTGCAGGTCATAATTGCCAAGTATAGACCAATGTCAGTCTATAATGAGTCACTAAACACAGGACTATATAATGTAATCCCTCATTGTGTGATCCATGGTGTTGACTCATGTGTAGCCTCTCTATCGGGACACACTTCATTTTCAAAGTACTAAAGTTATGGGAGAAAGACTAGTTGCTGAATCCATTGAAGAAAATTATTTTTCAGAATGACAAAATTTTTCTAAATGTTTGACTCGAGAAAGACTTACTTGTACTCGAGTAGAATTGAAGCCATTTCTCGAGTCAGCTCAGCCAGGTTTTCGAGTAGCAGAAGTTGTTCTCGAGAAGGCATAGTCTAGTTCTCGAGAAAGCCTTGCAGTACTAAAGTAAGACTTATCTCTTTCTCGAGTTTGCTCTTAACTTACCTCAGAACTTTTCTAAGTCTTTTTCTCGAGAAGGCCAATGCTATTTCTCGAGAAGGCCTAAGATAGTTCTCGAGAAGGTCGAGTATTTCTCGAGAACCAGATGTTCATTCTCGAGAGACAGAATCATTCCTCTCGTGTTGGCTACTTGTTCTCGAGTAACAGAACTTATTTCTCGAGAAAAGTCTTTTATTTCTCGAGAAACCAGAATTATTTTTCTCTACTTTACTTAAGTAATTCTTCTCGAGAAACAGATATCTCTTCTCGAGAAACAGATACCTCTTCTCGAGTAATACCTATCTTTCTCGTGAACTGGAAGTCAGAATTCTGAATTTTTGCTAAGTGCCAGACGGATTCAATTTCAAATGTAATTAATTCTTAATTGGTCCACGTGGATGGTAATTAAAGTAATTAGACCGTTAGGTTAAGCCTATAAAAGGTCTTGTCAGAATCGACAAACCCTAAGAAGATTATCACATATTTCTAAATAATTCTCTAACATCCAAATCGGGAAACGCTGCCGACTAGACGTGTTCTTCATCGCCGAACTTCTCGATCTCAAAGATTCAAACAAGAGGGATTCATTCGATCAAGATTTTTGTCTTCTGCAAATCTTCTCCTTGATCGTGGTGATCTTAAGTTCTCAGATCCAAGTAATCTCTGTATTCTTCCTCGATTTTTCTGACAGCGCTTTTCGATTTCTCAAGAAGGAAGAAGCCGAGATTTCTCCAGATCTGTGAAGAAAGTTGTTGTATTTTCTACTGTATTACATTTATTCTTTGAAAGACTTATTTCAAGAGCCTAAACACTTAGAGGGGGTGAATAGGTTCCAATTTTCTTTTATAATTTAGGTAAATTAACTAGTATGAACACAGCACAGAACATATAATTCTCAGAATATAAATCACAGCACAGTAAACACCAGATTTATAGTGGTTCCCCAAGGTATGGGTACATCCACTTCCCCCTTCGCCTATCCAGTAGAGAAATGGATTCAGCCCAACTCCCTTCCACTTTATCAGATCCAAGATCTTACAACTCAGAACCAGATGGTTCCTATACCTCAGACTTACACAAGTCCTACCTCAGATCCTTCCCCAAGAATCCAACCACAGGCCTCAGCCCTACCTCAGCCTTTATCACTAGTCTTACAACTCAGACTTTCACAAGTCCTACACCTCAGGCACACAACCCTACCTCAGCCTTTATAATTATAGGCTTACAACTCAGATCTAACAAAAGATCCTACAAGTAATTGAGTATTTAAAAGATACAGAAATATCACCAGATAGATCACTCTATTGTGTCGATACCAAAAGTAGAAGTTGTGTTGACACCCAGGAGTTATGTCGACATCAGAAGAAAGGCATGTGTCGACACTCAGGAATTTTGTCGACACCTGAAGAAGGTTTGTGTTGACACAGATGACTTGTGTCGACACACACTCAACTCCATCTTACAGCAACAACTATACTAGGTTTGAAGGCTTGTGTCGACAGCTAGACATACACTCAACATTATTTGTCTGCATCAGCTATGTCAAGACCAGAAGAAGTTGTGTCGACACACAGGACTTGTGTCGACAAACACTCAACGACAGCTAGACATACACTAAACGTCATCTGTCTGCAGCAGTTATGTCGAGACCAGGAGCAGTTGTGTCGATACACAGGACTTGTGTCGATACATAAAAACAGAAGATGTGTCGAGTAGCTGAAGAATGACTATGTCAACACATGGAGTATTGTGTCGACACCACCAAGACTTGTGTCGACACTTAGTCTATTTATGTCAATACATATGAAGTAGTTTGCTAAGTGGTTCATGCTGACTTGTAAAGTCTTTGAGGAATCAACTGTCATGACTAGTGACTCGACAACTGTCATAACCAATAGGTCTGACACCTTTGTCAGAACTGTCAGAAGATTGTTACAAACCGGATCAGCCGGTAATCATGAGAAAACTCTATATAAAGGACTGATCCGTGACAACCTAAAAAACAATTGATACAGAGATAAAAAAAAGTGGATCATCCAAGGGAAGTATTCAACAACAAGAAAAGGGGAGACCCTTAAGAAGATAGATTCTGAACAGTCTGTAGAGAAGATTCAGAACTTATTCTGAATTCAAGGAAGGAGCTGGCAAGAGATCAACTTCTACATAAAGTAAAGTTCAACCTTATTTTGTTCTATCAAGAAGCTTTGAAACAGCTTAAGTCAGGTTGGATCTGAAGATTCAGTTTATTCAAGAACTTATCAAGAAGCTCACACCTATAGAGTAATCTATCTAGTGATAATTCTATATCTTTTAAATACTCAATTACTTGTAGGATCTTTTATTAGATCTGAGTTGTAAGCCTATAATTATAAAGGTTGAGGTAGGGCTGTGTGCCTGAGGTGTAGGACTTGTGAAAGTCTGAGTTGTAAGCCTAGTAATAAAGGCTGAGGTGGGGCTGAGGCCTGAGGTAGGATTCTTGGGGAAGGATCTGAGGTAGGACTTATGTAAGTCTGAGGTGTAGGAACCATCTGGTTCTGAGTTGTAAGATCTTGGATCTGAGAAAGTGGAAGGGAGTTGGGCTGAATCCAGTTCTCTACTAGATAGGCAAAGGGGGAAAGTGGATGTACCCATACCTTGGGGAACCACTATAAATCTGGTGTTTGTTATGCTGTGATTTATGTTCTGAGAATTGTATGTTCTGTGCGGTGTTAATACTAGTTAATTTGCCTGAATTATAAAAGAAAATTAGAACCCCCCCCCCCCTTAGGTGTTTAGGCTCTCAAAATAAGTCTTTCAAGTGGTATCAGAGAGAGGTTACTCAAAGATTGACCAAAAAGTCTTAGTGAATCTCCAAGGCAATTAACAGATTTCAAGAATGAGTTCAAATGAGAATCAAAAAGAGTTTGGATCTATGAAACTGCCTATCTGTAGGAAAGAATGCTTTGGCATATGGAAGGAAAGGGTTGGAAGCTTCTGATCCAAGAATCTACATCACTATACAAGAAGGCCCCTTCATTCCAATGAAGGTATCAGTTCTGGATGCAAATATTAGAACTCCAAAGAGTTATTCTGAAATGACAAAGGATGAGATCATCCTGGCAACACTAGACAAAAGAGCACAGAACATTATTGTAAGTGTTATAGATGATGTCATATTTCAGAATCTGGTGCATTGTAAAACCTCCAAGGAAATGCGGGACACCCTGATTGTCTACATGGAGGGAATAGAAGAAGTTAGAGAGGACAGGAAGTCTATGTTAAATTAGGAATATGAGAGCTTGAGACAAGCGAAGACTGACAGCATAGCTGAATGTTACAAAAAGTTCTTTAGGATAGTTAATGAGCTGATGACATATGAAAGAGTCTTCAGCACATATGAACTGAATGACAAGTTTCTCAAGTCTTTGGCAAAGGACTGGGACATAAAGATTTGTGCCATCAGAGAGATGGACAAGCTTGCTGATACACCTCCTCCCATACTATTTGGAAAGCTGTTATCATATGAAATATAGCTCACTGCCAGAAAGGAGGAAGAGAAGAGCAGCAGGTCTGAGTACAAGGATAAGTCAGTTGCCTTCAAGGCTGAAGAAACAAGAAAGGGCAGGAGAAAATCTCCTTCTCCACCCAAAAGGAGTGCTGAGGTAGAAGAAGCAATTCATGACAACAACACATCAGATAGCCACACCTCTGATGAGGACTTTGCTGCCTTTACAAGGCAGCTCCAAAGGTTCATGAAAAAGAAGAAGTGGAGAACCAGACCATCAACATCCTTTTCCAAGGATGAGTATTACAAAAAAAAGAAGACTCCCAAGGAGGATAGGTATGCCTCAAAACCTAGTAAACAAACTAATTCTAAGATTGTTTGCTATTGTTGCAACAGGCCAGGGCATGTCATAGCTGACTGTCCAGACAAGAGGACTGAATCTAAGGACAAGAAGAAGCATCAAGTGAAAGGCAAGAAGGAGAAATCCTTTGTTGCTCAAAAGCAGAAGAGTTGGACATACTCTTCATCTTCAGGATCAGGAGAAGAAGATGATGAAGAAGCATATGTTGGGCTGTTATCGACAGAAGAGAATTCTAGGGAACTAGAATTCCTATAAATGCTGGACTCCATAAATGTAGTGAAAGATTATTACTGTAGAGGGCTGATGGCTCAGTCAGAAAATCATCAGTTCCAGGATCAACCTGGTCCAAGCAAGGTATATAGTTCTCCCTCGGCTTCTGATTATTTCACTGGGTCAGAATCAGAATCATCTGCATCAAGAGATGTGGATGGTTCTGAGTCTGAAGGGGATGTACACCAACTCATTGATGAGTATGGTGGGTTGTTGCAAGCTCTAAAGAGATGGGATAGGAAGGAATAAGAAATTAACTCCAAGTTGGAGTGAATTAATTAAAAACTTAAATAAAACTATACCATCTGGTTGAGCAGTAGCATTTCCAGGTTGTTGAACCACTACTTCTGAGTCAGTAGTGTTTATTGAAACTTTTTCATACAAGACTTCCTCATTATTTTTCTCTGGGAGATCTTCATTAGAGGCTAGATTCACTAGGGAGTGAATGTCTTTGTTAGATAAAGATATCAATTTAAAGTCCTGATTATAACCTTTAGAGGAAGTGTTTTACCTTCTGATTGCTCTTGATGTTCTTCTACAATTGCTGTAAGGGGAAGAGAAGAGTTGTCCTGAAGGGCCAAGGCATCACCTGAGACCACTTCAACAGACATCTCCCCCTGCATGACTTCAGTGGGGACTGGAGTCATGCATCTTACTGAAGAGGGCTCAGCAGAGGGTAGAAATGATTTGATGGTTTCAGTAAGGGCTTTGATGGATGCAATGAGAGGGGCATTGGCAGCCTCAATCATTTTTTGTACGGATGGAGTGATGAGCTCTACAATTTGTGCAAGCAATTCAGGAGTTATCTGAAATGCTGAGGATGTAGAGGTGGATGGAATGGAAGCAGTATGATCTACCACATGATCAAATGAATCATGTGGAGATGGGTGAACATCAGCATGAGTGTGGGATTCATGTTGAGATAAGTGTGTGAGGATGGTAGCAGTGACCATGTCAACACTGGCTGCGGCTGCCAGATGTTGTGGTATGGGTGATTGGGGTGGAGATGCATGTAAGATGGAAGATGCATGTTGTGGTGGCACTGCAGATTGTGTGGAGGGTAATGCAGGAGATGAGGATGCAGGGGTAAAGAGAGAGGATGAAGGGATTGCTGAGCCTTCCCCAGCAAGCTGGAGAGTGGCTGAATCAGCCCTTGTGTCTGATGGAGGGTTAGGATCAACCCTGGCTGACTTCTTGATAACTCTCTGAGATTTCTTAAACAGAGAGGGGTCCAACCTCTTGCTGGCGTTGACTGTGGAGGGTGCAGAAACAAGCAGCAGGGGTGCTTTCACATATAGAAACACACCCAACACCCTGGCAAGGTTTACTTCTTTCTGATTGTTCTTTCTCCTTATTAGTTCAAACAGAACTTTTCCCCAGGCAATCTGCGTCTTATTCACCAATACTGACATTAAGGCAAATTGTTGCCTGTTGATGTTGTCGTGAGCAGAGTGCTTTCCCAAAACGACCTTGCCTACCAGGTCTGCCAGAAACTTGTACTCTGGAGACAGGTTTATTTTCAGCAGCTTAGCTGGAATACCTTCAGCATGGCCCATCACGGTTAGCATGCGGCCATATTCCTCTGAATCTTGCTCATAGTCCTCAGTACCGGTTGGTAGACCAAACAACTCAGTCAGAACTTCAGGAGTCAGGATGACCTCCTCTCCATTTATCTTTCCAGTCATCGCTTCGTCGCTGGAGGACGAGGTATATACCCATTCTCGAATCTCTGGTATATGAATCTTTGGTGAGAATGACATAAATTTCTTTAGCCCTTGATCTTCACACAGCTGCAGAATGTCTTGGATGGGTTGATCACATCGGCTGAAAGAATCGAAGTCGACACAGAAGCCAGTGTCGAACTTCATTCCGAAGAGAACTGCAGAAGGAATCGCCATTAGATTGAAGAGAGAATGACGAATCGAGATGCAAGGCAGGGGAGAAGAGAATCGCGCGGGATTAGAGTTCGAGAGCGAATTCTAAGCCAGAAGGAGGAATATGAAAAGACGGAGCGGAAGGACGACGATCTCCAGACCTAAATCGACTATCAGATATAAATCTGCGATCATTGAACCCGGAATAAAATCGGTCGTCGAACAATGACCGACGATAGTCAATATTTGACTAATCGAAAAACATCGACCGACTACAAGCAGTCACCACGATCGTCGATCAATATATGTTGGTCGACGATTTTCCACAAAGCACAGAAAATCTGTCGTCGACCACTGGTCGACGATAGATACCTAAGGAGAGATCGTTGACCAGTTGATCGACGATTTCTGCCTTACTACCGAACGAGCTGTCGTCGACCGTTGGTCGACGATAGTTCTGACCTGGTCGAAGATCGTCGAGCAGTCGTTCGACGATTTTAGATAGAAAACAAAACTATCCAAATTTTCACTACTCTGAACCATTAATCATACCAAGCTGGTTCAGGAAGAACAAATGCCTTTGTTCATCAAGGGGCTTAGTGAAAATATCTCCTCTCTGCAGGTCTGTGGATATAAATTCCATTGCTATTTTGTTCTTTTCCACATTATCTCTCAGAAAATGATGTCTAATCTCAATGTGCTTGGTCCTGGAATGGTGCACAGGATTTTGAGCAATTGATATTGCACTGGTACTGTCACACAGAATTTTTGTTTTTGAGTGTGTATACCCATAATCCACTAGCTGATTTTGAATCCACAGGATCTGTGAACAACAACTAGCTGCTGCTATATACTCAGCCTCAGCAGTTGAAGTAGACACAGATGCCTGTTTCTTACAAAACCAAGAGACAAGTCTCTCTCCCAGGAACTGACAGGTCCCTGAGGTGCTTTTCCTGTCAACTCTACAACCAGCATAATCAGCATCTGAATATCCAATCAATTCAAATCCTGACTCAGCTGGGTACCACAGTCCTAAGTTAGGGCATCCCTTAAGGTATCTCAAGATCCTCTTGAGAAGAGTTAAGTGAGATTCCTTTGGGTTGACCTGAAACCTAGCACATAGGCATGTAGCAAACATTATGTCAGGCCTACTTGCAGTCAAATACAGCAGGGAACCAACAATGGCTCTATAGTTCTTTTGATCAACAGACTTGCCATTGACATCAGAATCAATAACTGCATTTGAGGCCATAGGTGTGCTCATTGATGAAGCATCAGACATTCCAAATCTTTTAACCAGCTCTCTGGCATATTTTGATTAAGAAATGAAGATACCACCATCACACTGTTTCACTTGGAGACCAAGGAAATAGGATAACTCACCCATGCTGCTCATCTCAAACTTGGAGTGCATTAGTTCAGAGAACCTCTTGCATAGTTTGGGATCAGTAGAGCCAAATATAATGTCATCTACATAGATTTGAACTAACAGTTGTGAGTCCTTATGATGTCTAATAAATAGGGTTCTATCTACTACCCCTCTCACAAACTTGTGTTCTAGAAGGAAATTTGCTAAGGTCTCATACCAAGCTCTAGGAGCTTTCTTAAGTCCATATAGAGCCTTTTGGAGTTTGAGCACATGAGTGGGTAAGGTTGATGAAACAAACCCTGGTGGTTGTTCAACAAACACTTCTTCCTTTAAATCTCCATTGAGGAAGGCACTCTTCACATCCATTTGGAAGACCTTAAATTTCTTATAGGCAGCATAGGCTAGGAAAATCCTAATGGCTTCTAGTCTAGCTACAGGGGCAAAGGTCTGATCATAATCTATGCCTTCCTCCTGTCTATAGCCTTGAGCTACTAGCCTAGCCTTATTCCTAACTACTATGCCTTGGGCATCAAGCTTGTTTCTAAACACCCAGTTGGTGCCTATGATCAGTTGGCCTCTTGGTCTTGGAACCAAAGTCCAAACTCTACATCTTTCAAACTGGTTAAGTTCCTCTTGCATGGCTATAATCCAGTGTGGATCAAGCTCAGCATCTTTAATGGTTAGGGGCTCAACCTGAGAAAGGAAACAAGCAAACATCACATCTTTGTTGAGTTGATGTCTTGTCTGGACTCCTACTGAAATGTCTCCAATTACTTGAGATACGGGGTGATCTCTAAGTGTGACACGATTAGTAGGTTCAACAATGATCTGATCTTCAACAGTTTCAGGATTTAATTCCTCATGTGGAATTTGATCAACTGTTGGAGCAGGTGCTTTAACTTCAAGAAGTTCTACATCAGATTCAGAATCTGAAGAAGCAACCTGAGGAGTTTGTAGGGGATGATTCTCCTGTGTGAGTCTCAAACCTTCCAAATCCTTACTTACTCCTAGGACTTGCACTGTACTATTAGAGGAAGAGTCCTTCTCCTTATAATACATGACTGTCTCATCAAAAGAGACATGTGCAGACTCTTCTATCTTAAGAGAGGATTTATTGAGGACCCTATAGGCTTTGCCTACTTGAGAGTATCCAAGAAAGACTCCCATTGAAGCTTTTGCCTCAAATTTTCTAAGGTATTCTTTGTTATTATTGTGAACAAAAGCAACACAGCCAAATACTCTAAAATAGTCTATTTTAGGTTTCACTTGCTTAAGTAACTCATAGGGAGTCTTACCCTTAAGTTTATGTATCAGACTTCTGTTCAATACATAATTAGCCGTGCTAACTGCTTCAGCCCAAAAGGACAGAGGCATGTTAGCATCTGCCAACAATGTACTTACAGCTTCAATTAGGGTTCTGTTTTTCCTTTCAACTACCCCATTTTGTTGAGGAGTTCTAGGAGCAGAGAAGCTATGTTTGATACCTTCCTTCTCACAGAATTCTTGCATAAGAAGAGACTCAAACTCAGTACCATGATCACTTCTGATCAAGGCAATCTGAGTAGAGTACTCACTCTGTATACACTTTAGAAAATCTGTAAGAACCTTGAAGTTATCAACCTTAGTTCTCAAGAAGAACACCCAAGTGAACCTAGAGAAGTCATCTACAATTACTAGAGTGTAAGACTTTCCTCCAAGACTCTGTACAGCAATAGGACCAAATAGATCCAAATGTAGCAAGTACAGAATCCTGGGAGAATCACTTTTATTAACTGATTTAAAGCTATTTCTTGTTTGCTTACCTAATTGACAAGCTTTGCAAAGGCCTTCCTTCTTGTAGGGGCAAGAAGGTAAGCCTCTTACAAGGTTGTATTTAGCCAGCCTAGAAATGTTTTTCAAATTTACATGACTAAGTCTCTTATGCCAAAGGGTATTATTACTGGTTACTTCATTAAATAAGCATATTTCAGATTTGGATGAGTTAAAATCTACAACATAAACATTACCAATTCTAATACCTACTAACACAACAGTATTATTTAAAGCAATATTACAAGCAATGTCAGTAAACCATACCTTGTACCCAGCATCACACATTTGGCTTACAGAGATTAGGTTGTGCTTTAGTCCTGAGACATAGGCAACCTTCTTGAATGTTACAGCTCCTATGGTGAAGCTGCCATACCCTTCAGTCTGTCCACAGCTGGAATCCCCAAATACAACTTTTGGTCCCAGCTTGGCTTTGAACCCTGACAAATTCTTCTTCTTTCCTGTCATATGCTTTGAGCATCCACTATCCAGATACCATTTGTCATGTATGACTGGATAGGTCTTCACCTGCAGAAAAAACAGTTATACATTGTGGACCCAGGTTACCTTGGGTCCAGTATTCTTCACAAAAGAAAAACTAGATATAAAAGATCTTGCAGGCTTAGATTTATATCCTAAAGGGTGTGATCTCCTAGGTGGGATAATCCATTCAGTTAAAGGATTAAACGACCTAGGGTAGTGATTGGGATTTGCAATTCTGGAAGTTTGAAATTTATTTTCCAGCTTAAGTCCAGATCGTCGATCCACGGTCGACGATCGCAAGTCATATCGTCGATCATTTGTAGTAGTGCTTTGTTCTGGATTCCACGATCGTCGATCACTGGTCGATGACTCAAGGTGAGATCGTCGATCTCCTGCACCGAAGATATCATACTTGGTGAAGGTGTTCAGCGATCGTCGAAGGACGTTCGACGATTGGTTTGACGATCGTCGATTAATGTTCGACGATTTTTGTAGAGCTAGAAATTTTTTCTTCCTGTTCTCTTTCTTAATCTTATTCTGAATTTTCTTACATTTCTCAATTTCCTCAGTATTCTTTATTCCTGATTCAGAAATAAATTTTACTGGAGTGCTAAATCTCTCCTTTGTGAGGAGGATGGGTTCACTAGATGTAGCACCTAAGCCTAGTTTATCATTACCAACCCTAGTGTTTGCTATACTAGTTATTTCAGATAATTTAAGGCTTCTGCCATTTAATTGTTCTTCTAATCTCTTAGATTTAGCTAGTTTTAATTTTAGAAATATTACTTCTTCTTTTGAGCTTTCTAATTCCTTTTCTAATCTAATTATTTCAGTACTTTCCATGTCTAGTTCCATTATCTTTAATCTAAGTGACTTAATTTCTTTTTCAGACAATAGTAAATCTAAACATAGAGTTTTAAATTTTAATTTGAACTCAGGAGATGAGAAATCAAATGAGTCGATTACCTGGTCTTCCATAGAGGAATCTTCTTCATTGTCTCCTTCTTCTTCAGAATTCTCTGCAGCTGACAAGGAGCTGCAGGCATCAATAGCCATGAGGCAGACCTCTTTGGCTTTCTTCTCTTCTTCTTCTTCTGAATCACTGGAGCTAGAGGAGCAGGTATCCTCTTCTGTTTCACTCCAGGTAGCAGCCACAAATCCCTTGTCCTTCTTCTTGTATTTGTGTGAGGAGGACTTGGAGTGGTGCTTCCTGTACTCTTTCTCATGTTTCTTCTCCTTGTGTTTCTTCTCTGGACAATCTGGAGCAATGTGTCCAGGCTTGCTGCAAACATAACAGATGATTTCTTTAGATGGAGTTTTGTCATACCTTGGTTTGTCCTCATACTTGGAGAACTTCTTTCTGAGGTCTCTTCTTCCCATGTTGAAGAACCTCTTGGCAATGAGTGCCAGTAACTCCTCATTTGATTGACTTCCTTCAGAAGTCTCAGCAGCCTTAAGAGCTAGAGAGTGCTCTTTCTTTGTAGGTGTAGGAGTTTTTGCTTCAATTGCAGCAGCTCTGCTCTTTAAAGTTTGCTCATATGACTTGAGCTTTCCCAACAGAGCTTCTGTGGAGAGTTCCACAGTGTTTCTTCCATCCTTGATGGGCCATATCCTTGAGTCCCAAGAGATGGGAAGGCACATCAGGATCTTGTCATTGACTTCCGACAAGGTTATCTCCTTGTCCAAAGACCTCAGTTCACTTATTATTGAACTGAGTCTTGTGTACATTGTGTCAATGTCTTCAGCGTCATCCTTCTTGAAATTTTCATACTGAGAAGTGAGGTTGGATCTCCTATCCTTCCTCTCATCAGCTGAGCCAGGAACTATGTGGTTGAGGGAATCCCACATAGCTTTGGCTGAGGTACATTCAGCAAGCTTCTGGAATATTTCATCAGACATCGTCTGAGCTAGGATGTTCATTGCTTTTGCATCAGCTGCTTTTGCCTTCTTGTAAGTTTCATTGTAGTCAGGTGGTGGCACAACACTGAGATCAGCAGAAGTGGAAGCAGCAGCAGGCCTAGCAGGTGGTCCTGTCAAAATAGAGGAAAAGATATCTTCATCAATAGAATTCATGTATAGTCTTATCCTGGCCTTCCATATGCCAAACTTGGACAAGTTGCATACAGGAGGTCTGGTGCTTGAATAATCCTTAGACTGGGCCATGTGTGAAAGTGTTTGTGAATGGTATCAGGAAACAACTTATCACAGGATCTTTTAACTCAGGTGTTAGCCTGTATGAACAGCTAACCTCCCTCTGATACCAATTGAAAGTGAGGGGATAAGTTGTAAACTACTCTAGAGGGGGGTGAATAGAGTATTTAAATTTTATGAATAACTAGTCAGCTCTCTTCGAGTTTATTTGCGGAATAAAATAATCTGATACTTGAACCCTAAGAGCCTAACACAGTGATGTGCACAAGTGAGAGAGTTAACTGAAATTTCAGTTTAACTCTAAACCTATCACAGCAACTAGCAATCCTAGGTAGTTCTATCACAGCCACAGAAAAGATAATTAAACAAAAACAGCCAGAGAGACACAGGATATATAGTGGTTCCCTCTTAATAGGTACTCCACTCTTCTACCACCCTGGTAGGAATCCACTACAGGTTTTTGCTAAGGTGCCCTGCCACCAATGATCTGATTCAGGTAGATCAAACAGACCCTTTGAGCTTTTGATAAGGATGCTCAACCACAGGTTGTTGATAAGGTGCCTGTCACCAATGTTCACTTTTGAAGAGGTGTGAAAACTCTTTTACAAAGGGGTTGAGAGGGTTAGATTGTCTTCTCTGTTGTTAATACAGATTAGAGAAGACTTGTGGATTCTCTAAAGAATCAAAGTCTCCCCCTGGCTCAGTGGAAGTCCAGGGAAAGCCTTTGCTTCAGGATGAAGGAGTTTCAGATATACTGAAACTAAATCCTCAGAGATCTGTAGACTGATTTTTATCAGGTCTTCAGATTCTGGAGCACGTGAAGCAGATCTGGAGCTCTTTATGAAGTCTTGAAAACTCTAAGCAGATGCTCAGGAGACTTGAGAAAGAAAGAAATTGCTTTTGACTTTTGCTTCAGGAAAGCTTTTCTTCTTCTTTGTGTGAGATGGTGAAGAGTTGCTCTGGAGATGCTTGAGAGAAAGTTGCACTAAGAAATATCTCTCTGTATCTGTAGCTTCTTATTTTTCTGAGAAAAAATCTCTCTTAAATATGTCTTCTCATTTATCTTTTGGAACGGCTCTATTGATTTGAATTCTCGAGCCCTGCAACAGATTATCTCAAAATAGAATATAGCAATAGGAATAGAATGACCTATTAGCTCTCTGTCAGTCCCAATAAGGAAATAAATGAATAAAAAGAATCTCAGCATAAAGACTTATCATTCTTGGAAATAGCATACACCGCCAATGGCTAGAATACAGCCTGGCAATATATTTTGTATAATAAGACAAAAACGCTTTATCAAAATACGAAATCCCGTAATTTATGCTTAATATATTTGGTAAGTAATTCATTTGAATTTAAGCCATAAATTAGCAAAAACATTCTTCAGAAAATCTTTCTAACCACACGCTAAAACACTTGGAATAAACCAAGGAATAAAATAAGTGCAAATGTTAAAGGCAGACAGAAATCGTCGAACAGGAGTTCGATGATCATCGACCTAGCTAACAGATCGTCGACTGAAAGCAGAAATCTGTCGAAACAGAAATCGTCGAACGACAATCGTCGACCAGCTCAAGATATCGTCGACTAAAGCAGAAATCTGTTAACACAGAAATCGTCGAACATCTCATGATGTCGACGACTAAGGCAGAGATCTGTCGAGACAGATATCGTCGAACATCTCATGATGTCGACGATTAAGGCAAAGATCTGTCGAGACAGAAATCGTGAAGCAAGACCACGATCGTCGAACTGCTGATAGCAGATCGTCGACCAACCTTCAGAGCATAATAAGCTTGCTCTGAGATCGTCGACCATCGGTCGACGATAATTGTCTTGACTTCAACGATTCTATAGCCCTGCTATCGTCGACCAATGATCGACGATCGCGAGGCCTCGTTCGACGATGGTCGAACGGAAAAAGCTTTTAACCAAAAATTCATTCTACAACTTCTAATCTAAACTTTAGATCAGATATAAACTACCCTAGGGAGACTAAACAAAGTCTAAACATGATCATATATAGTTATATGGATCAAGAGGGGCTGGAAAGGGATTACATAAGCCAAATCACATCTAGGGTACCAACATACTCATGGTCACTGTGAGTATGGAAATCTCATGGGCAAGAGTGCAAATGCCAATAGGTCACTCTATAGGCAAGCCATCAAGTTCAAAAGGAATTCTTGGGGTCTGCTGCTCCAGCACCTATACTTAACAGGACTGCTGCCAACAAAGTTGTAAAGGCTGTACCTAAAAGAAGGTTCAATAGATTTGAGTGTTGGTGTTGTGGCAAAGTGGACCACTTTCCATGGATTGCTGGTTTAACACAAGTGTTAAAAATAAGAGTAGTTTACCTGTCAGAACAGTTGTAGGATTTCAAACTAACAAGGACCTAGGACCCAATAATAATTTGGGTTTTGAGGATGAGTGATTCTTTATTTGATGCAGGTGAATCCAAGTGTCCATACCCCTATATGGTACTTGGATAGTGGGCCACTTTGCCATGGATTGCTGGTTTAACACAAGTGTTAAAACCAAGAGTAGTTTACCTGTCAGAATAGCTATAGGATTTCAAACTAACAAGAACCTAGGACCCAATAATAATTTGGGTTCTAAGGATGAGTGTTTCTTTATTTTATGCAGGTGAATCCAATGGGTCATACCCCTATATGGTACTTGGATAGTGGATGTTTCCCTATATGGTACTTTGAGAAAACCTTCTTCAGGCACTGATACCAATTGTTGGGTACACTAAAAAATATGTACCAGATTTAGAGAAGCCTCATCCTACTCAATGATATACATCAATTTGTATTTGATGTATGTTTGAGTTTCATTGTACAGGTGTAAGGTTTGCAAGAAAATTCTCTAAGTACAAGAGTCGACACTTGTGAAGAATTGTGTCGACACCCAGAAGTTGTGTCGACACCAGAAGCAAAGTTGTGTCGACACCCAGAAGTTGTGTCGACACTAGAAGCAAAGTTGTGTCGACACCCAGGCATTTTGTCGACACCTGAAGAAGAGGTTGTGTCGACACCCAGAATTGTGTCGACACCTAAGGAAGGCAGGAGGAATTGTGTCGACACCTAAAGCAGAAGTTATGTCGACACCGGGAGTTATGTCAACACCAGAAGAAAGGCATGTGTCGACACTTAGGAATTGTGTCGACACCTGAAGAAGGTTTGTGTTGACACGCAGGACTTGTGACGACACACACTCAACGCCATCTTACAACAACAGCTATACTGGGTCTGAAGGCTTGTGTCGATAGCTGGACATACACTCAACGCTATTTGTCTGCATCAGCTATGTCAATACCAGAAGCAGTTGTGTCGACACACAGGACTTGTGTCGACACACACTCAACGACAGCTGGACATACACTCAACGTCATCTGTCTGCAGCAGTTATGTCGAGATCAGGAGCAGTTGTGTCAACACACAGGACTTGTGTCAACACATACAAACTGAAGATGTGTTGAGTAGCTGAAGAATGACTATGTCAACACATGGAGTATTGTGTCGACACCAGCAAGACTTGTGTCGACAATTAGTTTATTTGTGTCGACACATATGAAGCAGTTTGTTGTGGTTCATGCTGACTTGTAAAGTCTTTGAGGAATCAACTGTCATGACTGGTGACTCGACAGCTGTCATAACGAACAAGTCTGACACCTTTGTCAGAACTGTCAGAAGGTTGTTACAAACTGGATCAGCCGGTAATCATGAGAAAACTCTATATAAAGGACTGATCCATGACAACCTAAAAAACAATTGATACAGAGATAAAACAAAAATGGATCATCCAAGGGAAGTATTCAACAACAAGAAAAGGGGGAGGGCCCTTAAGAAGGCAGATTCTGAACAGTCTGCAGAGAAGATTCAGATCTTATTCTGAATTCAAGGAAGGAGCTGACATGAGATCAACTTTTACATCAAGTAAAGTTCAACCTTATTTTGTTCTATCAAAAAGCATTGAAACAGCTAAGTCAGGTTAGATCTGAAGATTCAGTTTATTCAAGAACTGATTAAGAAGCTCACACCTATAGAGTAATCTATCTGGTGATAATTCTGTATCTTTTAAATACTCAATTACTTGTAGGATCTGTTGTTAGATCTGAGTTGTAAGCCTATAATTATAAAAGCTAAGGTAGGGCTGTGTGCCTGAGGTTATAGGACTTTGTGATAGTCTGAGTTGTAAGCCTAGTGATAAAGGCTGAGGTAGGATTCTTGGAAAAGGATCTAAGGTAAGACTTGTGTAAGTCTGAGGTATAGGAAACATCTGGTTCTGAGTTGTAAGATCTTGGATCTGAGAAAGTGGAAGGGAGTTGGGCTGAATCCAGTTCTCTACTGGATAGGCGAAGGGGAAAGTGGATGTACCTATACCTTGGGGAACCACTTTAAATCTGGTGTTTGCTATGTTGTGATTTATGTTCTGAGAATTGTATGTTCTGTGTTGTGTTATACTAGTTAATTTTGCCTGAATTATATAAAGAAATTGGAACCTATTCACCCCCCTCCCCCCGCCCCTCTAGGTGTTTAGGCTTAAAATAAGTCTTTCAAGTGGTATCAGAGGGAGGCTACTCAAATATTGACCAAACAGTCTGAGTGAATCTCCAAGGCAATTAACAGATTTCAAGAATGGGTTCAAATAAGAATCAAAAGAAGTTTTGATCTATGAAACTACCTATCTGCAGGAAAGAATGCTTTGGCATATGAAAGGAAAGGGTAAGATTGTTTATGGAAGCTTCTGATCCAAGAATCTACATCACTGTACAAGAAGGTCCCTTCATTCCAAAGATGGTATCAGTTCTAGATGCAAATATTAGAACCCCAAAGAGATTTTTTGAAATGACAAAGGATGATATCATCCTGGCAACACTAGATAAAAGAGCACAGAACATTATTGTAAGAGATATAGATGATGCCATATTTCAGAATCTGGTGCATTGTAAAACCTCCAAGGAAATGTGGGACACCTGATTGTCTACATGGAGGGAACATAAGAAGTTAGAGAGGAGAGGAAGTCTATGTTGAATTAGGAATATGAGAGCTTTAGACAAGCCAAGATTGACAGCATAGCTGAATGTTACAAAAAGTTCTTCAGGATAGTTAATGAGCTGATGACATATGGAAGAGTCTTCATCACATATGAAACTGAATGATAAGTTTCTCAGGTCTTTGATAAAGGACTTGGACACAAAGATTTGTGCATCAGAGAGGTGGTCAAGCTTGTTGATACACCTCCTCCCACGTTATTGGAAAGCTGCTATCATATGAAAACAGCTCATTGCCAGAAAAAGAGGAAGAGAGAGAGCAGCAGGTCTAAGTACAAGGATAAGTCAGTTGCCTTCATGGCTTAAGGCACAAGAAAGGGTAGGAGAAAATCTCCTTCTCCACCAGAAGGAGTGTTGAGGGAGAAGAAGAAGAGGAATTCCTGACAATAGAACATCAGAGGCAACACCTCTGATGGGATTTTTCTTTTACAAGGCATTCCAAAGATTATGAAAAAGAAGAAGTGGAGAACCTGACCATCAACATCCTTTTCCAAGGATGAGTATTACAAGAAAAAGAAGACTCCAAGGAGGACAGGTATGCCTCAAAACCTAGTAAACAAACTAATTCTATGATTATTTATAATTGTTGCAACAGGCCAGGGCATGTCATAGGACTGTCCAGACAAGAGGAATGAATCTAAGGACAAGAAGAAGCATCAAGTGAAAGGCAAGAAGGAGAAATCCTTTGTTGCTCAAAAGCAGAAGAGGTGGACAGACTCTTCATCCTCAGGATCAGGAGAAGAAGATGATGCAGAAGTATATGTTGGGATATTCTCAACAGAAGAGGATTCTAGAGAACTAGAATTCCTACAAATGATGGACTCCATAAATGGAGTGAAAGATTATTATTGTAGAGGGATGATGGCTCAGTCAGAAAATGATCAGTGCCAGGATCAGCTTGGTCCAAGCAAGGTATACAGTTCTCCCTCAGCTTCTGATTATTTCACTGGATCAGAATCAGAAGCATCTACATAGAGAGATATGGATGGTTCTGAGTCTGAAGGGGATGTACACCAACTCATTGATGAGTATGGTGGGCTGTTGCAAGCTCTAAAGAGAAGAAGGCTTCTTATCAAGGAGCAGACCAAGGAGATTGAATCTCTTAAGCAGGCAGCATCAGAATCAGCCAAGCTGATTGATTTGAAACTGAAAGAGGTTTCCACACTGAAGAACATAACTGTTATTCAGATTGGCATAATCTCTTTCAAGGAAAATCATTTCAAGCATCTGGAGGCAATACTCCAGAAAGAAAGAGAATTAGTGGCTAAAATCTCTAAGCCAAAATTTATCTTGCCCTTAATAGACAATTTCATTTTCATAAAAGAAAGACTGGTCTAGGTTTTAAGGAAAGAACTATGGCCACCAATTCTCATGGAAAAGGTAAGGCCCCAGTTCAGCCACTAGCTAAAAAGTCTCCTATCTTCTTTAGGAAAGTGATGCAACCTACAAATAGGTATGATCATGATATTACTCATGGTCACTATGAGTATGGAAATCTCATGGGCAAGGGTGAAAATGCTAATAGGTCACTCTATAGGTAAGCCCATCAGGTTCAAAAGGAATTCTTGGGGTCTGCTGCTCCAGCACCTACACTTAACAGGACTGCTGGCAACAAAGTTGTAAAGGCTGTACCTAAAAGAAGGTATAATAGATTTGAGTGTTGGTGTTGTGGCAAGGTGAGCCACTTTGCCATGAATTGCTGGTTTAACACAAGTGTTAAAACTAAGAGTAATTTACCTGTCAGAATAGATGTAGGATTTCAAACTAACAAGGACCTAGGACCCAATAATAATTTGGGTTCTAAGGATGAGTGATTCTTTATTTGATGCAGGTGAATCCAAGTGACCATACCCTATATGGTACTTGGATAGTGGATGTTCCAGACACATGACTGGAATAAGAAGAATGTTGAGGGACTATGCACCCATAGAGAATGGTCCCAAAGTCATCTTTGGTGGATCAGAAAAAGGAGTCATCAAAGGATTTGGTAACATTTTTAGTGACTCAATTACTATCACTAAAGTGGCTTATGTGAAGGTATAAAAAATAACCTGATTAGCATAAGTCAATTTAGTGATCTAGGTTATGACATCTCTTTCCACAAAGGGGAGTGCCAAATTAAGAGGTCAAGTGATCAAGAGATCATTTTTATGGCACTAGGAGAGGAATGTATAATTTCTTAACCTAGATTGTGAGTATAACAACTCACCCATTTGCCTAGTTGCAGGAGAGAGAGAAGGCTTCACTATGTGTTAAATGGCACAAGAGGTTAGCTCATCTGAACTGTAATTCTATAGGACTGCTGTTTAGCATGGGTTTAGTGAGAAATGGTCCTCAAGTCAAGTGCATTAAAGAGGGAGTGTGTTCAGCTTGCCAAAAGGGCAAACAGACCAAGTCCTCTTTTCCTGCACTAGATACCAAAGATTCTTTTAGATTTTTATATCTCTTGCATATGAATTTGTTTGGTCCTATGCCAATTCATAGACTTGGTAGGAAAGTATACACACTAGTTATTGTGGATGACTATTCTAGATACACATGGGTTTTCTTCTTGAGGTAGAAATCTGAAACCCCTAGTATTTTCCAGACTTTTGTTAGACAAATTCAGAATGAATTTAACAGTTCAGTGGTCAAAATCAGAAGTGACCATGGAACTAAATTTCAGTCTGAATGTATGACAAAATTCCGTGAAGAATTTGGGATTCATCAAGAGTTCTCCTCACCTAGAACACCTCAGCAAAATAGAATTGCTGAAAGAAAGAATAGAACTCTATTGAGGCAGGTAGAACACTACTCAGTGACACTACTCTCCCTGAATATTTCTGGGCTGAGGGAGTAAATAATGCTTGTCATGTTCTCAATAGATCATCCATAAATAAGAAACTTAAGTTGACTCCCTATCAGATTTTGAAAGGCAGAAAACCAAACATTTCTTACTTCAGAATCTTTGATAGCAAGTGTTATGTCCTAGTTAATGGTAAGCACTACCAAAAAAAGTTTGCTGCAAATCCCTAGAAGGGATATTTGTTGGGTACAGTAATAACAGTAGGGCATATAGGATCTACAGCTTGACTACCCAAGTCTTAGAAGAGTCAGTCCATGTTGTTTTTGATGAGTCTAGATTGATTAACAATGAATTGTCTAGTTCTTAAGTTAGTTCTACAGGTCTAACAGACAGGCTGGACAAGATGACCATCAATGATGAAGCTCCTGCTAGGATGGATGAATAAAAGATGCATGTTGTCTAGGGGGGAGAACAAGACTCACTGGATGATGAAGACAATGAGGAGCATCAGGTGGAGTAAAATGAAGAAGGCCATGAGGTAGACAAGTTTTCTCTAGCAAGAAGACACCTGAAGGATCATCCAGCTCACTAGATAATTTATGATGCAAGTCAAGGTGTTCTAACAAGGAGCAAAAGCATGAACACAGTTCTATGTTCTATCTTCCTGTCTCAAATATAACCCAAAAAGTTTGAAGAAGTCATGCTAGATACTAACTGGGGTGATGTTTTATGCAAGAAAGCATGAATTCTTCAAAGTTTTGGGAATATTTAAACAGGAAGATCACAACATAGAACCAAGTGGATTCAGCAGAAACAACTTGATGAGAAAGGCACAATTGACTTGCATCATAAATTAGGCAAGTGAGCAAGATGATCCAACAGGAGCTCTTGCTAAGAAACTTGTCCCCTCATGGCTCTTCAATTTTACTCCACTTGATGCTCCATTGTCTTTCAACATCAGTGAAGTCTATAGTTTCTCCCCCTAGACAAAATGGATCTTTATTCATCCTTCCTAGCAGGTGCTTTCATCCTGATGGTCATATTGGCCAGC